>OY978526.1:40070139-40670139 GCA_963854835.1 Megamerina dolium | reverse complement strand
TTGTATTCGGTAGCGTTCTCCATTGATGGTTTCACCCGATTTTAGCGGCTCATAATACAGCACACCTTTCTGATCCCACCAAATACAGAGCATTACCTTCGCGCCATGGATATTCGGCTTTGCTGTTGATTTGGCTGGTTGGCTGGGTTTCACATATGATTTTTTGCACTTGGGGTTGTCATAATGGATCCATTTTTCATCACCAGTAACAATCCGATACAAAAATGACTTCTTTTTGTGGCGTTCAGCAGCATTTCGGACATGCAAAATCGACTTTCAACGTCTCTCGGCTTTAGTTCATGTGGCACCCAATTTCCTTGCTTTTGAATGTATCCGGCTGCTTTTAAACGTTTTGAAATGGCTGCTTGAGTGACTCCCAAAGATTCTGCAAGCTGTCCTTGTGTTTGGCAACAATCTTCATCGAGTAATGCTTCCAGTTCTTCATCTTCAAACTTTTTTGGCTGCCCAGGACGTTATTCGTTTTCAAAGCCAAAATTACCACTTTTAAATCGTGCAAACCACATTTGGCACGTTCGCTCAGCTATAACATGTTCACCATAAACTTCCACCAAAATACGATGACTTTCGGCAGCAGTTTGCTTCATATTAAAGTAATGAAGAAGAACTCCCCGCAAAAACACTCTTTCAGGCACAAAGTTCGATATATTTGAGTGAAAAATTATTGTTGTTTACGCTTCAAATGAATGACATATACTGAGAAAGACGCACAATAACAGTAGCTTTCCAACGCATGTCCTGAATATTGGAACGATGGAATAATAATCAAGTTACGCCATATCTTAGCAAACCGCACGAATTAAGTTATAGATCCAATACCAACACAGTTTTTTTTTTTTGTTTTTGTGAAAGGAACCGAGAATGGACACTTCAAGAGGAGAACAACCCAAAGAACGTAAGTCGCTGGTGCAGTAACTGATAAATAAATTGAGCTACTAACTTTGGATTGGACCTTAAAACAAAATTTTGAAGTTTTCCGCAATCATATATTTTTTTACATGTATGATATTTATTGACTGTTGGCTACGTAACTTTTGCAAATGTCAAGCTATGATGCTAAGATTTAGAGGGAATATCAACAACAGATGTATCAACGTAAAAAAAAACTGAACTCAAATTGGAATGATGGGAGCGCCACACGGTGGTTATTCCGGGAACTTTTTGATCACGGTGGTATACTCATTGCTATTACGAGTTAGTAAAGGAAATATATGGTATGAATCATGCACAATACATTCAAATTGCCTTCAATTTTAAAACGTCCTTCCTCTTTAGGGGGATATGTCATTGGATTTTTAGTAAGCGTAACATTGCGATGCCTCTCAACCTTAGCTAAATAGATCTTAGGAAATGTGGAAACTTCAGCAGTCAAGCCATTCTTGGAGAGTATTGACATGTTCTTGGAGAAGTTGTGATGTCAATATCGTGTATTAATGAGGACATAATGTAGCTGCATCGTCTGCAAAAGTATAGGTGACTGTATTGCCGTTGGTCGTCATATCAGCAGTGTGTAACGTATGGAGCAGGGGTCCCAATACGCTGCCCTGTGGCAGTGCAGCGTGAATGGGGCATTCAATTGAGGTGAAGCATCTTATCACAATTTGCCGACCTAAAAGGTAGCTTTCCAGTAATATGTGGATATTAGAATTCCAATCATATGTCAACTTATTTGTCGCATACTTCAAATGATGATATCTGAATGCAACTTTCTTTATAGAATTAATGCTCTATTTTCCACCTTGACAGGCAACGTCAAAAGCAATTTGATTGTTGACTAACTAGTATGTATGTATGTGTGGGGAGTTGCAAATTATATGAAAAGAAGACATCATGTTGTGTGAGTTCGTTACGCAAAATTCGTATTAAATAATATACATACTTATTTACAATGTGCAGATTTATATAACAAAGTATACAAATTTGTAAAATGGGCAATAGAAAAAAGACCAATAGAAATGAAATAGTGAAATTATGCAAATTTCGTAGCCCAACAATATTGAAAAGAAAAAGAAACAGATAAAACTACTATAAAGAAATGCAACTTTCTAAAAACATATAGGTACACAAATATACGAATAAATTTTAATATCCATGAACCATGAAAATACATACAGAATGAATAATTGATGGCCATCTTTAATTGTTCGCTCAAGTTCTCACGCTTAAGGATCTAGAACTTTATGGTTGTCATCTTTAAATTTTGCTACCATTTATAGAAACGTATAATAATACATACCATAGATATGTATACAGAATATATCAATATGAATAACAATAACAAACTAAAGTATATATTAACAAGAATACTAGCACATGTTCGATTTCAAAGTTGTTTGGCATGTATAAAATTGTATCCCCTCATATCTCATTACGTTGCGACTTCTTAAGTCACATTCTACTAGTTGTTGTCACATTAGTAACCAGATTGTGTACAGATACGTATAAAAACTGGTTAGCGCTCTTGGAAAATAGCTCAAGATCGTTTAATCCGGCTTAAGTAATTCTTCATGCTGTGTGACAGCGTAAATATTAAATTTATTTTTTGTTTTCACTCAGTTAGCGACTGCGAATAAAAGCAAGACAGTAATAATCCATCTAATAGTTTTATGTTTGTTGGTTTTCTCTTGTTCTTTTTTCTTCTTCTTCTTCTTCTTCTTCTTCTTGTATTTTTATATCATTATTATTTGCAATTTATTTTGACCTAAAAAAAATCTGTAAAAAAACGATATTGTTCGTTGGTTAATATTTATGGACTTGAATACCCTGCGATCATACCACATGCAGTAATTTATGCGCAATTAGTCGAACTCTAATTACAATTGAAAACATTTATAAGAAGTGTATGTGTAGTAGTGTTAAGTAAAACCATGTATTTAATTATTTTAATCAATATAGAAATAGTTATTGCTAAAAATATTTGTAATTTAGTTGGTCAAATATTTATTTATATTTACGATAATGGGTCAATAAACCCCTGAGAACTGTAATAAACAACACCATATTCGACAAATAAAATAAATTTTTCAAGCTTAAATCCGCTGTTTGCTCGTAGATGGCGTTAGTGAGCACATTGAGCTATTATCGACTGTGCATCCTTTTTTTTGAAAAATGGGTACCCCATGAATTGAACGATAGGCAGATGTAGCGACGCCAAAAAACATACGAAATCTTGCTTGCTAGACAAAAAAGAAAGTCGTTCCTGCATTTTGTGGTGATTTGCGATGAAAAGTGGATATACTTTGAGAATCCTATACGAAAAAAATCGTGGGTCGATCCCGGCCAACCAGCAACTTCATCTCCAAGACCAAATCGCTTTGGACTCAAAACGATGCTGTGCGATTGGTGGGATCAGCAGGGTGTCATCTACTACGAGCTGTTGAAACCTGGTGAAACTGTCAATGCTCAACGCTACCACCAACAACTAGTGAAATTGCGCGGTGCTTTGGGTGAAAAAGGCCTGGTTATGAACAAAGACATGAGAAGCTGATTTTTCTCCACGACAACCCCCCATCGTACACATCAAAACTGGTCCAAAACTACCTGGGCACACTCAATTGGGAGGTGCTACTTCATCACGCGCCCAAACAGCACTTCGATTCGTATGGCTTGATGAGTGGTTTGCCTCGAAAAATGAGGAATTCTTTTGGCATGATATACACAAATTGCCCCAGAGATGGGAAAAATGTATAGCTAGTGAGGGCAAATACTTTGAATAAATTAATTTTTTATTAATTTTAATTAAAACAGCGGATTTAAGCTTGTACACCTGGTATTGTATTTATTTCTTATTGTTAAAATTTTCATACAAATTTTTCAAGCTGTTTATATCCAAGAGTAAACTTACTGAACTGATTTATTAATTTGGCGAAATCTTAAAAGTGTTAACAGGAAAGCTATGGAAAAATATGATATGGGCCTAATAGTAGTTCCATAGGGATATTTTTGTTTTTTTTTTTTGCAAACGTTTTTTATAACTTTATTGTACTCAGTTTTCGTCAAAATCTCCCGTAATTGTCTGCACACCAAGTGAAGATTACATGTAGTAGCTATATTTAATATTTGTATACACAATTGATGTTGATAACTACGCTTTGGAAGTGAAGTGCCATATCTATCTTGGAACCATCATTAACACCAGTAATGACGTCAGCCTGGAGATATTGCGAAGGATCACTCTTGCTAACAGGTGCTACTTTAGGCTAAGTTTGCAATTGAGAAGTCGAACCCTTTCTAGGGAAACGAAAACCACACTCTAAAAGTCTCTCATCATGCCTGGCCGTACATATGGAGCCGAAGCTTGGACAATTTCCACCTCAGATGCGGAAATGCTCAAAGCTTTCGAGAGAAAAGTCCTACACAAGATTTTTGGACCTATTTGCGTTTGTGGCGAGTATCGAATACAATCATGAGCTGTATGAGCTGTATGCCTACACCGACATAGTAAAGCGCATTCAAATTCAGCGGCTGCGCTGGCTAGGTCAGCGAATGGAAGAACACGCTCCGGCTAAGAAGAAAGACTCGTGGAAGGACCAAGTACTAGAGTACTTGTCAGCCCTTGGAATTTCTAACTGCCGCCAGCTAGCGAAGGAAGAGCTGCCGAAGCATATTAGATTCGACCTAAATCGATTTTCGGTTGTAATGGCCACATAAGTATGTAAGTAAGTATAGTACACAATTATAATATATTTATATGATTGCGCATTACTAACATATTAAGCCACTGTAATAGATCTGAAGCTCAACTCTTAATCAATACGAATGTTGGTTGCAATAATTACTTTTTATAATCGTATATATTGTTAATAATCCATGTTCGCTTATGCATGCTACAAATGCATATAACATGCAAGTCCGTCGTCTTTGGCCGGTTACTTTATGGATTGTTGTTAGGAGTTTTAGCATTTTATGTTAAGGCAATAAAATTAGTTGTTCAATACTCTACATATGTACTATAGGTGTGTAGGCATATGATCGCATTTAAGACATAGACATTGAGCAGTTTGCAGTACAACATGGGGAGGTCTAATACCATTTTTACGTGCTCAGTTCATGCGCTTATGCATGCATCCGGTCAAATAAGCAATCAAATACTAACCAATTGATATTGTGTGAATACGACACACTTAATAGTAGATTCCATATTCATACGTACTAATTGCATTGCACATAATATGTATTTGTATGTGCAGTGTGTAGCATATGTACATATATGTATGACTAAGAAATGTGATGATAAAAAAAGATTTTGCGTTTTACTATATTGAAATTAAAATTTTATTCTTGGTTATAAAATTGTGTAATTATAGTTATAAATTTAAGTCACAACTGATATATATGCATGTATAGTATATATGTATATACTACTATGGGTGAATTAAGGACGGGGCTAGTTATATGTAATATGGAATGATACGAAAATATGTAGATTAAGAATCTACTATGCGTGACCGATTTCTTTACTTCATTTATAACTTCTCTTGTCTTAGCAATTCCATATAAAGGCCATTTACGCATCATACATAAGTAACAACAAATTCTTCTTTATTAGTTTGTACGATTTTATATTACAATATCATTGCCACTTTAATAGTTATTACTACATTCACAATAAAGATAGTATTATTTTTGCAAATTCCAATTTAATTTCAAAATTACTCATATACCAACATAGCAATAAATTCTCTGTAAGTTTTAATGTTGTATTAATTTTAGTACGTCTAGTTTGAAATTATGTCATTACCGACCGAGGTTATTCAATTAATTTGCATACCTCTTTAATTATTCTGAATTTTGCAATTACATTAAATGAAAAAACATATACAAATATTTTTTTCTCATTAAATTTCAATTTGCTAAAATGCTACTAAACACGTCCATAGTACTTACTTAATTGTTGTAGTACATACTAAAAGAAACTGTATGTCGTTATACATATATGAAAATTAATTATAAACACGTTTTAATAAAATTCCAATGAAGAAAAAATGAACTCATCATCTTTACATAAAATTCATTGGTATTATAATAATTATTATTATTATGACACTGCACATAGAAACAACAAAATACCGGGTTTGCCTGAAATGGGGAAACATCAATCGCTACATACTATCAATCCATAAATGCAACATACCGTACATTGAAATCGAGCCATGAATAGAGTACAGTACACATAACAACAATAATATTCAATAAAGTCTAGTAAATTGTTCAGCAAATAATTAAGTAGACATACAGACAGACCATACTAGATGAGACCACGAAACAAATTCAAGTTCATTAACAATAATTTTACCCAAAAAAAAAATGTATTTCTTGTTACTTATTATGATTTTTGTTTTGTATTTTCTGTCGACAATGCCACATCTCAAAATAATTATGTTTTTTTATTACTTTTTATCTCACATATTCTTTAATACATTTTTATTTTACATAAAACTGACATTCTTCATGCTCTAAATATATCTGCATGTACAGAAATACATTATGTATTCCTACAATTTATGACGCACAACACTATGAAGTGCAACATACACATTCATAGTACTTACTTATTTAAATTTGTTTGCTAAAGTGTATGTCTATCACCTGTCATACTCGTAGAAGGAGCAAAAAAATAGCATAAAAACTATGAAAGATCCAATAATTTATCTTCGCTTTGTTATGTCATGCATTTATGATTTGTAATAAATTAAATTTATTTCGGGAATTCACAATGTCGCACGAGCTCATAAGTCGTGTCCTAATACATAGTTGATACAATGATGAGTAAGTAGATCAAACTATTTGCATGTTGAAATAGAACTCAATAGTAGTTGAGTTTTTGAAAATTATCTCAAAGCTTAGATGTTCTCGGTTTTCACGAATAGCTGTAGCAGGACGCAGAATCATAGATAAATCTATAATTATTTTGTCGACAAAATCAAATTTTACACTTTCTAATATAATGAAGTTGATTTCTTCAAACTGCACTATTTAGTGGAGTGGTTTTAATAACTTGATTGTTTTTCCCTCCCCTATACTCTAGTTATTTCTACTTAACATGAATTTGTGACTACATTTCTTCATATACTATATAGGAAGTAGATTTCTAAAAGAAGGCTCGTATATCAAAAACTCGGAATAATAGTACGCACACTCTTTTCAAGAGAAAACTTGCTTATTTATCGAATTGCATGCAAAGCCACAACAAAAATAAGAGAGGTCGCTTATTTTCAGCGAGTTTAATTGAACTCGCTTAAATGTTAAGCGACCTGAGTTGTAGGGTTGCAGAGTAAAAAAACAGCACTATTGTGAATAGGCTACTGGAATGTGAATTTATAAATATAAACAAAACGAAGCAAAATAAATCAAGCACAAGTACAATTTTATTTTAAATAAATGAATATATTTACCAAAGATTCCGCAGAATTGCTTATACCGGGTGTTTTTTTTTCGAGGTATAGAACTTTAAATTGCAATAAAACAACGATGGATTATTCGATTGACATGAATTTTATTTATTCGAAAGATAATCTTGTGGCATTACATTTTAAATATGATTTCTGGCATATGACCGCCACGGCTGGCTCGGATGAAGTCCAATCTGGACGTCCAATTTACGATGACTTTTTCCAACATTTGTCTTCCAAATGGTCAAGCGTTTGTGGCTTATCCGCATAGACCAATGACTTTACATAGCCCCACAGAAAGTAGTCTAGCGGTGTTAAATCACAAGATCTTGGAGGCCAATTCACAGATCCAAAACGTGAAATTAGGCGGTCACCACACGTGTCTTTCAATAAATCGATTGTGGCACGAGCTGTGTGACATGTTGCGCCGTCTTGTTGGAAGCACAGCTCCTGGACATCATGGTTGTTCAATTCAGGAATGAAAAAGTTAGTAATCATGGCTCTATACCGATCACCATTGACTGTAACGTTCTGGCCATCATCGTTTTTGAAGAAGTACGGACCAATGATTCCACCAGCCCATAAAGCGCACCAAACAGTCAGTTTTTCTGGATGTAACGGTGTTTCGACATACACTTGAGGATTAGCTTCACTCCAAATGCGGCAGTTTTGTTTGTTGACGTAGCCATTCAACCAGAACTGCGCTTCATCGCTAAACAAAATTCGCTAATGAAAATCGGGAACAACGGCAATTATTTTCGAAATAAAATTGCACTATTTGCAAGCGTTGTTCAGGCGTGAGTCTATTCATGATGAATTGCCAAACCAAACTGAGAATAAATCACTTGACAGCTGTTAAATCGGTCGCCATCTTGAACAGTAATGCCAACTTGAAGTTCTATACCTCGAAAAAAAACACCCTTTATTTTGATTTAATTTCGTTTACAAATTTCACTAACAACCACATATGACACCAGCGTTGGAAAGTAACCAACGTGATATTATAAACGAGTAAAAGGGAAATTATAAGCGAGTTGGTGTACTCTTGCAACTCGCTTACAAAAGAATGCAGCTAACACTTCTCTTTCAGGACGGTGATCCTCTGTCAATTGTTTTCTTGCTGTCATAAAATTTGACTCCGAATCAAATCATTTTAGATGTGTTATAATGTTCGTAATTGTTGTAGCCATGCTTGTTTTTTTTTTATAAAGTCATAAATTTTCTAAACAAAAAAAAATAAATATGTGGCACTTAAAGCCCCGAAGGGCTCATTGGCCAAGCTTCTCTTCCATTACTGAAGTGCGTGTTAAATTTTGGACAGTATTAGAAGGGACCTACTTATTTCAGCCGGTTCCGAAAGGCAGAACCCTTGTGACATCACTTTTTCTGATCTCTGTCACAGAGTTCTTTTAGAAGCTTTTTTCATGGCAAGTTGTTACTGTCGGAAGAATTGCCAATTGCTCGCCGACAGGTGGGTACCGTTCGAAAGAAAAATCTTTTCAATATTAAATTTGTTATGCATCAGCCAGGGATTGAGCCACGACCTATAGATCAGAAGGCCAACACACTAACCACTGAGCTACGGCACCTCATTACATTTCTACTTGTAGATATATCATGACAATCAAATTTAAAAAGTAGACCGAATTTATATATAGAGTTCATTAGCCCAAATTTCAATTAGATTTACGGCCAACAACATCAATACCTTGCTAACCACGGCACCAATCAACGATAACAAAAAACCAAATTTTAATATATGTTAAAATAGCTAATCATGCGTAAGTTTGCTCTTTTTTCTTTGTACACACACACACACACTTAAATAAAAAGAAAATATGGCACTTTTAATGAAAACAAATAATAATAAAAAAAAAGTTTGGTGCTACAAATCCCACACAGCAGCCATACTAACAGAAACAGCAATTGCTTTTTTTCGCATGTTAATATTACACATTTGATGGCCACAACATTTTTATATAAAGTTGTTTTTATTTGTTGACTTTTTCTTCTTCTTCTACTCGTATACCTTTTAAGTTATTAGTCATCATCGCATTATTGATACATCAAACAAATGTACTTGAAGAGAGTAACATAAAAATTCGAGCAACACTCATATGTAATTTTATTTGCTCGCTATTTGAAAATATAAATATTGTAAATAATTAAGAATCAATATAGAAAAGTTGGAACCAGAAAATGCCACAACGCTTTGCCGAGCTTACCAATGAACCCATTACGGGTCAGATAAATAACTAATTGAAGAATAGGAAATGTATTTTAAAAACTTATTGCTAGAAGTTTGTAAATTTTTTAATAAGTTACAAATTAAATTTTTAATCAAAATAAAACGTTTGCTCCTTTTCATTCCATGGCGATAGAGATTACCTCTTATGAGATAATGCTACAATAATTTTCAGTATAGCGAAATTAATATGAGTAAATTCAGCGATAATATCGAGCAAATGGAAAATCCATGCTTGACGAAAGATGTACTCAGAGAAGGAAGGATGCAGTACTGGAGAACATACCCGCAATTTGGTCTTGCAACTGCATGCAGCACTCGAAATGCTTTGCACGTGGTCTAAATCGATCATCGGTTCTAATTGCCAAATAAAAAAAATAAATATTGGATACGATAAGTGTGAATATCAAATGCCCATATATGCACAATATAATATGTCAGAACCACTAGAACTAGTATATTTGATATACTTTCATGTACTATACATGTAGAGTATATAAATACACACTGCATGTTAACAGAACAATTTTTGAAATAACTTTATTACAGATATTACAGAATAAATTGCATAATAATTATTTCAGTATTTTCATTAATAATAATGAACATTAAGTCAGTTATTTTCATTAATATAAATTGATTTTGGATGTCAGCGATGCGTATAGGAAAAAATGTAAAAGTAGAAAACTTGTTCGAATAATCCAGGTCAAATCGGTGGCTATACAAATATCTCTAATGGGATATTTCTGAGTGAGACTATCTTCCACGTACAAAAGTATGTATACTAATACAAATTATGGCGATTTTAAAAAGTGAAAATACACGCATGTCTCTTGAATATCAATGAAAGTATTTTAATACGCATTACACTTTATATTAGTATGTATATTAGGTGTAGGCCAATAAAACTTTATTCGACTATTAATGAATACCGAATAGGACTAGTTATTATGTAGAATATCAATTCATAAGAAAATACCGAAACTTAAAATGTATAATGAAAGAAATTTATATACTTAAACTTTTCTACTTTATAACATATACTTTTGTAGTTACAATTTATGTAAATGTTCGAAAATACTTAAATTCAAGGTAAGATTTTTATTTTTATCAATTTTATAAGAGCATGTTGTCATTTTTACATTTTTATTGTATGCAGTCTCAGATCTACTTTCATTGTAAGATCGTAAGTTTGATATATGTTGTAAAGACTTGATATTATACATAATAAATACATCTATAATCTGGAGATGATTGGAAGTTTAAGAAATTCGACCGAAGAAATATTGTTTAAATTTTAATTTCTATGTTTATTAGAATCTTCTGAATCCGGCTCGGAATCGCGATCCCTTCATTCAGATATCTCATTCTTGAAAGTCTTCGATGAAATGAACACTGGCGCTATCCAAGACTCGTATGCAAATTCAGTTCATTTCTTATCATATTATTAAATTAAGGTTTTCTCAAACACCCTCCGCACTTTTATGGGTGAGGCATGGCGAAGAAGTAATTTATTGTACCAATTATCTTCTCCAAATCAGCTATCATCATGGCGATAAAAATCATTGAAAATATGCAATATAACTGATCGATGAAGCGACAATCTAATCGACATGCATTTAAGAATTGTAATAGCGGTTTGCAAAGAAAATACTTACTTCTTATTTATATGTACTACACTTTGATGACTTACATACAAACAAAATATATGAAAATATATTTATACGCACTTAGTTTGCACCTATGTGCATATCACTTAATTAAAGTCACACGCACAAACATACGGAAATTACAATATAATAAATCTAATGCGATATTATGATATTATTTTATATACTCTCATACGTAATGTGTACTTTAACCAACGAATTATTTATCGAATTATTCGCAGAGGATTACCGAAATGCACTTGCCTTACAATCTGATTTTTTTAGGGACAGAATACTTGGCCCCATCTACCAATGTAAGACAATTTCGAGAATGAACTAAAATATTTTTTTGGTTTCTTCCGACAAACAGATATACAATCAACAGCATTTAAGAGTTAATAACAAAAACAAATTTAAATTGAAAATTGAAATGAAACAGGGTCATTTAGCAGCAAAATTATACTGATCTCGCTTATATCGATAATTCAGTTGTGCTAACTTTCGAACACATTTCGTAACAAACATTAATAATTCTTTCTACAAAATATATTTAAAGTTCTTAGTTACCTTTGATTTAAAAATATATTTAATTTAAGATTCGTTTCGATATGTTACGTCTTATGGGGAACCACATTTTGGTAAATAAGTTAAATTAAAATTACTTTTAATATGTAATATGGAATATATATTTTTATGAAATTCTTCGTGATCAAATGCAAAATGCAATTATAATCAATGATTTAGACGATTATAACTATCACCTATGCGTGGACAAAAATAGAAATAAATACAAAAATAAAATCACAAAATATGTATCCAACACACCCAGTTTAAAAATGTTTTATTTTTAGATACGAAATATCAAAAAAATTATACGTTTCTGATTTTCAGTTCCTTCTTTATTATTGAGTAAAAATGATTATGAAGAATTTACGTTTTTGAGAAATTTCCTCAACAAAATCATTTTTTTTTCTCTGAACATGAAAATGCAATAACAACATTTACATGTACACACTCACACCCATTTGTCAATATATATGTAGTATGTTCTGTGCTACGAAAAACATTAACATTTTTCTCAAGACGCATACGCGATAAAACACATGGTAAATTGAAAATACAGTGGCGTGTTTAAGGTAAATATATTTATAAATACAATACATCATGTCAAATATGTAATGGGGAAAATAGAGCAAGAGGTCTAAACGAATCACCTTCAATTTTTATAATTACACAGTAAGACACAGTTTCTGCGGCATGAAATAAACCAAGTCATTCTGAAAGAGAATGTTATTCTGCACCAGATAGCAACATTCATGCAATAAGATTTTGGATTTTAAAGTAATTAATAATGAACAACATACGTATACATGTGTTTCATGGCAGAAAGGATTAACCACCAAAATCGATTTAGAAATCACTTCTGCTGTAGTAGATCGATGTACGGCATTACTGCCGAACGAAATAGTATCATAATCTTTTTGAAATAAATAATAATAAGCAATTTATTTTCGTTTTTGTGAAAATGTCGAAGATTGAATTGAGGAAGATTTAATTAAGCACATATAAAATAGTAAAGACACAAACATATTTCGAGTTTGTTGTTAAAAGACCTCCGAATTATCGTATTTGTTCTAATGAGCCAAAAGAACCAGTTGAGCGCCACTGTTCCATTCCATTTTAATTATAAAATAAAGTCGAAGGCATTCAATTAAGCTCATGCACAGGCGTTAATTAAAATCAAACTTTGCTATTGACAGAGAACTGGATACATATATGTACATGTATATCTACAAGTTCATAAATGCAAGTTCATTAGAGTATCTCTTATATGTAAGAAAATAATTTTTTTTTACAAAATATGTATAACGTATCCATCTTTCAGAAGCTTTTCGGGGTAAGTTAAGATAGATTAGATTATGTGGCTGCCCTCCCTCTGAGAGGATACACTTAGGTCATTAAGGGCCATTGTGATACCACCGAGCTTCTCTTCAAATACTGTTGTGCGTGTTAAATTTGGAAAGCATTAGAAGGGACCTACTTATATTAGCCGGTTCCGAACGGCAGAACCCTTGTGCAGTCACTTTAACTTAGTTTTGTCACAGAGCTCTTTTAAGAAGCATTTTTGGCAAATTGTTACTGCAGGAAAAATTGCCAATTCTTACCGGCAGGTGGATATCCTCTGAAAGAAAAATATTTTCGATATTAAATTTTGTTAAGCTACAGCCGGGTATGGAACACACGACCTACAGATCAGAAGGCCAACGCACTAGCCACTGAGCTACGACACTCACATTTTTTAACGGCGCTTACGCCATTTCCGGGTACCAAAAATTACACGCACGAGTTATTCGCATTAGGAATAATCGCGGAAGTCAACTCAGCCTAAATGCAAAGGCCAAGCCTCACTCCGGGAAAACCGCCTTCGTGATCACGGTAACCCCTACGCCAAGTAAGTAAATTCGGGGTAAATTGCACTTAGTTTTCGGAACTATTTGATCTATTGCACGATAGACCAACGCTACTATTTATGAAATATTATCTCGACGTGGAGAAAACTATCATTTATTTAATATGAGATAAGAAAAAGAGGTGCCCTACAATTGGAGTGTCAGTATTCTCTGCCCTATGCATAGACTACCTTGGAATAAGTCTCATCATCTCATGCAAGGTCTCATCATGAAAACTGTGAGAAAGATTGAAGCTATTAAATCCATTTTTCACACTACTCCAAATCCAAATAGAAATTCAAGAACTACAGAGCGGCCTACACCACCTATTTTTCGATTATATAGCCTCTTCGGCAAGGAATTACGCAATAATGTCTCAGTTCGGTATCCCTGCAAAACTCATTGGGCTTTAAAGAATAGCACTGAGCAATTGCTGTTAGATCTCTACTTCTATAGAGACACATTGAAAAAACTTTTAAAAGAAAAACTTTTCAGCATATCTGGTCAAATGCCTCCATTTGTTTCACAAAGCACAAATCTTTATAAGCGTTAATATAGCCTGTATTCACAGTGAAGGGTCAATATAACTGATCAAAATATAATCGTATACCATATATGAAGGAAAAACGATTGCTAATAATAAGGGACACTCTAATATACACATATACAATAAAGTTTTCTATTGCGCAAATCATTAATCGTGAATTATGTAAACAATTAAAATATCTTCCACATTTTATATGATTTTTTTTTTTTTATTATTATTGGCAATTTGTTTCTATTGCAAATTAATTGCAATTATATTGAATTCAAATACCGCACGCCTAGACGCAAATAGTAAATAATGATATGGAATGAACATTGTTAGATGATTTTAAACGTAGTGTGAACAACAAAACTTCGGCTTTTTATATGCCTTTTTTGACATTTAAATGAACTTTAAGAAATGCTCTATTGCGGGGTGTTCATTTTAAAATTTATTACATTAATTTTAAGAGAAACAGAAAAACAAACAACAAATATTATGAAAACTTTCGCTTTTGGTTTGCTTCTTTGCCTTTATGTTTATTCATGATTTCATATAAATTATCCAGCAAAGCACACACACATACACAGACACATGTACACATGTGTAGATATTAACAGCAAAAGAAAAATTAGATCCAATTAGAAAATAAACAACAGAAAGAAAATAATATGCGTTTCTAAATTATTTCAAATGCACCCTAAACAATTTAGATCATGTAGGGCAACCTAAAAAATGACTTCCACATATGCTTAGGTTGGTAGCTATGTATGCAGTACTACTGGTTCTGAGAAAACGACAAACGCAATAAATTAAATAAGACAAAACGAATTGGAATAAAATAAATTTCACTTTTTTTTGGAAAATTTCATATACAAAAAAAATGTATATATAAAAATGCAGAGAAAGGAGAAAACTATAAGCAAAAAAGAAATATTAATTTTAATTTTATTACTATTTCTTTCTGTTTTTTTTTTTTTATTGAGAAGACAAACAAACAGACAGACGGAGACACAATAAAATCGAAATAAGCGATATTACCAAGCTCATTTGCATTTCATTAAACGTTTCTCCTCTTTACTACACTAAAGAGTACTTCTTTTCTCTTTCTTCTAATTCCATAAAAGTGACCAAAATAGAAGAAAAAATACAAAAAAGAAAGAAAATTTTCTGAATTTGTTAAATAAAATGTTGCTTATCATCAATTATGCAGTTTGGTTATGGAAGTCAAGCCAAAGCGATGAAGTGTAAAAAAATGTAAAGGGAAAAAAACTCGACATAGGCGGCGTCAATGCTAATGAATGAGTGTGATTGTAAAGAAAAGTAGAAATCATGAACAAAAAAATACCAAGAAAACTAACAGCTAACTATACTGGCCACATTTAGAAATTACACATTAGTCCAACATTACTACCAATCAACTAGGTAAAATTAATATGCAAATGAGTACAACACAAGAGAACATACACATATGGCTGAGGCACATGTATTATGCATACGTTTTCAATATCGAATATGTCCAAATACTTAGTTATACATACGTATATAAAGTTTTTACAAACAAATAAGTATCCACCATTTGCAAATATAGCAAATATACCGTACGAGTATTTATGTGTCGCATTAATGGAGTTTTAAGAATCGACTATTTTTGTTTCCATAAATATGAGTATGTGGGAGGAAGTATTGTAGAGTATAACTTCAAGATTTGACGAATTTATGATTACCAGTCACGTTCTCAGTTTAAATTCCTATTTATGTACGAATATGTATACTTGAGTTGAATTAAAAATTTCCCTTTTTCTATCTGCAACGTTTACACTTATATTTAAATTCCAACAATCATGAGTGGATTCAAATGGCCTTTAAACATTTTAATTTGGCGCCCCTTTTTGCGGTATTATTATTTTGCAAAATTATTTTTCCAAACAAAAGAAGCATTTTTTACCTTTAACCCTTAACTTCTTGGCCACATAGACCAAACAATAATTATTAATTTTAAAGTATTTAATTTGAGAATGGATTAAAAAATATATATGGCACTTATAGGCCCCTTTGGCCGACCTTCTCTTCTAGTACTGTTATGCGGTTCCTAACGGCAGAACCCTTGCGACATCTCTTTTTCTGAGCTTTGTCACAGAGTTCCTTCAAAATCTTTTCCATGGCAAATTAATACTGACGGAAGAATTGCAAATTGCTTGCCGACAGGAGAGGTTCGTTCGAAAGAAAAATATTTTGGATATTAAAGTTGAGCTTTAGCTAAGTATTGAACCTACTACCTACAGATCAAAATGCCACAACACCCACATGGATTAGTTTAACTACATTCTCTTCTTAGATTCTTTCTTAGCAGAAGATATAACAACATCTTATTTCTTTTTTTCTATCTAAATATCTTCTTTAAGTGACTATTATCTTCATATTAAGTATCTTTTAGCTCTCCAGGGTAATTCTGTATCTACTGCTTATCAAATTTTGTGTTTCTTTTGTGCCTTTGCACCTTATATACTCCTTATGGAGTTTTCTTGCTCGACTGTCGTTTTCGTATATTCTTGCCCCTCTCTATTAGAATCGACAATTATACTATGTAGATTTCCTTTAGGACCCTTTCACGAAAATTTAAGTTTCAATTTTGAGCCCAGCAAATGGTAAATGCACTCCTGGAACAAGCATACATACAATTACATACAATTTGTTATACACGGTATTGCAAAATAAAGCGTGTATTTGCTCACTGAAATGACAATTTATTATTGTAATTAGTTATTTTGATTTGTATTTGTACTGTACTATTAGATTATTGTATCACGTATCATGTTGCTTATTTTACAATAGCCCATATGTATTGTATATATGTGTATAAAGTTTTCAAAAACCCCGTCAATTTGTAGCACACAAGTGTTTGTAGTTTAAAATAATAAACAAGAAGGAAAAAACAAAGCAAATAGCAACGAAAGATAATACAATATATCAAAAATTAATGTTGACCTAAATGCAATTTCAAGCGCAGCAATCACTCTTTTTCTGGTGTTGGCTTACAGAGAAAAATAAATTGAAAAAAAGCCCAAAATGCCAACAAAAACGTATTAAAAATAAAAACTAGACAGTTTAATACACAAATTGGTGATAACAAATTGTATATGCCTGCGATATGAAAAAAGTAACCTCAAACATATAATAAATGTAAATAGTAACATGTTCAAAGACCATCATTAATAAACATAATCAAATAATAGTCACTACAATGGCATAATACAATATACATCCATAACAGGAAGGCGCTATACTCAAATTTTATTTATCTTCAAATATGTAATAATGGATCTCTTGGCCTTTTTGGCCTGCTTGACACACTAATATGGTCAATATAAGAGGTAGTATTTTCATATTTAATACCTACATTAAGAGAAGCATTAGAAGAGAAAATTTAATCTATTGGCAAGTATTGAAGCTTTTCGCTATGCAAAGTATTCCATTTTAATATTTTCTTAATAATTTTATTGATGATGGAAATAATAGAATGGAGAATTGTATTGTATATAATTGTTTAAGATTAAATACAATATTATGATTGTCCAGAGGATAAAGTCAAAAGAGATTCTAGCATTTTTCAAAATAACGAATAAACTCATGTACTTTTGATTAAAATTATATAGATAATCTAAAACAAAGTTTACCGCACGGAATCAACTTGTATTAAAAGATTCAAAGTGTTTGGATATTTCTTAAGCTATTTGATTGCTCCACAAATAATAATACGATATTAAAACTTAATTAAAATAAATATATTCATGTAAATATATCGATGCATATATTAAAGCTTAATTAAAATAAATATATCGATGCATGTATGCATAGAGTACAAACCAGTAGGTATATATGTTAATTATATGCAGGACCGAAGACAATATTGCAATAATAAGCATATTTGCTACAATAAAAATGAAGAGTGAAAGAAATGTAAAATATTTACAACAACAGATTGAGAAAATAAGCGCATTTAAGTTATAATTTTAAATTGTGCAAAAATTACCTACATAAAAAGAAAACTGAAACTAAACAAATCAACCACGTTGGGGGAGTGATGGGAAAATGGCATGAAAAAGCTAAACAAAAGAAATAAAAATGGCTTAAATGAACGCATGCGCGCATTGCGCATTAGTATGCATGTAATACATTATGTAAACATGTGAATTTGTGCCGCCTTGTATGAATATAAGTAACTACAATGAATATACTGTGTATTTTTAGACTATTGTGATTACAATTTTCTTCACTTTATACCCTACATTCAAAGAGTCCGGGATACATTGGGTTTTGTGCTTCGGTTTGTAACACACATAAGGAGGATATGTAAAAGTATGCAGAATTATTGACAAAATACACCATCTGAGTTGATTTAAACACGAACATTTCTGTATGTTTGTTTGTCAGTTTGCACGATAACTTCTGCAATCGAGCTGAAAATATATTTCAGACTTTTAGCATGAAAACACAAAGCTATCAAAGTGAAACATAACACATATAATTATTTTCACCAGCAATTTGGTATATTCGAATTTGTGCATTATGGGTCGAAGCCTACTCCTACCTCTAATACAAAGGTAAGTATCTCTATATAGTTATTTCATATCGAATAAGTACTAAGCCCACTGTTTATACAACAGCATTTTTCCGAACATATGCTTTCGATTTTCTCCACATTAATCTTCCACGAATACAAATATATTTGTTCATAATTGATTATTTAAATTATTAATACGAATGAATATTTAGAAAATTGTTTACATACTGTTCTATTCAGAATTAACATCGAATCTGTCTGTCTGTAATGTGTAGGGTATTTAAACTTCGATATTGCCGAAGCTAATTTTTTTTTGACAACATAGGCTTTTCATTTTATTTATTTGCTGCTCTGATGTCGTATTTACCTATTGTTTATTTATTTATGTTTTATTTTTATTTTTTTGTGCGTTTGTTTATAACATTAACCGTTTTACATTATTCTTCGTACGAAAAATGTAGTATGTGCACAAAAAAAAAAAAAACCCACATAAGTATTAGTCTTATGAAACAATTACATTAATAATAATAGCAGTAGCTACAAAATATTATTGCCAACACAAAAAATTACAGACAGTACGAGTACATATTTATATTACCAAACATGACGGAAGCATTTGCATCGTTTTCTTTTTTATAATATTGTACAATATATATAAATATACCTATATAAATAAATTTTAAAACTATTTCTTTGCACTTTTCATTATTAAAATATATATAAATCGTACGAATGAATTTTCCAACAAAAACAACAAAAATATCAATTTTTATGTTGAACCTGTCAATCTGCTTGTCGTTAGTTATATTCTTCATATACGAGTATGTACTAACTTATTGCTAACTCCATAAGTATGTATAATACATCTAAGACACATTTTGTGTATAAGCGCCTCCACGTAAGAAATGTCAATAAGCAATTCAGCAATAGATACAAGTTTGCAGGCATCACCAATATATATGGATATAATTGCATTCAAATCGATTCATATGCATTCGTTACATTTGCGCGCGCTCAATTGTGAAAAATCACTGGAGAGAAGAAAAACAAGTGAGTACAACTGGGTAATACTACGTGCATACGAGGCAATTAGATAAGTCAGTGCCATTTTGGATTTCACACGTAGTAATTTTAAATATAGCACTGTCAAGTACGTCATTTAGTCTATATTTGACAGCCATTGAAACTTTGTCGAAATTCACGAAATCAAAAAATGGAAACAATTAAATTTCATATGATCATCAAGCGTTATTTTGCGCGTGAAAAAAAACATCTCCGAAACCAAGCAAGGGTTTGATAAACACTATGCACCACCAACTTCATTGGTGAAGAAGTGGTTTACTGAACTCCATTGTAGTCGTACCAGCGCACGTGAGGGCAACCGTATAGGTTGTCGCGCAAGATCTCGTCGATAAAATCGGTGGATTGAAAGTGCAGTTTGGCGGCCAGACGAGCCATTTCTTTCCTACTATTTGGAAGGAATAAAAAAATTGTTGAAAGCGCTAGACAAAACGTATAGATCTAAAAGGAAACCATGTTGAGAAAAAAAATATATATTTTATTCCAAAAGACAGTGACTTATCTAATTGCAATACATACATACTATACTCATTTAGCTACTTTTATGGTAAAATAATTTAAAGCTGTTGTAATTGATGTGATGTGCAAGCACAATGGCAATGCAAAGCAATATACGAGTACATAGTTTTACTCGTATGTACACATAATGTGATAGGACGCGCTGAATGATGTGATGTGAAGTGATTTGGTAATACAACTTATCATTGTGTTCAATTTGGTTTACAATAAAGATCAGATCAACACTTCCTACTTTTCTATTTTACTGAAGGCTTATTCAGAGATATAAATACATAGATGGTTACAGCTACAAATATCTTTTATATTGAAATGACAACGCTTCAACTCGAGCTATTTTATTTACAAAAATATTATAAACCAGTGATGACTGACTTAAGTATTAATGCATATCTCGGCTTTTTTATACCCTGCATAATGCAATATGCAAGGTATATTCACTTCGATCAGATGTGTCCACTTAAAAGAATCTCCGGAGATATAGACATAGATATATATTCGTGATCAGCGTCGCTTAAATTTTCGATTTAACGATGCCCGTCCGTCCGTCCGTCTGTCTGTCTGTCACCTGGCTGGTTCGCACGATAACTTGAGTAAATATTGAGCTATTTCGACGAAATTTGGCATAAGTAATCTATGATCCAAGGGTACGGAGGGGATTGATATTGGGCATGATCGGTCAATAGCCACGCCCACACCAAGCATTCAAAGTGACTAACCTCGGAATTTTCAAAATCTTTAACTTGCTATAACTCACATAATATACCACTTGGGACAACAATATTAGGCACATAGAGTTATATTATACTACTTTATAACCTCGCCAAAAGTGGGTAAGCCACGTCTACTTTTTAGCGTAGCTCTCATACAAAGTGTCTGTACTTCTTTTAAATTGAAACAGCTGTAACTTCTACAATCTTCTGTCCAGAATAACCCTAATTGACACTTAGATTAACACGGTAGTCGGAAATAATATGGCAGAAAATCAGTGTGCCACGCCCACTCCTTCATGGGTCTCCCATACAAAGTCGAGGGAATTAAACTAAAACTTTTAAGCTCCATAACTTACAAACCATTTAGCGAAGGACAACGTCATTTAAGGTATATATTAGTATTGTACGAGCAACTAGGCTCATAGGAAATGGGCGCGCCATGCCCACTGTTTATTGTAGCCCCCATACAAAATTACTGAAATTCTTTTAAATTAAAACAGCCGTAACTTCGGCAATCTTCTGTCTAGAATAACCATAATTGACACTTGGATTAACACGGAAATAATCTGGCAAAAAATCAGCGTACCACGCCCACTTCTTATTGGGGCTCCCGTACAAAGTTGAGGAAATTAAACAAAAATTTTAACCGCCATAACTTACAAACTATTTAGCGAAGAACAACCAAATTGAATGTGTGGATTAGTATTGTATGAGCAACTAGGCGCACAGGAAATGGACTTGCCACGCCCACTATTTATAGTAGCCCCCATACAAAATGACCGAATTTCTTTTAAATTGAAAAAGCTGTAACTTCTGCATCCTTCTGTCTAGAACAATCATAATTAATACTTAGGTTAATATGGTAGTTGTACATAATCAACATGCCACGCCCACTTCTTAATGGGGCTACCATACAAAGTTGCGAAAATTTTTAAAAATTTAAACCGCTATAAGTTACAAACTATTCAACGTAGGACAAACAAATTTAAGGTGTGGATTAATATTGAAAAATTAATTGGATTTACAAGAAAGAGGTAAGCCACGCCCACTTATTATATAGCTCCCATAATAAGCCTCGGAATTATCTTAAAAACCTCCTTTAAATTATCCCTTTTAGAACTCTCATAACATACAAAGTATTTCGAGTGTAAATTAGTAGTATATGCAAAAATTGTTTTTCAAAAAGTGGAAATAAAAGAAAAAGATGGATATTCGAGTAAACTTTATATATATATATATATATATATATATATATATATATATATATATATATATATGTATATATATATATATATATATATATGTATGTATATATATATATATATATATATATATATATATATATATATATATATATATATATATATATATATATATATATATATATATCTACATATGCAGGGTATAACTTTTTTTTGTTAATTATTTGATCAGGTTTCCTACAATCTGACAACTTGACTCTTGCACATACTAAATGGTATTAATACGAGTACACTCTGGAATTCGGGCGTTGTAGATACTGTTGGAGCAAGTCATCCGCCACTTAATTGCCGTAAATGTTTCGATATCCCGAGTTGCAGATCAGAGTAGCATTGTTTAGTGAGCTTCCGTTAAGAAAATTTATCTACATTATTAGACTGACAGTTCTTCAGGTTGGCTATATTGTTTTTGAATGTATGATGTACCGTCAGCATCATACAGGCGGAAGTACTTGATACTTCCTGGGCTAAATAGGCATAAAGATTTGCTGATACTTTTCACAAAAGACCCCTGCTGCGGCCATAGACTAACCTAAAACTTACATATGTGTATAGTGTGCCAATAAAACACCACATGGTGTCTGAAGACAAACGTGTAGAAATAAGCGTACAACCAAGTTACAATAATTGACGTGAGATCATTTAAGAATACTCCCCTACCTCCAATGAGTAGAAAGAATAAAAGATACAGTATATTTGGCGTATCGCAGAGATGTACACACACACGATATGTACAATTTCAACTGTTATAAATTTATAACATACTATACATTACCTACTTATTTTAATTATGCGCTTTAAATCAATATGTGTCACATAAGTCTCTACGTCTTCATCTTTGTCACACATTGTAATGTGCATCACTAGCACAATTAACCATTGCTTGTAACACATTTACACGTACACTTATCTTACAAGCATCGCAGTTACATGCTCAACTGCACTTACACACTTACATATAACTTGTTTTTTGGACCTTGTTGGCGTTCCTAAAAAAGATTTTATACCAATACATCAAAATAAATGCTTACACATACTAACTGCTATATAGTACATATGTGGATATTTAAAATCGACAATCGAGTTTAACAACGACACAAATACGTAGACGTACGTATATGTTTTCAAAAAGTGGATTACTAGGAAATTGTTTTTCAAAGTCTTCCTGTTTATTCCTTCATGCAACTTATATACGACTATGATATATTTATTTTGGTTATAAACACGTAAATACTGGTTATGGTATATCTATACTTACGGCTGATAATGAGTGATATAATTTGTACTTTGATTGCTGATTTAATACAGACACAAGAATTTGTTTTTAATTGGTGAATTATGTAGATTTTGACATACATCAGCGCCAAAGTCGCTTTTGGCTATATGTATTTTGGACATTGGCATTTATGCATTAACAAACATAATAAATCAGTATATGAGAATAGCCTATACGTCTGCATATGAATGAGTGCGTTTAAACTGTAGAGAAAAAATTGAAATTTTTTTTATTTGCAGTCTGTATTAACACTCATTACGCAAACACAAAAAAGATATGTAACAAGGCTCTTCTTAGATGTGATATTGTAGAATTGACTAAAAGTGGTTCATATGTATGTCTGCATTTTGTGCAACTCTCTGACTTCACAACCAACAACTAAGCTGCAATCTCGTGTTTCTGCCAAGACCCTTCGAATCATACTAAATAAGTATGTATGGCTCTATATAGGTGAATTTAATTTCGCAGGGTACAATTAAATCTAAAATAGCTTTGGATGTAATTTTCGATTGAAATTTAAAATGATATTTGACAATGATTTTGTACTCTTCATCTCCAAAATTCCAATGACATTATGAATTTAAAAACATTTTTTAAAATAAGTTTCTCTTTAATTGAAAGCTTACATTAAGAGCATCTCCATACCACTGAGCAAAATTGTTTAAACCACCCTAAAAAGATCCAAAGCGTGTTTTTCTTAAAAATGCCTCTGTTAGTCGATTTTATTCATAGAATTGAAGCCCTTATACCATTTTAATAAATTCATAAACAACAATTTTCCAGCTCTTTAAAAATATACCCAAAATTATATGGAAATGAACAACGTCTGTTGAGAAACTATTAATTGACTATACTAAATATTTGCCAGACTGGCGACATGCTCTGCTAGTGACCAAAATCGTTTACTGACTATACATCTAAATATATCAGTTAATTCATTAGCAAGATGAATACATTTTTAAATTCACAGCTCAATAAACTCAATGCATAGACATTTAAAATTAAGTGTTTTAAATACAAAACAACAACCAAAATTGCCAACTACAAATCTATTTGCAACGCTCGTATTTAATGAATGCAAGAAAAACTAAAAAAAAAACAAAATGGCAACTTCAGAAAAAAAAGAAACACTTTTAATTATGACATTAAGTCATCGTCATCTCCTTTCTCCAATTATGTGGCATTACGTAGTATAGCGGACAACATTTCTAGGTTCATTAATCAAGCTGCCTTTAATTTTGTTGTACTTGTATCTTTTCATCATCAAGCGTCGTAGCTCACAGACAACAGTGATATAACTCTACTATTAACTTCTTTTGCGTTTTGCACACTTTTACAGCATATACAAATGCATTGAGCTAAATATTAATATCAAACAACAGTAGTTCTAAGCTTTAATTACTTAGTTCAAATTGTATTCTTTTCTTACTGCTATTGCTACTACTTCTGTTTTAATTTAGTTCCATCACAATTTTAGCTTCTCGTGACAGCTGCTGTCACTGGCTAATGTCAAATCTCATTATTGTTGCTGTTGATACGAGTACGCTATTGTTGATGCGAACTTAAAATGTGAAAATAAAAATAAAATCACAGCGTACTTAAAACTTGAAATTATTTATTCTCGTTGTTGTGTTAAATACGAGTATTGTTGTTCTTGTTTGATATTTTTATCATGTCATGTTCGTTACAATACCAAGACAGTAATGGTTACGATAGTAAAACAGGGTGGTGGTGTTCTCAATTTACTGAGTAACACCAGCCAGAATTACTGAAGACGATAGTACTTATGCAACGGTTCTCACACTTTTAACCTATAAACCTGTTGGAAAGAGCTAACGGTTCTTTTTCAAGCACTTTGTGTTGTTATTGTCGTTATTGTTGTTAAAATTCATTCAGAGTCAGTTGTATTCTTAATAGCGTCAATGCCAGTAGCAGCTCACTTATTTAGTGCTTTTTCTAATGGCAATGGTAATGAAGTACGAAATTCAAGAAAACAATAATTTAAAAAGAGAATAAAAGATAAAAACGAATATAATAATTTTAAATTCAAGTGCATACTATCTGTATGTATGTACGTGTATATATTCATGCGAAGAGTTTTAATTTAATACTATAATGTGCCATTAGGTTTTCCCACATTGTACTATATGTCAGTAATTAATTTGGAACTTCTTAACTGATTGTGGGCATTCATATTCATACACATGTTACATAAAATCGTATATACATACTCGTAAATATTACGAATTATATGTACCTAAGGTGAAATGGAGGTGGGCAAGCAAGCATATTCTTTTTATCTTGTCTATAACATGTTTACATCTCGAAAAAATATATGTATATACTACATATATGCATGTATACCTATAATATGTATTTATATATAAAATTTTAGAAAGTAACATATTCTCTTAATTAAATATTGCCTATAAAATACACATAAACCCATATATACATATGTATGCATGTCGTTGGAGCTGCACAAGTCCGCATATAATGAAGTTTATACCTTAATATATATATTAGAAAAGGTATTTTAAAAATACAAAATACAATTCCATATAGTAATTATAGATATCTGTGAATGTATATATTAGTAAGGATGATTACCTTATTTTGATTCTTTTTACTCAATACTGAGTAAAAAAATAAATAAATATGTGGCACTTAAAGCCTCAAAGTGCTCATTGGCCGAGCTTCTCTTCCATTACTGTTGTGCGTCTTAAATTTTGGACAATATTAGAAGGGACTTACTTATTTTAGCCGGTTCCGAACGGCAGAACACTTGTGTCATCACTTTTTCTGAGCTTTGTCACCGAGTTTTTTTAGAAGCTTTTTCATGGCAAGTTGTTACTGTCGGAAGAATTGCCAATTGCTTGCCGACAGGTGGGTACCGTTCGAAAGAAAAATCTTATCGATATTAAATTTGTTATGCATCAGCCGGGGATTTAACCACGACCTACAGATCAGTAGGCGAACACACTAACTACTGAGCTACGGCACCCACTGAGTAGTTATGATAAAAAAGTAATTGCATCAGCCACGCATAGGTTTGATTTGTACTTGTTGAATATCTTACACTATTAGAATAACGATTACGATTACCAAATCTGAAAATATACCTTCGGAGACCTACTTTCTTATGTAAATTTATATACCGAAATTGATCGTAATAGCTCTGTACTTAGGACAGCCTACGTAGATACTAAAGATGATTGAATTGGCTCATATTGAGATTCTGTTCAAAAACCTGTTCGACTCGTTAAGAGATTTACAAAATTATAATCAGCTACTATAATGAATGTCATGGTTAGGATATAGAAATTATAGTCGCCCTTAAAGGCCCTTACATGTAATTATCAACATTTTTATTTATAATAATTTTTAAATTGTCCAATTGCCCAATACTAAGGTTCTGCAAGACGAAAAAAAATATCGATATTTCAAAGTACTGAACCATCCCTATTGATGTATCATATTATAAAACAGTTTGCCATCTAAAGAATGATTTTTCATTAATGCAATGCTTTTAACACCGTCTAATGGAAGAATTAATTTTGCAATTATAGTGAAATTTCTGGGCGTCGCGATAAAAATCTAACAAAGATCGCAATTATATTTATGTTCACTACATTTTTAAGCACCACATAGTAATCATATACAGATGACATACAACCAACAAATCTACATTACGGCAGGTCTAATTTTTTTATCACAAATCATATAAAAGCAAAAAATAAGCTATGTACCAGTGATTCTAAGAATATTTGCCCAAGAAATCACAGGACTCCCCAAATCAGTCCCCATATATCATCATCCATTCCAGAACTATTTGTTTAAATACAGGGTACATAGAATCATAAGTAGTTTATTTTGTTTCTAAACGATTTTTAATGTTTTTTGCTGCTATACTAATTAGACCCAACCTAATATATGTACACAACCATATGTGGTTTTCTTTGTTATATTTTCCTCAGTACTTTTTCTTGATTAACGTCTTAACATGTTAAGTAAAATCACATTAAAATTAAATTAAAATTCATCTGCGTTAAATTATGCTTGTAATTGGTGCATGCTGGCTGGCTTAAGAATGGCGAAGGAGGTTCAAAGGTGGGAAAAATTAGTTTCTTTATTTTTTAGTCCATATTAGTAATGAGAAATTATATGTACATACTCCTATGTATGAGTATGAATGAGAGAGTAAAGTGTGTGATTTGATTGAAAATTATTTTCAGATGTGGAGTGTTTCGTATTATTAATTAAACGCCCATTTTAGCTTTGAATTTGCCATAATTTAACTAAAAGCCATTAAAGTTTCAATAAAACGTATTGGAGTTCAACCACTCAAAGTAAATAATTTTTTTTTCCAACAATAGCAGGTAATGGAGTTTGTGTGAACATGTGTCTTTACATGATATATGCTATAAGCCACTAATGTTCATACTAGTACAAAATAAACATTATTTTTAATTAAATTATAATCATTTTTGTATAACGATTCATCAAAACCTAAATTAATATATATTAATCCATTTCTAAATATAGCCTGCTTGAACAAATAAAGTCGAAAAGATCTTCCGATTTATCATATATCCACATCAAGCATTCAAAGCGACTAACCTCGGAACTTTCCAACTCTTTAACTTGCTATAACTCACTTAAGATACCATCTGGGATAACAATATTTGGCAAGAAGAGTTATATTATACCGATACATAGTCTTGCTAGAAAGGGGGGAGCCACGCCTACTTTTTATAGTAACTCCCATACAAAGTGCCCGAATTTCTTTTAAATTTAAACCGCTGCAACTTCGTCAATCTTCTATCTAAGGGAACCATTCTTAACGTATACCGCTATAACTTACGAACTATTCAGCGTAGGACAACCAAATTCAAGGTGTGAATTAATATTGCAAAGAGAATTAGATTTAATAGAAAGAGAGTGCAGCTAAAGCGCATCGATTGCTTGTGGAAACTTATGGCGAATCATGCCATAGTTTCGACGCTTCAAAGTTGGTGATTTTAGTGTTGATGACAAAGTTCAACCTGCTCAGCCAAAAAAGTTTGAAGATAAAGAATTGGAGGATTCTTTGAGTGAAGACTTGTGTCAAATGGAAGAAAAACTTGCAGAATCATTGAGAGTCACTTAACAAGCCAACCCCTAAAAGCAAGAACATTGGTTGCCATTTGAATTGAAACCAAAAGACATTTGGCAATTTGGTGAGTTGGAGAATTTTCACATGCCAAGTACTGCTGGAGAGGTAAGAAGGAAGAAATGAAAAGCTTTTTGCATCGTATTAACTGGCGATGAAAAGTGGGTTCACTACGATAATACCAAATACAAAAACTCATGGGTTAAACCCCGTCAGTCATCAACATCAACTGCAAGGCCCAATATTCATACCAGATACTGTGTATCTGGTGGGATCAACTAAAAAAGTTGAAAATTTGAATTATTTTTTCAATGTGTAAACTCATTCTTGACATACTGTATCTATTTATATATAGAGATATTTAGATGGCAAAAAATGCTCACTTTAATCACTTTTATATTATTGACTTGTAGCATTTTATGATCGTTGCAATCATTTAATTCCTAGAAAATTACGACGCCACAAATTAGATGTCTGCATATTGTTTGTTTACATTTGTATGTACATTAGTTGTTAAGAAAAATTATTTTTTTTTAATGAAAACGATTGCGACAACAGTACTCCATTGTAGTGGTAAAAAGTAGGAGATGCAAGACTTGTTGCGCATGCGCAACTTGATGCCATACATATGTATCTAAATAAAATATGATACATACATACACATCCTCGTACGTACATAAGTTCGGATTAAAATAAATACGTAGTAGCGAATAGTGGTGTGCACAGCGTGCTCGAACAATTACTGCAAAATATGCAAAACTTATGCAAGTAGTGACTTGCGAATAAATGTAAGATTGAAAAAATAACAATTTATTTTGTTTTCATGTTTATTTATTTTATTTTACTTTATCATCAGCAGCAAACTGTCGATTTACTCAAAATTACAACAACATTAACATCAAATAAACAATTACAAATTGCAAATATCGATACACACTTACTACCCTCCAGGAAAATAATAGATTAAATTAAATAGAAATTAGTTTTGGCGGAAACTGCGCTATTACAATAAAAAAAATAAATAAATATTTGTCATTTATAAGCCCCAAAGAGCTCTTTGGCTGGGCTTCTCTTCCAGTACTGTTGTGCGTGTTAAATTTTGGACAGTGTTAAAAGGGACCTACTTATTTTAGCCGGTTCTGAACGACAGAACTCTTGTGACATCACTGAACTTTGTCATAGAGTTCTTTTAGACGCATATATTGTTACTGCAGGAAGAATTGCCAATTGCTTGCCGACAGATAGGTACCGTTCAAAAGAAAAATCTTTTCGATATTAATTTTATACTTCAGCCGGGGATTGAACTCACGACCTACGGCATCCAACTAACAACTACCTTGTCAAACTAATGTTAAAATATATAATCCTCCGTAATGTTCAACTAAACATCACTTTCAAAAATAAGTTATACTGATAGCGCTAGATTCCCTACTGGGTAAGTATATAATATAAAATATATTGTACTATATTTATGCACACGTGTCCGTATATGGAAATAAACATACATATACAATATAATACATACATATATATTATTATGATGCAGATATACATACAAACGAATTATGCTGAAATTGCATGCATTAATGTATACAGTATATACGAAAAAATAAACGACGGAAATATTTATATTGCTAAAATATTATATAATATACGAAAAAAATCACAATCGAACATAGTTGAAACACCACCGTTGTTGTTCAAAATTCTTAAAACAATTTTTAGAGCAAATTCGTTTCAGTAACGCTTCTTTAGTCCCTTTAAGATTATTGGCGACTATGATTTAACTCATTGGCCACCATGGCCTTTTTGTACAACTTGTACAAAAAACAGTATTCATTGTATAACTTTTGAGCCCCATTGGTATTTATCTTAATGCAATGGGTTGATTTAGAGACGATTTAGCACATCAAATCTGAATGAAGTGGTCATTGTTATGGTCCGAGGCAATTTGAATATATGTGACACTATAATTCATAGATTGAATAATACGATTGAGTATAATACGAATCCAATTATTTGTTGGAATGGCCAAGATGGATGGCACTTCAATATCATGTAAACGAACACAGACAAGCACATTAATAGTTTCCAAATTTATAGGCTTGCTTTGTTTGCTATGTGGTTTTATTTCATAAATATAGGTACTTTGTAAAAAGGTATCAGCAATGATCTATTATGAATACCGTTTACAATACCGCCAGATATACCGAAATTTTTTTAACAGAGTATGTGCAAGAATTTAAACACCACGACTAATGTGCATTCGCTTTCATAAAAAATCACTACGTTCAGAGTAACAAATACATTTACCAAACGTTCATGCGAAAGATGAAAATATCAATATATATTGGGATAACGTAATGTTTACTTGCAGTCCACAAAACAAGCATTTTCATTACATTCATTTACAATCCAAGATGGAACAAAATAAAACAATTAAAATCAAAATGGTGAATTAAATCAATATATTTAATTGTGAAATAACTCATCTACGATGAAATTCGGTACTGGATATACCCCATTGTAGACTTAAACTGGCACATATTTCCGTATGGTCATCTTGAACTATTGTACGTAACTTTACGACAAGACATAACCAGTTTTAAAATATCATATTAAACGATTTCATACTAATGAACTTTCTTATTTTACCGAACATCACAATATATGGGATTTCATATGCGAATATGAATAAATTTCCAAAAACTGATTTTGAATATGAAAGCGTTAATTCTACAATTCTGTCATAAATCAGGTTCCATAACTTAATTTACGAGAGAAAGAAATTGAACATTGAAAGACAAAGATTCGATATTAGCAAATTGATATTTTACCTTGTCATTATCGAAAGTTCTCCATAATTGTGCAACTTGCTCCATATAGCCATCTCTCTCACCCTTCCCCACTATAAAATTGAACTTGCAGTGTGAAATGAGTTGTAAGCAATTGAAATTCATGGTGAATTGAACAAACAAGGTATTTACTTTGTGATAATTGTTGTTGTTTATTCAATTATTTAGTCAAGCATTATAATTAAAAAGATTTTCTCTTCTATTTCTTTCTCTAAATATCGAATTTATATTTCATATTTTAAAGTTTTGATATATTCAACGCGCAGACCTAACTTCAAAGTACAAATCCGCAGCGATGTCGTACCTCAAGAATTATGAACAATTTACATACTTAAATTCATTAGAATTACTCTGAAACAGGAAGTTTATTCTCGGTTATTAAGATGTTTATATTTTAATGCGTTAATATGATACAATGCAAAATTACATCCAACCAATACATGTCATAGAAATAGCACTATACGTTAGTGTCGTAAGTGCAGTGTAAGTGTTAGTGTAAGTGCATTAGAATTGTCAAAATATGATTTTTTATGCTACAAAATTATTTTGTATGGGAGCCCTTTTAAAAGATGGAGATCAATATGTATATGAAGGAGAAATATTTTACTCACATTTTACCCCACCAAAGATATATGCGTAGCTATGAGGTTATTTATCGATTTACAGGTATTTTAATTTCATTTTATAGGAAAGCCCTCCTAAAATGTAACAATATGAGTAAGTATGTATGTTGGAAAGAAATGTTGGGGAAAAAAGTGAACGTGATCGGTAATGAATTTTACCAAATAAAGGACACCTGGAATTTAAATTTCGATTCTCCCGATTCATGATTTTATTTATTATGTTTTTGATGAAGCTGTAATCATATACGATAAGTGCCTAAAATTGCCATTTCCACTCACTTTACTTTCATAAATATTAAGAACACAAAAAACTTACCTTTGTAGAGCATGAAATGGACTGCAGATTACTCTTTTAAATGAATATTGATTAGTAACACAACATAAGATATTAAAAAAATACTAAATCCATCGTATTCGAGACACTTCTAGAAATATGAGGCTACACAAACGACGTCTAAATATGAAATTTTAAAGTAATCGGATAAAATTTAAAGGTTGCGACTTAAGCCCGAAGTTCTAAAAATTAGTCTTTTTCTAAAAATAAGATCATATTATATAATGGACTATCTTCAACAAAAGTGTCATGCTATTGGCGTATGCCGATGATATTAACATAAACGGCATGAGCACGCTAGCAGTCAGTGCAGCATTCTCAGAGTTGGAAAGAGAGTAGCGTCGAATGGGTCTTAAGGTGAACGAAGGCAAAACGAAGTACCTAGAATCAACAAACAAAGAGTCCCAGCGGTAAGTCACTGTTGACAACTACGCTTTTGAAGCAGTGAAAGACTTTATATATCTTAGAGCCTGCATTAACCCCAGTAATGACGTCAGCCTAGAGATATTGCGAAGGATCGCTTTTGCTAACAGGTGCTACTTTGGGCTAAGTAAGTAATTGAGAGTATCGAATAAGGTACAACCAATAGCTGTATGGGCTCTATGCCGGCACCGACATAGTAAAGCGCATTTAAATTCAGCGGCTGCGTTGGCTAGGTTATGTCGAGCGAATGGAAGAACACGATCCGGCTAAGAATGTGTTATATTCGGAATCCGCTCGTGGACAACGCAGAACAGGCAGACCTAACCTTGGAATTTCTTACTGGCGCCAACTAGCAAAGGAAAAGGCTGACTGACGGTAGGTAGGTAGGTAAGTATAATGTAAAAAATTAGTTTGGATTGCGTTAGATCTTTGGGTCTTCAAAACTCTATTGATGGTCAAAATCGTGAAATAATAAAGTATTTTAAGTCAAAATTCTATAAAATTAAGCAAAAATTTATTTTACATGAGTTCCACTTTCTTCACATTAGCTCTTTAAAATTTTTGAAGAGCAATTTAAGTTTAGCAACTCTTGAAATCAGAGTTCGCGATGTATGCTTCAGCGGTTGTGAATAGGTAATCGCAATCTAGTGGTCGTTGTGTTTCTTCAGCGTTTTTCAAACTTGCGGCTCTAGTCGGAACCTCTAAACCTTCTTCGATTGGCGTAAATTTTTATATTTAGTCATCTTTTTGAGTCTAGAGAGGGTCGTGCAAACAATAAATGTGTTTTTATTTCCATACAAATTATGGCCACCTTAATCCATATGCACCATCTCACCAGCAATCATGTTTTCCTCCAATCAAGTCTGAATTTTAAACCCCATTTACTGGATTATAGCTTTCAGCAGAACCTAAAGCATATCAAAATCACATTCAGAGCATTCTATACATTTTCTGAACATGTCTAATTTATATTGGATTTGTATTTAGATAATGCTCATTCCGAACAGATGAAAAGTAAAAGTGCAATTTGTTTATATTACGTATAAATGAAAATATGATTTCAACATGAATTCATTAATAAAGCAATGATAAGTAACAATACGAAATCGATTCCAAATAAATACCACTACTTAATGGGAGAATCTCTCTAGCCAAAATGTCAACGAGCTCAAAATAGATATAAAAACACACATACATCCACAGAAAACCACTACACCCAGTAAGACCACAAAAGTGAATACAAGCAATAAAATATATTCGTATTAAATTGCGGTCTCCTTGTTTAGAGATACATATGTGTGTACCCGTATATTTTATTGCAGCAGCAACAGCAGCAGCATCTACATGCATCTGTTTGCAGTCATAATCCTATAATACGATATATTTGTAGAGTATTCATTTCATAAATTAAAATAATTTTCCACTTTATATATTTACAACAGTTATTACCATCATCATAATCATCATCATCATCATCATCATGATTATCTACATGGTGTATAAGGTACAATATGTATGTACGTGCATATTATATTATATTGCCACAAATAAACTAGACGCACAACAATTTTTACGATTGCTACTGTTGCCCATATGTTCATATGATTTAAATGCAATGCTGTTCATTCATATTTCTGCATGTATTTATTTTTTTCCCCCCAATTTTTCTATTTATTCACTTTTGTTGCTTCCTTCCACATTAACGTCATCATCATCACCATCATCATCATCGTGTTCATCATCATTATCATTAACATCATACATGGTGGGGATACAAGCTTGAGAGAAGTCATTAGTTGCCATTACATTATTCCATATACATGTACTACTCGCACGTACATATTGTACGTTGCAAATTGGATTACATATACATACATATATACTTTATGTTAATGCACAATAATAGCAATGACTATGACTATAACAATAACTTGCATATTGCATATTTCAATTGTTGCTCAATAATCGCAGCTTATATCCGCCTGCCTAATTACTTATGTATCTGCATACATTCGACTATCGACATACATATGTGTATGCGAAAAGTTAAATCCATTTACGTTTTGTATGCGAATCTTAGCATGCGCAACATTTAAATGTACACAAATCACTAGTTTGTGCGTATGTAATTGTTTGCACGAATACAAATTAGAAATCATCACCATCAATTCGATCGTCATCAACACACCAGCAACCTCAAGCCTGAATTGCTTTCACGAAAATAGTTAAAATAGACCGACAGAGAAAGAGTGGGAAAACAAGAAAAATCCCATGAATTGTTCACATACTTCAAGTAATTATATCATTTGTTTCTTGATCATTAATTTATTCAACATTATTAGATATGCAGATCGAAATTTGTTTTATAGAAAATGAACATTAGAATAAATTAAAATTATTTTTGTGGCATTTTTGTAAAACCTTCGGAATCAAACAACGATGAAAATATGGTGGAATTAGACAATGACTTTGCATTTATTTTAAAATAAAATAAAACTAATTTTATTCGCAATTCACAATTCTCGCAAGCATATCATTTGAAATTTGGATTGAAACGATATATGTACAATGTAACATATGTACAAAGTATGTTGTCGAATAACAAAAAAAAAGTTATGTGCAGAAAACAAAACCCGTCCTACAACTGCCAACACTCCCCAACAGATAATATGTGATCCTGATAAATACATGATCTTTTTTTTGCACTCTATGCTGAGCATGAAATCTTACAATTATCTTTCTTACTAACTCAATTCGTTGCACAAAATTTACCAAATAAAAAAAAACTAGTTCATATAAAACAGTAGCATTCATGCATTTAATGCCAATCATAAATTTATGTATGTATTGTGGGTATTATTTTCCCAATCAATTTGTGATTATATCAATTGAGGCTTTAAAACAGAAAATGATATCGTGTGTTGTAAAAACACCGTATTTTTTGTCGCATACATACAGCTTAAGGCTCAATTATAGAAACTTTTGTAGCGCATGGCAAACATACCGTTGAATAAAGAACTGAGAAATAATTGAATACATAATTATATTGTATTATATAGTCGTCTAACTAAGAAATAATAAAAAAAAATGTTTAATAAATATTCTCACTTTTTCCAGTCAAGTAAATTGATATGAACTGTCACATAGCTTATTATTATTATTATTATTATTATTATTATTATTAAGGCTATGAAGCACCGCGACCTGAAGATCTTTTGTGCAGCCTATTCCCTAACTATCAGATCTCAAGACTATTTATAAATCTTGTCACTGCTGTGGGATTGATTTTAACTAGGTCCCTGTGAACTATGATTCAGTTGCCTAGGAGTTTAGTCTGCGTCTAGCCACAGCTGGGTAATTGTAAAGAACGTGTTCTGCTGTTTCCACACCCATTTTCATCATGTGATAATTAAGTTTACAATGACCTGTTAGTAGTTCAGTGTACAATTTGATGTCTTTTCTGCTGAGGTTCAAGAGAGTATCTACCTTAATATGTTCAGGGTCAATGAATCTTTTCGACTGCCGCATGCCTGTTTGGGCTCTCCAGTAATCGGTTAGACTACTTTTTTCCTTTTCACATATTAAGTTGTTCATGAAGCTACTGTTTACCCCGCATAAGGGTTCTGGGCCTATGAAAGTAGAGTCTGCGCCCTTTTTGGCCAGTAAATCTGCCATTTCATTTCCTGCATGCACCTCGTGCCCCTAAGGTATTAAGGAGTTCAAAGCATTCCCAAACCAACTTAGATTGGAACGAGAAATTCATTAGTGATTTTAGAGCTGCTTAACTGTCCGATAGTGAATACATAATTATATTGTGTTATATAGTCGTATAACTAAGAAATAATAAAAAAAATGTTTAATAAATATTCTCACTTTTTCCAGTCAAGTAAATTGATATGAACTGTCACATAGCTTACCATAACTTACTTACTTACTTATGTGGCCATAACAACCGAATATCGATTTAGGCCGAAAATAACATGCTTCGCCAGCCATCTCTGTTCTTCGCTAGCTGGCGCACAGTTAGAAATTCCAAGCGCCGTCAGGTTCTCCAGTACTTGGTCTTTCCACCGGAGGTTAGGTCTTCCTCTTCTGCGTCGTCCTCCAGCGGGTTCCGAATATAACACCTTCTTAGCTGGAGCGTGTTCTTCCATTCGCTCGACATGACCTAGCCAGCTTACCATAACATAGAAATCAAATATCAGCAGACGTCTATGCTAAGTTATGTTATGTTTTGTTTAGAATAATCAGGTAGATATAAAGCTCGCAAAACAGATTCTAAAGTAACAGTTGTATGTGCTAATATATACTAATATTACGAAAGTTAACATTGCAATTATTATTTTCATATGTTTTCTCAAACCCGTTTTAAAATCAAAAATATTTTTATCAATATTTCAAATGTCAATAAAAGTAAATATCTTTTATCATTTACTAGTGTAATATACCACCGTGATCAAAAAGTTTCCGGAATAACCAATAAAAAACCATTACGGAGAACGCGTTTTAGCAGCCAAAAGGAAGTAATGGAAAAATCGCAGGAAGCACTGAGATAGTTGTACTTTGGCTACGTAACTTTTGCAAATGTCAAGCCATGACACTAAGATTTACAGGGAATATCAACAACAAATGTATCAATTTAACAAAAAAAAACAGAACTCAAATTGGAACGATGGCAGCGCCACACGGTGATCAAGGTGAACTTTTTGATCAAGGTGGTATTTATTTATTTTCTTTACTTTATAACAAAAATATAAAAAGAACTTGAATTTTTGTAAATATTCTTTATAATCTTTTGGATAGCTATATAGCTTATTTGTGTTAGCACTTTTTTGAGAACCGGCACCGGTTCTTTAAATATTCGGAACCGCACATAACTATCTTTACTATTACATCTTCAATGCACTAAATAATTAAATAATTTCTATTACTATGACACCCTCAGCTTTTAATTGTGACTTTTTTAGAATAGATCACTATCACTTTGCTAATACCATCGTGATATATGTATATTGTGTGGTATCGTAACGAATTGTAACAATTTCTACAGCAATTAAAACTAACTACTGCTAGTGAATAATTTTCTAATAACTATTCGATGAGGTGAATAATCCTACCATATTATTGCAATTTGTGTTTTGCACGGTAACATAAATATGTTAATTGAATTTGTTCTGAACAACATTTAAAAAAAATACATTTCTGACGCTGTTTTCACAGCAATAACTTTCAAATACTGGCCTTGTAAAATTGAAGCAATACATAAATAAAATCATTTTCATATGCAATCAGTAAGTAATCGTCTTGATCTATGTGATTGTAATTATAACGTATGTTATGTTGAATAAGTAAGGAGATTTCTTGCGTGAAGCGGTTCTATATTTAAGCATTTTTTCGTGTTGTTCAATATGTAGATGCATTGAGATTTCGATGAATAATTGATATCAATACTTCCACGATTATATGGAACCATCTCTTGTGAAAGTAAAGGATAAGTATCGAAAGAAAATTTTTTAATTATGAATATGTATTTCTTGCACAGATTTCGATGAGTTGAACAACTACTCAATGGTTTCCATAAATTTCTAAAAATGTCAAATATAAATTCTTATATGAAAATAGAAATCCTGAAAAATGGAACGAAACTCCCATATCTAGCAAGTATAACAGTAAATCAAATGTAAAATGCCATAACGTATCAGAAATTCTATTTTAAGCAGACTTCAACGTTACGATGCGATAGATACGATTTCGGCTATCAACTACATGAACTGCTCGTATAGCACATATGTACATACAAATGTGTACGTGACAGTCGTCACAATACAATTGGATATTGAGCCTGTTCAAATATGTCTTTTGATCACTTACGCTCCTAGGACATTGAACGAGAAGTCGACAAGTTGCCGAAATAATATTAGTGTGATCTCTATCGGTAACTCCAAACCAGAGCGGAATCAAAATACCAAAACTTCGATATAATGATATGAACAATCACATTAAGAGTATTATGAGTTTGGAAGAAAAATCGAAAATTATGTCTCGTTGTGGTTTCTACTTAAGTTTTCAATAATATCATCTATCCATCTCCTCCTAGAAGCTCTGGTATTCTTTTTGAAGAACCGTTTTGCTCTAAGATTCTTTATCCACACCCAAGTTATTTTGTTTTGAAAATTCCACTTTAATGCATTTTATAACATCTTCACCTTAATAGTTATGCAATCAAATCATCTCATGTCATACTTCTATCAGCGTTAAACACCTCATTAAGCATGCGATATTAAAAGCTGATATATTAAAGCATACGTAAAACAAATTGTCTAATTCTAAATTGGAAACACTCAGCATCAACTATCTAATGATCTACGAATTTCTATTTCAATCTTCTCCATCACATACATCTATAATGACAAATTCTTATGTACACGAGTTTTGTTTGCAGCTGAAAAAAAATATAGTCAAAATTTATCCATATCTTCCTTCTTTTATATAAAGCAATGCAATTTAGCCGTATGAGTATAATAATTCAATCAGCTCGAAATTGCTTAGCTACGTGGCTACTGAAATAAGTGTACACATTTAGAATTCCACTCACTTGCATTAATTTCATGATTCTAAAAGCATGCTCGGCGAACATGGTTCCTATTCATAGTCATAGTCGCGGAATATGTGAATTGTAGGCGAAGTCGATCAAATTGACTTCGTGCCTTTAATTTTACGCCACTTGTAGAGGTCATTAATAAATCAATTTAATTCACGAGAAATTTCAACATCATTTGTGTGTGGAGATGAAAGGCGAAAGAGAACTGCTTCTTCTTTGAACACATTGAATAAATTGCAATTTTATTCAATCTAATCAAATAGTATACAAATAAAAATATGGAAATGCAACTATTACAAGCAATGAGGCATGGATATTGGGGGGATATATTTGATTTACAAAATTCCATCTTACAGCGAAGATAGGGATAGGCAAAATTTGTTTAAGAACTCTCCCTCTCTCTCTCTCTCTCTCTCGTTTCTAGGTTTTCCTTATGTTGATGTGCCAAAGTACCCTCAGAAATAGATGCAATCCATAAAGAAGCATAGATATTCTAAAAATCGCATTTTTGGACATACGTAATATAGATACGTACATATAAAGTTGTAAACAATTTAGAAAAATGAATCAAAGCAAGAAAAAAAACTATTTTTGCTTTCTTCTTTGACAACCACTTTGTCATTCTTTGTTCCAGTGTTCAATTTTGTATCTAATTCACGAGAAATATTTGTTGAATCCATTAGAATTGCTTTCGACATATCTTGTAAGTTCAGACGAAAGAATTGATTTAGTATATTTGGCACAATTAAATTATATTTATCTATCATCACATTTATATGATGTACATCCTTTTCATAGCTGTTCGCAATTTTTTGCCAAGCATGCATTTCTGATGCATCCAAAGGATATATACCAAAAGCAGCGCGTTCCTTTCTAAGTAAAGCCCTTAATTTCTTCGCTGCCTCATGTATATCACATTGTAGTGTAATCCACTCGGGTCGATAACCATTGGAATGCAAAATTTTATTTAACTTTTGCAGCATATCATCTAGATAGGGATTTTCCACTTCACTACATTTCAATGGTTTACCACTACCTTGGAGATTATCAAAGTCACCCTTGGAAATGGCATTCTGTATGAGATCTTCTACAAGAGCACTGCGAAGTTCTTCGGTTATCATTATTTCGCCAGGCTGTGTGGCTGACTCACTTGTGATTCGGTAACGATACAAATGCTCTTGTGCCGTGGTCATTTTTACCAAGTCATATTGGCGACCACGTTCAAATGGATTTCCTATCCCGATTCCATCTAAATTCAAATATTTCCGATGTTGTGGCACAATATGTTTCATATAAGAACAATTTGTGATATCTTTAATTTCATCATCATTGTCACCACTTTCGTCTTCTTCATCATCGTAAAGGCCGTATCGGCTTCTAGCGAATTTCTGTTGCAGCAACTTGAAAGCATTATCAATTTCTTGAAAGCGCTCAGCAGAGGCTTCACTATGACCGGAGTCAGGATGTACACGTTTCACTAGCTCAATATAAGCAGAGCGTACCGTATTTTGATCAGCATTATACTTCACACCAAGCATACGATAACATTTCCGATATATATTAGCACATATAATGCGACTACTCAATTGGCGTATAGAGATAAAAGCTTTCATTCTAGGTACAAGTACATGTGTCAATATGTTTTGAGAATTCATTCTATCTATCTATGAGCTTTCAATATTTTATATACAGAGTAGATATGATTCAATAAGGTATAAGGTAGTACATACATGCGATATGTTCCTTAATATTGGTTCAATATTAAACAGCGTAAAAGTACAATGGCTTTCAACAATTTATGAGTAATTCCGATACTGGTTTACAAGCCCCTCATTACAATGGATGAGTAATCAATAGCCTATAGAGTAAACAATCAATTAACAACGCAAGATTACACACATACATCCCCACTCATAAACAGAGTCAAGCAAGCAAACGCTTATACTCCTATATACCTACACATACGTACCTACGTTGTGGAACAAGTTACGCTTCAGCACATTTTTTTAAAGAAATATTTACGCATGAATTGTTATGCATACAAATATAAAAATATTAATAATAAGTAGATATATAGTATATATACAACAAATAAATAAATAATATATGTAAAAGCATTTCTAAATACACATACCAGTGTGTATACAAGCAACGGGTGTTTTTGCTTGAGTTTCATAGTTTCGAATCGGAACAAAGCACACATAAAATTGTCCAAATTTTGATCATGCTTGTTTCAGTTAAATTTAATATCAAAATATTATTTCGGGCTTCTAAATTCCTTAATAGAATCCCAAACAAAATAGGCGAGAGGCCTAAATTTAAGCAAACACTTCACCCAATTGAAGAACGAAATAGTCTATTATCATGGTTCTGTATCATTCCCAATTGACTCCAACACTCTAACCGGGCCCATTTCTGAAGAAGTACGAGTTTTAATCAACCTATTTACTCAATTATATGGAATTTAGTTTCCTGGTGTAGTCATCCAATAAAAAATTAGCTTCATCGCTGAACATAATTTTGAGGTGAAAACTGAGACCATCCAAGACCACCTGTTCTTCGGCCCATTCAACAAATATGAATCACAAACAATGATTATTTAGCTTCAAATATTGTACAAATTTGATTTTGCAAAAAGGCTGTATAGAATTTTTCCACAAAATAAACAGACATAAACCTAAATGGTTCGACTCATTTAAGTACTTTTCTCAACACTACACTCAGCCAAAGTGATAGTAGGTTGCACGAGCACTGTTCCTCAACTGTGTGGTACACTATCAGGAACGAGTATGAAAATCAATGATTCAAAAAAAAAAAGGTTCGCTTAAAATTCGCTGGAAAAGGTCATTATGATCATCATAACATGCATGAAGCGATATTTTACTTTTGAAAAGGGAAGTGTTATTCCGAAATGTATGTGTGGCATTTATAGGCTTTTTTTTTTTTTGGACGGTATAAGAAGAGACCTACTTACATTAGCCGATTCCGAATGACCGATTTTAACAAAGCTCTTTTTGAAGTTTCTCTGTGTCAATTGTTACTGCCACAATAAGTACCGATGGGCATCGTTGGAAAAAAAATATTTTCGATGCTGTAATTGCATCAGCCGGGGATTGAAGCCATGACCTACAGGTCAGAAGGTCAACGTACGGCACCCGAAATAAAATAGGAAAATTTGCAAATGACATCTGAGTTGCGATATTTGAAGATGGTGTAGATATTTACTCCCTATTCCGAAGTGTAACACTATAAAAGACATCCTATTCAACCATTGACCAGACGATCCAATTCAATTCACAAACCAAAGCAACAGAAGCAATAAGTATGAACAAATAACAACATATGATAATAATAAATAATGTAAATAATACAATAAAAGTCGAAAAGGCAAACTTACATGTTTCGCGGCAAGCAAGTTTCAACACTACTTGTCGCAATAAGTAGTAGGGGATAAAGAGAAAGAAAGAGAGAAGGTGAGAGATTGAGAGAGAAAAGAAATATGAATTTAAAAAAAAAGAAGCCACTGCATATAATCACAGAACAACTCTAAACATTGGTATGCAACCGTATAAACTTATCCATATACATATCCCACCAAACCATACAGGTTTGTAAACACATAAAGTAAGCTTGTGCGCAACCCATTAAAATCAAAGCACACAATTACAAATAACTTACGATAATGCTTATTTCCAATTAATAACCAAATATTTGCGAAATTCTTACGTACATTAATATTCAACATTTTGACCAAAATATATACGCAATTTTGAAAGGAATTGCGCTTTCGGTATACTTCTTTTAATAAAGGTTTAAAAAGTATATATTTTTCACTAATTGGAATGATTTTTATTATTAACACTGAACTAATATATATGTAAAGCAATGAGAATAAACAATGTGCGTTGCTTCATGTTGCATGTTAATAAAAAAAATAGTAGCTAGCACTTGTAAAATTATTAAATTACTTACTGAATTGTTTATTGGGATGTGTGTTATATTGAAAACAATTTGAGACATGCAACTACAACAAAGAAGCGACTGTGCAACTCGAATCGATGTCAGCAATGTTGCTGCGATTGTTGCTGCTACTGCTAATAAATAATAAGGCAACCAACGAACAAAAAATCAGTTGCTATAGGAAATCTATTGTGCATAGTGATCATGCCGATGATGTTCATATCAACCAAATAACATGTAATTGTTGTCAGCGAAAAATAGTTTCTTGCACGAGAGTATACAATAATCCACTACATATGTAAGTATGTACCTACCTATATGTTATGTGAATATAGGTAAGCTCATATGTATGTTAGTAGAAAAAAGGCCATATTTTGCATATATAATTATAATTATGACAAAGTAATAAAGCTACACAAGCAGAGTATGTTTTATGTAAATACATATGCATAAGTATGTGTGTGCATGTGAAGTGTTTCAACAATGAACAAAAACAATTGTATAAAATGTATGTGTGTATGTATGTATATATGCACAATAATCTCACTTATATCAGGGCACTAGGAAAACGTGCATACATGTAATAAAAATCATGTTGAAGCTGCTGATATGGAACGATATAAAATACGCTCAACATTATATTTAAATCATCTCACATATTTATGTAGGTAAGTACCTACAGATGCATATACAGATCGGACACACATATATGTGTACATATATGCATCGCATTTCATTAGTATACTACATGTAAGCATTCACTCGTTCACTCATTCAGGTGCAATCAATTTCAAATAAATTTTCTTCATATTTTTACTTGTATTTTTATTTCTATTATTTACTATTTGTAGTTGTAAAAACATTAGGTGTTAATCATAGATAATTTTAAATATAATTAATATCTACGAGAAATCGTTTGAGGGAGTCCGAGAATGAAAGTGTATATAACTAACTTGGATGTAACAAATCGGGGTCCCTATCATCTCAGTAGTGCCTTTCAGTCGAAAGAAATTGCCTCACCAATTCCTTAAAGTATCACATAAGCATACAGTTTAGACAAAAAGTGTTATGCAACACTTTTGATCCAAGGCACTAACAACAAAATATGTTAAACAATTCTTCCAACACCTCCCGCAGCTCCTCGCATATATCATAAATTTAGCAATGAAAAATGTGTTCGTCCTACTCTATTAGAATTCATATTTTACCATTTTGGTGAACACATTGACAATTCAGTTGTGATACATTCAAATTTAAATAATTATTCAATCTTCAACACATATCAAATAGACAACTGGGCCTAAATCAATAAAACTGAAATAGAATCGATACGTATGAAATACATATCTTAATTAAGTACATAAATTATAATCAAAATGAACGCCTCCATCGTAAATATAATGTACATACATCTACGTAGATAATTGTTACTAATGCTTAGACGCCAGAAAATTAAATAACAAGGCAAGAACACTTGCTGTGAGATGCATCGATTTAACGATATGCTTATAATAAAGTACGTAGTTATCTACTACATATTAAAATGGAGTATATAAAGCCGCCTGCAGTGGCGTCTGCTGACTTTTATCTATTATATGCATAAATGTGTAGCATGTTATATCTGTACATGATTAATCTTGTAAACATTTCGCTTTGAATCAACTTATCTTATCAAAACGCAAATAAAATCATATATTTATACACATATTCTTATATTCAATGGGTCCATCATAGCCACTACTGCTATTGTCCATTGTTACCATTGATTAACACCCAAGATATTCATATACCTACTGAGGAGGTGTATAGCGCATATGTATGTATAATGTACTACTAGGCCTTTTTCATTGTCAAATGTCAATCAAGTGAGTATAAATAAAAATGTTAATCATTTATCAGAAAAGCAAATAGCTTTAGCAGCAGTTCAGCTCAGCTTGAGTTGAGTTCAATTCGATTCACAAAAAACGACATTGTTATCGCACAAGGACATCTTCTCATAGAGAGTGGCCGTTGCGGTTTAACGAAACACACAATGAATTCCAATTTTAACTGAGTCACTGATGTTTATCGACATAAAAGTGCAAGATGTGCCTGCATACAAATTTCTTCGGCACACTACTACGTAATAAGAAGCAAACATTGTTCGTACATACCTTTTGACACTGCGATTTCGTTTTTGTTGATGCTGCTGTTGTTGTTGTTCGGCTTCTTTTACACTATCCCACGAATCGCCAACACCAGAAGAAGACATATCATCCAAGCGTTCCTCATCCTCCAAACCGGAATCTTCAAGACTTATATGGCAACTACTCATGGTGACCGCTTTGCCATTATCCGCAACCTCAATCCAATCTGAGGTGCGAATGCGTGCAGAACGCTCCGTACCGTAGGGAGAGGAATCCGATGAACAACCCGAAGGACTGCGTTTGCGTGGTGAACCTTTTGAGCTGAGCGCCGTCTGACGTGTCTTAGGCATTACATTGTCGCCGTCGTAATCTTCTGTATCTTCAATATTATCATCGTCAACATCTTCCGTATCGGGATCATGGTCGTCCAACGAATTACAACGCATTCGTGTGTTTTTAGCGATGGCGCTAATCTCGTTCGATGGTTGATTGGTTGGTGTCGTTGTTGCTGTAGTTACTACAGACGTTTGTTTTTCACACATTTTTCCATACAATGTTGGCGCATCCGAATTGCAGGTGGTATTCAAATTTTCCATGGATGCTGATTTCGCACGCATCGCAGCTAATTCAGAGATGAGAATCTCATGGAAGGCAGTTTTCTTCTCAGGCGATTTTGTTGGCGATCGAACATTTATTGCATCAGCATTGGTGGTATTAATATTGATGCGCGTACAATTCGATGATGCCACATCGCTTCTAGTCGGTGTTGTGGTGACGACAGTAACCATTGCGGACGTCTGCTGCGTATTTACTGCGTATTGTAGAGCACGTTCATGTTTTGTTATGACATTCGCCGGCATTACAGGTTGCTTTTGCTGATTGATAATCTCAGAAAAGAGACGTTCTGCCGCATTTTTTAGATTGTTCTTAATCTCAACAGTTTTGCCACTGAGAAAGCCGTTGGGAGAACCGACCGTACTAATGGTGGTCACATTAGCGCGTGATGCGAAATTATCAAGTGTTGTCTTGGAACGACGAAATAGGCCTGTTGATATTGCCGCCGAAGAAGTACCGCCACCAGCTGCACCAGCCACACCACCACCATCTGCGGTGTCGTCATCAACATCTAAAGTAGCTACTGGCATTTTGACGATTTTACGCGGTTTCGGTAATGGTTGAGATGGCTGCAATTGATTTAATTGAATTTTGCCCATCTTATCGAAGTCTACACGCCCCAAACTAAGACGTGTATCCTTGAAAGCAACAGAACTCGCAGCTATGGCGGATGCTGCTGCTGCTGCAGCAGCTGTTGTTTTCTGGGAACCCATGGAATGATGCCGATTGAGACTGACACCATTTGATGAATGTACTATGACAATATTACCATTATTACTATTATTACTATTATTATTAATATTATTGTTGTTGTTGTTGGCCTTATTAACTTTCTCATCGTTATTATTCGTCTGCTGCATTTTGTAATTGCCTGTGTTATTGCTAACATTTTCAAAGACATTTTCCACATTCATTTTGTTCAATTCATGCGATTTTTTTATAGGCACATCAGGTGCTTTTCTCAATTTTAACGGCGGTCTAGATGCTGTCGTCGTTGAATTGGTCACCTTTGATGCCAATGGCTGTTGCGGCACTACTTTAGAATCCTGCTGAAGTTGCTTCTTTTGTAAATTGAATGATGGTGATTTGTAGATAACAGTACGACCGCCTCCGACACCACCAACGATTGTTGACTGTGTTGCTGTTAAACTAGGCTTCATGGCTTGTATAACTGGGTGATGATATTGCTGCTGCTGCTGCTGCTGCTGCTGGTGGTGCTGGTGCTGATCTATTGCAGACGATACAGCATGATAGCCTTTAGCATTTATAGAACTGGTTGTTGTCAGTTTTGTTGTTTTTGCTGTTGCTGTTGCTGTTGTTAATGGTGTAACACGATTAGTCGCTGCCGTTGTTGCATTTGCAATTGATTCTCGCTGAGTTTTCAATATGCTCGTTGCTGTGCTGCTATATTGTGGCCGCGGTGGAACTGGTGGACCAGGTTTCTTAACCATTGCCGCCGTTGCCGTTGTTGTTGTTGTTGTTCTTGTTGTTATTACCGTTTGTGTTGTTGCCATTGTTGTATTGGGTACTTCAATTCTCTTCTTTTTCGTTCCGTCCTTAGTGTACGTACATATGCGCGTTCGTTCGTTTGTTCGTCTCAATTTGGTCTAGCTAGTGCACCGTTGAAGAGTTGCTATTCTGGCTAGATTATCGAACAGCACAAGACAGCAAAACGACGTGCAACCACCGAAAACCTGTATTTGTAGGTCACTTTTTGTTGTTATTATTTTGCGGTTGATTTAGTTGAGTTTGTGAGCTGTTGGTTCGTTGTTGGCTAGATAGTTATGTTTGCTTCTTTCTTTTGTATTTAGCATAGACTGATCCACACACTCACATACACATATAGTAGATACACAGAAACAAACTTGTTTTTACACTTTGCTGACTTTTCTACAATTTTTTCATTTTTATATTTTTTTTGTTATTTGTTTTTTTTTTCTCTTTTAATTATATTTGTTGTGGTTCGCATTGACCGGCAGCGTGTTTCTGTTATTTTTATTTATTCAATTTTTCATTCACATTGGGTACTACATATAATTATTTGTTGTATTCAACGCTCTACAGCTTCTTCCATAAATATAAAGATTCTTTGAATCATCATCATATGTACACTACCATTATCTGTTTTCGAAGAGCGAGAGTCTATTTACCTACTAATAAAAATAAAACCAAAAAAAAATGTAGAAATATATATATATATAGGTTACTTGGATGATACCGTGAGGTGTTTGTGTACGAGTATGTATAGATAGTGACAACTAACGGGGCTTTAAGTAGCGCTTAACTCGTTTTCATTAGTAATGTGATAATGGTGGTAGCACTGGTAAATGTTTTTGTTCCAGTTGCACTTATTTGCCTTTTCTTCTTGTTGTTATTGGTATTTTACATATACATCTATCTATTCTACCACGCAATGTATATGTGCATCTGTATGTATGTAGGTATATGTACTTAGTATTAATGTTAACGAGAAAGAAACTAGATGGGGTGGAGTGTTTTTTTGTTGTTGCGCTAGATCTATGCACATATGCATGTAGGTACGAGTATTATATTATAACTGGTTAATCGTTGAGTTTTGTTTTTGTTGGTCTCGAGTTTATGCTTTAGTATAGTTTGGGTACCTACATTTATTCTAATGCATTTAGTAGAGATAAATCACTTTACACTGTATTAGCACACTTAATACGTTTTTTTATTATGCCATGTATTGCGAATAAATACGTACTTGGACCCATATCAAAATATTGCACACGTTTGTTACACCTTAATTTGCTTACACTTTACATACATTTAAATACATACACTCATACATGTCCATTAGTTATTTTTATTTAGATATTTAGAAGAAGTGAAAGGTTTTTCGATTTCTTGCTTTGTTATTGATGTTATTGTTATTATACTTATATGTTGCTTTATTGTTGTTAATGTTGTATGTTTGTGTTTGTATTTTATTACCATTTGATACTTGGATTTTCAAGATTTATTTGAAAGCCATTCTGGATTTTTCACGTATTTTTCCTACTTTCTGTTTTTACATGTTGATTACATTTAAATAAGTTTATCGTACTCTTATTTTTCTATCTATATATTAATTATTTAGTTCAATTGTTTTTGTCGTTGCTCTTGCCAATGTTGTACCAATTATAATAGCATACATTAAAATCAGATAAATAGGTGATTTATTTATTGTATGCCATTGTACATAGTTGTCATTGTTGTCGAAATTGTTGTTGTAATTATTTTAATTGTTACTCATTGACAATACCACATACCGTTGTTTATTTGATGTTGTAATTTCTGGTCGAAAATATTTTAAAAAATTGACCTAATTTTTTACGAAACAAAATCTAGACTCGCTTTTGGATTACCATGGGCAACCTCCTAAATTTTGTCAACACCACTATTTGGTTTAACCAGTGATATGGTTTAACCAGTGAACAACCGCTTTTTTTGCATAAGTGAGCCCCTTCGAATGAAGAGTCTGCTACTCTTAACTTACCTAAACTAACCTATAAAAAACATAATTACATTCTAGCCTGAAGAAAAGGAACGCAGAGTTTTTATTCTCATATTCAAAGATCTTTCAGTGAAATTTTGTTTCTCTTCTTTCTGCCTTTTAATATTGTACGAAACCCCCAATATGTGAATTTATTCGTTACCACTGTTTGATTTTTCAATAAAGACTAAATACGTTTTGGTTTATTTAAATAATAATTTGTCACGCCCACCGGTCACCCGTAAATTTTAGAGTGTAGTTAGAATTTATAATTTATATTTTATGAATAAATAGTGCATACAATAAATGTTTTTAACAAATTGTCGAAAGAATACAATTTTTTCATAAAAACAGCAATATTATTATTTATTATTCGTAGCAAAGCGGAAAAATACAAGGTGATACCAAGGCAAGCTATTTAATGGTTTGATAATTGATGGTAAACTTTCTGCATATTTCGTCCATCATAGCATCATCTGCTTTTTATTATTAATTCTATAGAAAAATAAATGCAAATAGCAACCTACGGCTGTTCGAAAAATCAAAGTCGTCATTTTTAGCGAAAAAGTAATATTTATTTCTTCAAAAACTGCTATTCTGATGGCCACATCAGCTAAATAAATTAAATGTGTGCCTTTGGCATAAAATGGAATAATTGGAAAATCTGTAAACTTAATCTTTTGAAATTCCACATAAATAAATTCAACTGAAATTTAGAAACTTTAACATTAAACTTAATTGGATACCATGCATACCACGTGTATTTTCTTTAAGTTTTTTGAATTTGTCAAAATAATAATAATCAATCATAAAAAGAAATATGTAGCATTTATAGGCTCCGAAGGACCTTTTGGTCGAGATTCTCTTCCATTGCTGTTCTGAGTGTTAAATTATGGGGAGTGTTATATGAGCCGGTTCCGAACGGCAGAACTCTTGTGACGTCACTTTTTATGTGCTTTGTCACAGAGCTCTTTTAGAAGCGTTTTCGTTACAAATTGTTACTGACGGAAGAACCACCAATTGCTTGCCAACAGATGGGTATCGTTCGAAAATCTCTTCAATATAAAAGTTGTCGCAGGCGGGCATTGAACCCACGACCTACGGATCAGAAGACCAACGCACTAACCGCTAACCTAAGACAAAATCAATCATATGATTTTGAAAATACTAATTTTTGTATTCAAGCCAACCATATTCATACGCATTGAAACATCTCTATAAAATATACCCTTAATTTAAAAGTTTCAAACATTATTTTGATGAGTTTTTAAACAAATTGAAGAAGGGATTTGAATGAAAATGAGAAAACAGAAAATCTTTATCTCTAAGTTATCTCCAAATGATGTTTTCCGCTGAAACAATACAACATTGATATTTGTACGTCAACTCGAACTGATGTCTATATTAGTCGTGATTAAGACCTATTCTTTATAGACGCAAGGAGCACTCTGATATAGATGCTCCTGTTCATCAATGGCTACTTCTACTTGCAATTAATGTTCAAGCATGCATAAAAAAAAATACTAAGTGCACAGAATCTGACTGATTTGTGAAAAGTCATTTTCCGCATGGTCGATCTCTACTAGCTCTACTCGAGTATATAATATTTCGTTTTATCTGTTTGTCTAGCTCTCGTCTGTCAATTGATTGTATATATGTGTGTAGTTAGACATATTCTAATATTCGAATATTTTTTTGTTCATTTACTGAATCTTTTACTAAGAAAGCAGTTAAGAGGAAAAATATAAGTGAATTCCAAAGAATTTGAACAATACCGGAATGGACCTACTTACATTAGCCAATTTCAAACGATTTTTTCTGGCAATTTGATATTATCGAAAGAATAGCTTGCCGAAAGATTGAAATTTATTTTCTACCCCTCATATTTTCATTTATCGATGCAGCATAATCAATTTGTACTTGTTCACTATTACAACTACTAGTCACATTTACATATATGTGTACACAATTACATACATATGTATATGCGTATGCATGATCAATAATAATAATAACAATAAAGAACAGTTCATTGAAAACCGCATCCGTTCGGTTGGTGGTTTAAGGTAAGCAACAACAAGATCAACTTTGTAAAGTACATAGGTACAATAACAATAATAATTTCATATATGACAACTTTACAAAAATAACAAAAACAATTGCAGCAAAAATTATTATAATAACTAAATATGCAAAAACAAAAACAACAACTAAAACCAGCTATTTATGGAGATTGCCAATATAACATTTATATGGCAAAATATGTAATTCAGCTTATGAATAATACGTTTCTGTGATATTGTATATTATTTTTATTGTTATTGTTATTGCTATTCAAGTCAGTCACAAAGTATCTATGTATGAGTATCGAATTAAATGATTCTCTATATTCTTTTATTTTTCTTTTTAACCTTTTATTTAATTTTTTCTCTCTCACACTATCTCTTTTCTGTTTATACACTTATATCAATTTCGTTAATTGATGAAATTTATGAAAAAAAAACAACAACAAAATTATAGTAGTAAAATGATATATAGTCGGTATATTATATTTTGCATCAGGAACACACCCACACAATACTAGTACATGCAGTATCACCTGCTATTGTCCAAACGTGCCTTTTACAATTACTCACTGCTATACAATATTAAAGGTCATACACAAATGTTGGCATACTTATGCTACTATTTTACTATTTTCGCATTACCAAATAACAATTTCTTTTTTCAAATTTTTCCTTCATGAATTTTATATTTAAATTTGAAAGAGACTTATTTTACAAATGGTAAATTTGCCATAGACACAGAAATTCAAACACAAACACATGCACTCATTTCCGTCTTGACCCAATGAGAGTCACTTTACCGAACGACAGCTCAAGACAAACTGAATGGCGTATACAAATAGTTTACTCCATAACCAAATAGTCAACCAAGTAACCAATAATCCAACCAAGTGACAATTGGTAGTCCAGCCACTGTAAGCATTCAACAACAGTTGTTGGTGTATTGGTGTCTATGTTGAAGTGTGCGTGTGTGTGTGTGTGTGTGTGCATGAGAGACATAAATTTATATATAGTGATGAGAGTGTAATAATGTAATTGAGAGAATTTTTTTTAAATGCATGTACAATAATTCTCTTTAGTTTGATACGTTTAGATTTCTGCTGCTCTTATGGTTCAAACTGACTGAAATGTAAAATTACATTAATATACGTAATAGATGGCACTATAAGCGGCATATATGAACTTGTTAATAAGTATTTATGTATAGTTACTACATATTAGTTGGTGCCGTAGTTCAATGGTTAGTGCGTTGTCTTTCTGATTTGTAAAACGTGGGTTCAAACACCGGATCAAGGTTAACAAAATTTAATATCGAAAAGATTTTTCTTTCAAACGGTACCCACCTGTCGGCAATAAATGGCAATTTTTCCGGCAGTATCAATTTGTCAAAAATGCTTCTTAAAAGAGCCCTGTCACAAAACTAAGTTAAACTGATGTCACAAAGATTATACCGTTCGGAACCGGCTAATATAAAAAGGTCCATTCTAAGGTTGTCCAAATTTAATACGCACAACAGTATGGGAAGAGAAGCTCGGTGGTACCACAATGGGTCTTTCTGCCCTAAGTGTGTCCTCTTATAGAGAGGGCAGCCACTATAACCTAACCTAACCTACTACATATTAAATTTTATTAGTAAAAAGATAAAGTTTTACATCCCATTTTTTATAGTTAAAGTATAGGAAGTCAGTGCCTTTTTGAATGAAATGTTTTTTTTTTCGCCAAAAAAGCATTTTATTTCTCAACTAAGACTCCTTTTAACTCGATATATTAAACTAAACATAATTTGATCTACGATTTCTGGTGTGACTACTTTCTTTGGGTGACCTGAACGTTCGACGTCACTTGTGCTGGTACTTCCACAACGTTCTTAAGTAAAAGTTTAAGTTGAGTGCCCATAGTATTTATAAAGCCTGTCCTTGGTTTCGGTGATGGTTCCTTTATGCAAAAAATTATTATTGATGAGTACACGAAATTCACTTTTTTCCATTTTCGTTGGAAATCATGAGGTTGTCTTCATTCAATGTCTGTCAATCACAAACCAAATGACCAAATTTACTATGCGGGAAATTTCAAAAATGCACTGCACTTATCTAACTGTCCTCGTACATTGTAAGGATGTCAATCAATTTAAAGCCATAGGCTTCATTATTGACTAAATGTCTAGAAGAAATAAACAAATAAAAGTTCAAAAACATGTTGGTCAAAATGAATGTTGTCCATCCGAGGTCCGTGGTGCACATTAAGAACCAAGTACGACTACGCAGCCCCATAAGCAAAATATTTTCCATGTACAATTATGACGTTTATTCTACTACATGTCTTGATTTTAAAAAAAGAAATATTCGATTGAATAAGTTTAGGTATGTTAACCTCCTGATACTTTCAAAATTATTGATAAAAGATACACCACTGAATGCATATGCTCCATTTCGACAAGTTGCGGTTATAATTTTTGGCACGAAAATAGCTTACTAAGAGATACTATTTTTAATCAGGTAATGGTTTGTGTCTCTCGTTCCGAGAATTGATCTAGCTCCACTGACACATAGTATTGTAAGGAGTAAAAAAAGGAAGTAAAAACTCGGTGCTCGACTCCTAAATCTTGCGGAAGTTTGTGGATATTGTAAGCAAACAATTTTTTGCAAACAACCCGTAAACATATAACAAGACTCTGCCCCTATCAGAAATGTTGTGTATATTTTGTGTGGCTCACAAAATATACACAACTCGCTTCTTATTATGTGGACCAAGAAGGCTAAATAGTTGAAAATTTCTTATCTCGACTGACCTTTTTATACCCTGTATAAAATAAAAGATATTTACGAGGGTATTTATAAGGTGGTCTTATCACGCCCATCTTTTATGTCCTAAATAAAAAAAATCTTAAAATCTCCCTTACGCAAAATATATTGACATCGTGAAAAAAGTAAAGAAAAGAGAAAACCATGGATCCGCATACCAAATCTGGATGCCTCACAATCATTTGGAAAGGTAGTAGTTAGCTAGCTAACTCTAAAATATTAACCAAATTACCAAATCTGGTAGTCGTAGGTTAGATATTTTAAAACATAACATATTTAAAACATATTATACTGAGCTTGCTATTCTTGAAAACAATTTATTTGGCGCGATCTATATATTCACAATCAAAAATTCGCACGCATTGATCTATGAGTATAAAATTCTTACTATAACCAATGAAGGGTGTTATCTCTGAAGAGTAAACGATTAAAGAGAACAAATGAAATGGTTTTAAATACGCGAAAGAGTAACTTGGCACATGTCCAATACATACTCATATCTGTATGTAAAATTATAGCATTGTCTACCATGTACTCACAGTCTGCGGCTGCTGTTGTCTGCTGTTATTATGTTATTCTTGTAGTCCAACAATCAGCTGAGACGTATCGAATGATGGTAACTGACTCCTTCCAATATCTAATCAAACGTTGTTGCAGCTCGTTGTTAAGGATACGAACAGAGTAAATCTTAAACTTGAAAGAACATTATAGATGTTATTGTGTTGGCATTTGTCACTAGACGATAGCGACATTATTGGCAATTGCCAACACAATCACTTGTACACACATATGTGTGAGCATGTTATAAAATGTGTCTATGCAATATATACACACTACATGTTTGCCGGTACTTGTGTATAAATATTTAAGTGCCGCTTGACAGCCAAATTCGTATTATAATACGTTATTGCAGCTTTTTGTGTCTGAGTACATGCCGGTTGTCTGTTCATCAAACTTCCCCCATGGGGCGAACGTCGCAATACAATGCTATACACTGCAGCGCTCTGCATATCGTTCATCATCAACATCATAGCTGAAGTTTTATTGTATTGTTATATTTTTGTTTCACCAGCAGTAGCAACAACAATTTAAAACGAAATGGAATAAAATGGCCCCACTTAGATCATCATCGATGTCATGCCATCGTCAAAATGCACTATGCTGCTGTTGCCGCTACGACATTGCAATATTTGGTGCTTGTGTTGAGTGAACAAATGAGTGGTTGGTTCAGCAGTGGTTGGTTCATTACCGATGGGGATATGTAGAAATTGTAAGTATTATAATATATAAGCTATTGTTGGTATTATTCTCCATAGTTCGGTGTTCAGTGGGCGTGAGGGTAAATGTAGGTATATATATATATATATATATATATATATATATATATATATATATATATATATATATATATATATATATATATATATATATATAATATATATATATATATATATATATATATATATATATATATATATATATATATATATATATATATATATATTTGTTTTCAGTTTTGGTAAGAGTGAATTTATTTTTTATTCTTCTTAAGGATTGTTGCACCAGCAGTTCATGAATATGAAATCCACACATACACATATGTATGTATACATTTTATATGTTTATAAGTAAAACGGAAACATACAAAGTTGTAACGCCATTTGCCGCATTTTGTATTTCATTTTAGGTGGTTCTTACTTGTTGTGTTGTTGAGACTGTGTTGTTATATTTTGGATTTATAAATTATGCAATTGTCTCGTGTGCTTGCCTATTCTTATTGGGAAAAATTTATTCAGTTGTGCGAATGTTTGCGTCTATCCTTAAAAGGGCGTTTTCTCTTAATATTGACTTAAATCATTATTTTTGCTCGTTTTAAAAATCGATGTATATTATTGTTGTATGTACATGCAGTTATAAAATGTTTTATATCTAATACCTACGCTATGCTTCCTCTTATTCGCCCTTATTTTCGCTTTTCAACTCGCACGATATACGTATACTCACACTCGTTCATATATACTTGATTCTATTGTTTTTCGCTATATGACACGCCGTACCACTCCATCAAATCCATTGACAAGACAAAATTTCTTTTGAAAATGTTGAAATGTGAAGTTTTGTTTCGTTTCGGCTTGTATTTACCTACGCCTCAATGCATTACATCCCCTTTTTTCTCGCACTTTGAAAGCAAATTAGAAAATTGCCATTAGACGACGGCGGTACTATTGTATGAAATAAATACGAATACAGAATGTAAGAAGCCTTAACTGAAAGACATACACCCATCCAGCTGGTTAAGCTTTCACACATTTAAGGAGCTGTATAGACATTAACTCTGTGTTAAATGCTTTTTTGTTTGTACCCCTTCTCATCTTCAATTTAATTTTCTCTATTCTTAACGCTATTGACTTGCTGGGCGATGTAGGAAAAGGACATTTACCATACACGCTTTGGTGAAACCCTACAAACAATGGAAACTGATTAGTTTGGTTTTGTATTTTAGTGTTTTGCTTTAATTGTGTTAAGCCATATGTTTAGGTTGAACATACATAAGTCCAACGTGCTTGCAATTTTTTATACCATAATGCAATATGCAATATGCAATATGCAAGGTATATTCATTTCGGTCAGATGTTTGTGACCACTTGAAGAAATCTCCGGAGATATAGATATAGATATATATTCGTGATCAGCGTCGCTTAAATATTCGAATTAACGATGTCCGTCCGTCCGTCCGTCTGTCTGTCACCTGGCTGGTTCGCACGATAACTTCAGCAAATATTGAACTATTTTGACGAAATTTGGCATAAGTAACCTTTGATCCAAGGGTACGGAGGGGATTGATATTGGGCATGATGCTTCAATAGCCACGCCCACACCAAGCATTCAAGGCGACTAACCTCGGAATTTTCAAAATCTTGAACTTGCTATAACTCACATAATATACCACCTGGGACAACAATATTTGGCACATAGAGTCACATTATACTACTACATAACCTTGCCGGAAATGGGCGAGCCACGCCTACTTTTTATAGTAGCTCCCATACAAAGCGTATGTATTTTATTTAAATTGAAACAGCTGTAACTTCTGCAATATTATGTCTAGAATATCCATAATTGACACTGAGATACTATGGTAGTCGAAAATAATCTGTCAAAAAATCGGTATGCCTCGCCCACTCTTTCTTGGGGTTCCCATACAAAGTTGCGGAAATTAAAAAAAAATGTTACCGGTTATAACTTGCAAACTATTCAGCGTAGAACAACCAGATTTAAGATATGGATTAGTATTGTAAGAACATCTAGACTCACAGGAAATGGACACGCTACGCCCACTGTTTATAGTAGCCTCCATACAAAATTACCAAATTTTTTTTTAATTGAAGCAGCTTGAACTTCTGCAATCTTCTGGCTAGAATAACTATAATTGACACTTAGACTAATATGGTAGTCGGAACTATCTGGCAGAAAATAGTGTGCCACGCCCACTCCTTCTTGGGTCTCCCATACAAAGTTGCGGAAATTTAAAAAATGTTAAAACTGCCCTGACTTATTAATTATTCATCGTGGGACAACCAAATTTAAGGTGTGGATGAATATTGAAAAATTAATTGGATTTACAAGCCTCGGAATTCTCTTAAAAACCTCCTTCAAATTATCTCTTTTAGAACCCTCATAACATACAAAGTACTTCGTCAAAGTCAACCATATTTCGGGTGTAAATTAGTATTATATGCAAAAATTGTTTCTCAAGAAGTGGAAATAAAAGAAAAAAATGGATATTCGAGTTAACTTTTTATATATATATATCTACATATGCAGGATATAATTTGGTCGGTCCCAGCCGACTGTAAGGTGATTTTCCACATCTAATGTTCCAGTGTTTAATACGTTTTTTTTATCTCCTATGCGGAATGAAAAACTTGCATAAAATCAACAAATTTATACATTAATTGTAATGAAAAAACTCATTGATTTTGAACCAAACGTACTTTTAAAAATTTAATTAACACCAAAATTTATGGACTCAGTTTATAATTATGAATGTTGTTCAGAAAATATTATGAATTTTATAAATTTAATGATCAACTTAATAGATTTTAACGAATTAGGTTCGCAGATTATGATTTAATGGTTTATAGGCTCTATGAATCGCATATACAACTACAATTTTCCATAAATTCATTTTAGACCTTGGTGTTGTTTTAAATATGAAGTCTCTTTTTGATGTTATGTGTGTGCGTTTTGATACTTCTCGAAGCCAAGTTCGTATCTGGAAAACATAAAAAACCACCGAGTCCATGAGAAGACAACACTTAAATAAGTGTAGGCAGCAGCCCCCGTGAAGCAACGTGTTTATTTACCTAGCGCTCCGATAATACTGCCAACACTTAGTTTCATTGTAAGTCAGCTTTGAGCAAACACTAAGCAGCTATTAGCTTTTTCTTTTCCTGAACCTGCATCCTAAAAAATAAATTAATTTTTCGAACAGTAAATCTTAGCTAAAAAGTTAAGTACGAGCACTTGTATTTGTATTTGAGGAGTGAGTGTCTTTACAAAACGTGACAAATATTCTCAAAATTGTTGGCAAATCGAGCAAATTTTTGACATAATGGCACTATCTTCAACAAAAATGTCATGCTGTTACCTTACGCTGATGATATTGACATGATAACTCTCTTTCCGAGTTCGAAAGAGAGTCGCATCGATTTGCTCTTATAGGGATGAGAATAAGACGAAGTACCTAGTGTCAATAAAGAAAGAGTCCTCGCATCTTGGACAGCACGTCGCTGTTGATATCTAAGCTTTTGAAATAGTGCGGTACTTTGTCCATATTCGAACGAGCATTAACACTAGTAATGACTTCAGCCTGGAGATATTGCGAAGTATCACTCTTGCTAGCAGATGCTACCTTGTGCTAAGTAAGCAATTGAGAAGTCAAACGCCCTCGCGAGTAACGAAAACCATACACTATAAGTCTCTCATCATGCCTTTCCTTACATATGGCGCCGAAGCTTAGAAAATTTCCACAAAATTGCGCAAGATCTTCGGACCTATTTGCATAGTATCGGACAAGGTGCAACCACAAGCGGTATGAGTTTTATGCCGCCATGGACATAGTAAATAGCCATTCTAAAATAGTTATGCTTGTGTTTTGTGAACAACCAAAGGAGAATTTTTCGATTTTTACAATGTCTGAAATTATTCAACACAGAAGTTTTATTTAAGTTCGTGCGCGTAATGAAAATTCTGCATCCGAAACGTTGGGAATGTTGCAAAAGGCCTTCAGTGAATCGGCTCCATCGAAAACATAAGTATATGAATGGTATTAATTGTTCAAAGAGGGTCTAGAAAGCGTTGAAGACGGTAATGTGATTGGTCCCGAACGAACAATCACATGGACTGATAACAACACAACAATCAAATCAATGAATTGGTGCTCGAAAATCGTATATTGACAGTTAGAAACCTTACTGATAATGTTGGAATATCAGAACAATCAGTGAAAACCATTTTGAAAGACCATCTGTAAATGAGAAAGTCAAATCATACTGTTGTCACAAAGTCATCTCGCACTGCACTCGTTCTTAGTGAATATTGCCCCAAAAATTCAGCGCATATCGTTGCACAACCACCGTATTCGCCTGATTTAGCTCCGTGTGGCGTCTGGTTATTTGTTAAACTAAGAGACCGCTCCGTGGGCATCATTTTGAGTCGATAGATGAGATACAAGCTGAATCGAAGAAGACTATCCCGGAAATCGAATTTAGCAAGTGTTTGAAGTTTAGTAAAATCGTTGGCATAAGTCTATTCTATGAAATTATTTGAAATAAAGATATTTTAGTTATAACTACTTTTCCGGTACTTTTTGCCCACAATATAAATTCTTTGGTGGTTCTATCCAATTAAAAATTAGTTTTACTAAAGTATATTTTTAAATTCAAAATGGTTGGGGCTATGTTTTTCATCAAAAACGCTATATTTCGCAATTTTTCATATTTTATCTATTTTATATCGAATCAATATCATTTCTTTGGCGAAAAGTTAGATATTAGAACATTACTTTCACATCAGTATCTCAACCATCAAAATTGGATGGTGCAATCAAAAGTTATTCGGTCAAAAAGCAAAGCTTGCTGCACAACCGGGGACAATCCCCTCCTATTATCTACGATCACTGGTAAAATTATTTTCTATATATACACATCATACTTGCGAACAGATCAACTTTGTCTACCTTCAGTACTTGGCCTTTCTGTCCATATATTTCCTCGTCGACATCTACCTGGGAATGCAGGCGCAGGCAACCTTCTACTTAACCTAAAACATTACCTGTTACAATATGTCGTCATTATTGGTGTTTGTGCTGGTAGCATTAAACGAAAATACGTAACAATCATTCAGCGATGACATCTACTCGTACATATGTATTTTACGTAAGTAGGTACCTACATTATATTTATATTGGTTATTTTCGAAGCATTCCATTCATACTACATATTCGCTTCCAATTTAAAAAAAAAAAATCGTATACTTGCTTTTTTAACAGCTACAAAGATAACAAAGGAATTTTCCCCCATTAATTAAGCAGCTAAAATATTAACTATAACGTTTAAAGAACAATTAAGATTTGGGTTAAAACAAAATATATTGTATGGGACACACACACACACACACATATTCGTGAAAGCGTTACAAAGCATTTAATGAAATTTTCAACTAATGTAAATCCAAACTTAAACCCAAACCATAATATCACCTATCACACTTGAACAATGATCAGTTGAAAATTCAAGTGCATTGTATCAACATGTTTATAAACAGAAATTTAGTATTGCGAGTAATCATGATATTGGGTTTCGTATTTTGGTACTATCCCGACGCATTACATGCTGCAGAATTTAGCCTGTATGCTCATGCTAAACAAAATGACTTATTCCGAGATATACGTATGGCAACTAGATTATTAGCTGACGCTTGCAATTGTGTATCGCTGTTGAGCTGTGAGTGTTGTGCTCGGATCGAAAATAACTTCTTGAACATAGACAGGAAACGTAAGTTCGAAGTTCTTACACATTTGATCTTGTACTGATATGTAAATGACTTATTTTTTATTACTTTCGTTATATGCATACATATATGATTGATAAATAGTATGCGGCAATTGGACGGTGAAACCAGAAAACTTCAATTTAGATGGTGGTATCTATCTGAATGATATTGCATTATATACGAATAATTTAACCATACAAGAATTGCCACCAATCTGTTTGCCAGTTGCACCATCAATAGCATTATTTATTTGTCTCAAGGTGCATCAGTTATCATTAGAAGACAATAAGGTACACGCATGCACAAATGCTACTGCAAATATAATTTCTTTTGAAATAATAAATTTACCCTTGACCTGCATGCGAATAAGCATGAATGGTATAGAATTTATTAGCAACTAAATAAAATACATATTAATTGCACTATGACACAAAATGGAGTATTATTGACATCTGTTTTCACGTGTTTTTTTTTTTCGTGGACACAAAAAAATATGTATTGTGGAGTGTTTTTTGGAAAACCTTACCAATTCTCTTTAAATTCTACCATAGCCGTCCTTTTTCCTACACCATTCGACATAAACAAATTACGGCTCTAAATGAGTAACACTTTTCTAACCCTGGAATTTTACACATTTTATATAAAAAAGCTGTGTGTGTATGTATGTCATATTGGAAGTGATGAATGAAGATTTCATATTTTTCATTTAAGATTAAAAAAATGTATTAATGAAATAGAAAAAATTATTTGTGTAATTTTTTTTTTTTGTTCGTAAACGAGTGATGTTATAAATATATTTCCATCTTCGTTAGCTTCAACCTCTGACAAGCAGTTGGTACCTTCAAATGAATCGTGAGTGATCTCTTGCATTCAATACATTGTTTTGAATTTACTTTTTTCACTATTTAATATCTTTGTGCAAATGCAACAAACCTAAGATATGTTAGATATATGTTGATCTGATGGCTATGGAGGTTTTTACTGATGAACAAGTGGTTCGATGCGTATATAATGTCTTTCAGGAACTTCCTTTGGAATACAAGGACTGTGGCTTTGTTTTTTAAATGATACATTGTAAAAGCTCCTACCTTTCTTTTGGATTTTGTGTGCATGAACATATTCTAATTCGAATATTATTAACAATAAAAATAAAAGCACAAATATTCAGGGCTTTTGGTCAGAATTGCAAACCAATTCTGGTTTCGTTTGGTGTCATAAAATCGTAAAACCGATGTTCAAACCCGAAACCGAACCGACACCAATTCCGATTCGAACATAAACCCAATAATGTCGGAATTCATAACACCAAAGTGAATTTGTTGTTGTTTTTAAACCAATTACTACAGCTATTTGATTCCATGGTAGCGCTGATTAATTGCTTATAATTTACTTATTCACATGAAACTTTCCAATAATGCTCTTAGAAAAAATTACTGTAAATTGAAAATTTACTTCTTAATACTTTCGACTATCATCAATCGACAACACATCAATCACTTAGCCCCATTCATCCCTATATAATGGCTGACTTCCAAAACGTACTAATACCAAGATTGTAGACAATCTATACGATCTAATCAACATTGCAGGCATATGTTTTGTTTATTTTGGCATTATATGTGTATATATATGTATCTCCAAAACGAAAACGAGAAAACGTAAACACACAATTGCTAAGAGACGTGACAAACACATCTTGCTACTGCCTATTCATCTTATATATTTAATTTTTAAAAATTATATTTATTTTATATTATATTTATATTTTAAAAAATTAATTAAATTAAACTTCAGCTTAACTAGTTTGACTATGTGTCGTTTTGCAAGTCAATCATTCTATTAAGGGTACTTATGTTATCCAGAATATTATATCTTTTTCCCAAACACTCTATTTAGTGCTATTTATATGTGGAAAAGTTAATAAACAACTTAATTGTAATTTTTTTGCATTAAATAAAATTATAATTTATTTAATTCTAAAAAAGTAATATATTACATTAGTTTGCTTTTGCTTTACTATATTTTTACACAAATTTCACGCCCTCTCTCTCTCGCTCTCTCTTTCTCACTGTATCCATTATGATAATGTAAATTGTCACATATTTAAATGTAAAAATTCCTCTTGATTGCAATGCAAGCAATTTGATGGCTTTGATTAGTACAATATTGTATGTAGTTAACTTATGAAAAAACAATATCATACAATTACATATATAAATATGTAGTTTTGTTTTCAGATTTATTATGTGTTTAAATATGCATACAATATGTGTATGCAATTAATTGACTTAATTTTAATTTAAAGAAAGAAGACAAAAAAATATATGTGTGTGATCTTATTCTTGAACATAGCTATAATATTAGTATAAAATACCCATACATACATATACACAAAAACAATATTAATGGAATTTATGTGTTAGTTATTTTTCTGTTGCTATTTTATTTTATTTGACTCAGAAATAACAACCATTTCTTGTAAAAAACTTTGCTTCGTAAATGTGAAAATATTTGAAAACAATAATAATAACAAATTTCAATTCTACAGAGACATATTCTCTTGCCTTTTTAGTATGCATTATGGAATAACCTAAATTGTTTGCATTTATTTGAATAGCTTTTGATTTTTTTAAGCGGCACATTAGCACATAGTTTTTATGAACAATAGTACATACAAGTATATGTATATAATTTTAAACATGATTAGTATTGTGTTAATTGTCAATAGTACATATTGTAGTGACATGAATAAAAACAAATAAACGGGTAATTTGCATTATAACTTATTTTAGAAACATTATAGAGAAGAGATAAATAGTCGTACAATTATGTCATGTACATAAATATATATATACATATATATATTATGTACCTATATATATAAAGTTAATCTGCAATTGCTGTATAGGGGAGACTACTATGTTTCGGTTTTGTTTTATTGATAAACACTTTAATGGCGCCATTGAAATCTGCACTAACCATAACATAGCCACAACCTTTTTTATGTTGTTCGACCAATGGATCTGGTTGATTATTTGGCAACTGTCAAAAGTCGAAAAACAAAGGAAATATTAATCAAATGCTCAAATAATTTAGAGTATTTGTATGAAAAATAAAACCTTTTCATTGGAAATTTCATCCGGTTCTGGTTTAATAATTGCTTCAGGATGTGGTGCAAAAATGGCACAAGTTACAGTAGCATTATGCGCTTTGATGCCCTCCCAGAAATCACTACGATCACGACGTACCTGTAAACGAGTAGAGTAAAAGAAAAATATAACTTCAAGCAGAATGTTTATTTCTGATGCTTTCTTCACCTACCGAACTCAATTTGGAGTAATCATGATTAGTTTTCCATATGTAAATGCATTGATTTTCCGATCCGGCAATTATATATTTACCATCATGGCTAAAGGATGCTTTAATCTGTGACGATACATTCAAGTAGCCCTTGTATTTGCACGATAAATTCAAATCGCGCAAATCATACAAACGCACACGACTGTCATTCGAAGTGACAAGTATTTTATCCTCACCCGGCATTGGTTCGATACCACTGATTTTGCGACCAATGCGATTTTTGCCACGCGTCGAACGTACATGAATTTGCGTGTGATATTTCAATTGATCGGTATTATAGAAAATGCAACGACCATCATATGAGCCGACCACTGCAAATTGTCCATTTTGACAGAAATTCGCAGCAGTGATCAGTTTCGTCTGACCATCAACCTCATTCCAGAGGGCCACCTTCTTATCGGGTATATTCCACAGGCGTAACTTACCATCCAAGCTACCACTAAGAAAGTAGCGATCATCTCGCGGATGAAAGGCAATGGCGGTGACGAAATCAATATGCTGAAAACAGCAGAGACACTCTTTGCGTGAGATATGCCATAGTCGAACCGTTTTGTCCATCGAACTGGACAGTATGAAGTAGTTTTTCGACCATGACACATCCAACAGATCAGATGTATGACCAATGTAGGTGCAAAAGGCTTTCGGCATAAAGGGACCTGTGCATTTTTCAGCTGCAGTAGCCATTGCGATTGCTTCCTCAGCCGAATGCTGTGATACAAGTGACTCTTGTGATGGTGTTGGTGATGATTTCTGATCGGCATTATATTTCGTACGCATATCCTATGACAAATACATATTATATTTGAATCCATCAATCAATCAATCGAATAATGTGAACATACTTGAAAAAATGGATAGGCATCTTTCAACACCCATATACGTAATACTTTATCCTGACCGGCAGTTGCTAAAAGACGACCACACGAACTAAATTTCATACACCAAACAGCGCCAGTATGTTCGCCAGACAAGTCCTTTACACCAATTCAAAAGAATTCAATATTCAATTAATAGGCTTAAGAACTACTATCACTCACTCACCTGTACATGTTGCAATTTCGTAAATTCATACGGTCCCTTATTCGTTGATGAGGCTTTTATTTTGATATTTTGCTCTGGATTCATTACATCGACAATATCGGCAACGTCTTCCTTGTGGCGTGCATGTGACACCTCCGATGCCAACGATTTCGCCTTATCCACCGTTTTGCGCATTGTCGAGCCAAAGAAACGTTTTATTCGTGCTGTCTTCTTCTTCAAACGACTACCATCTTCTGCTTCGCCCTCCTCCTCATCGGGCGGCTGTCCCTCACTGCTGGGCGGTATACCAATTACGCTCTCTTCGTCCGATTCCTTTTGTATAACCTCCAGATGTGATGTCAATCGCAATATATGCAATGACAATGGATTCCAACCCTCAGGCACAGGTGGTGATCGTACTTCCGATAGTGTCATATTTTCACCTGTATCCAGATTTTTCACAGGAACTTGTTCGAGTATCTCAAAGTCGGTCAATTGTTTGCCCGAATTGGTACGTGTACGTACATAGATATTCATCTGCTTGAGGACATCCTCATCACCAGCGGATTTTCGTCGCTCCTTGTCATTACCCGAACGATATATCAACGACGGATATCTATTGATAAACAATTGATAACTGATTGAATAATAATTAGCCACACCATAGCACGAATACACATATAGTTATAATAGAAAAAAGCTTGTCTAAATGAACTTTAGCAAAAATTACACAACAACAGCAACATCACATTTTTTGCTTAGATCCCAATGTATACCATATTATGTACATATGTGAATGAAATGAAATGACTAAGTATAGCTAATACTATAGGCATGGATTAGTTTTGTAAAACAAACAAAAAAAACACCAACTTGATTTTCAAACGCCATGGACCACTTAATGAAGTTAATTTGTAAATTACAAATAGCTCGAATGGATTTCTGTAAAAATGTTCAAATTCACTAAAGTTCATTTATGTAAATTAAATTCATTGTATGAGAATGGCCATCGTATAGACATGCACACACACACACACACGTGCACATATATATTTTACCTCGTAGCACTACCCAAACTATTCGAACCAGTACCGGCTAGTTTCGGACGTGTCGCTTTGTCCATTAGAATTTTTTCAATACGATTAATTTCCTCCAGCGTAGGACCTTCAGCCTTATTGCACTCTTCATCGCGTGGTTTCACCACATAACCACCCTGTGTTGCCTTATACAAATTCAAACCTTGTGACGGATCAATGGAGCTATCAAACACATAAATCAATGCTTGGCGGTCGCACTTACGCAATAACACGTGCACATACCTTACACGGCCAGGTGCCGAATTACTTTTCGCCGAATTCGATGGACTCGGCTTCGAATATACTGATGTGGAACTATTACCCAATGAGTGTGAAATGCGATTAATGGAACCACCCAAAGCAGCAGTAGTTACCGGACGAGTGTTGCACATCGACATCTGCGCTAGTGAAGCTACCGAAGTAGAAACCACAGTATTCGATGATGTCGCCACAGAGGAGGATGCCAATGACATATGCAGACCAAAACTATTATGGCTATTATTATGGCTACTGTTGGCTATGACAGCAGCCGATGTTGTTGGACGAGTTGAAGTCATCGTACTGTCATCGGCACTCCATGATTTTTCAATTTCCTTCACAAGATCATCGCGCAGCTTCTGTTGTACATCGCGCACACTCTTCACGGAACGTGTATCACTATCGGTGTCTTCGGTGTCGCATGTCGGCAAACGCATACCTTCATTCATATTAAATTGCTCAGATGAACTACTGGTTGATACTTTACGGGATTTTTTCTTACGTCTTGGCGGTGCGATTGGACCACTAGACGTAATTGAATCGGTAGTCTTTGAATGGGCCAATTTTGTGCTTGCAATAACATCGGGCTCCTGAAAAATGATCTTATTCTCGGCTAATGTAACGGCGGCAGCAGTTGCAGCAGCCGCAGTGGCAGCATTGCCGGCCAGTAGTGCAGCTGTTGGATGTTTAGGTGAAATTTTTGGTGTTCCTGTTGATAGTGGTGCTGCCGCCGCCACCGCCGCCGCCGCTGTTGTTACATTGCTGCTGCGTGCTGTTGTTGATGACAATGATGATGATGATGATGATGATATCGGTGCTGATGGTGCTGCCGTATTTGTTTCAGAACCAGTCGAATGAGAAGTGTTTGTGTTAATTGATTCACGATCCAGGCTTACAGCTACAGGTATTAATGAAAAGATAAGACATATGAATACAAACTAATCGTGATGTTTATAAATATTATATTTACCTGAAGGATCTATACTACCAGCCAATATACGTCCTACACGCCCCAATGATGTCATACTCTGAATACTCATGGTATCATTTTCGATTACTTTGAATGGATGTGTAGGACGATTGGTAAAAACGCCATCCGTTGAACTATTCTATAAGATGTAGAAATTGCAATTCTTATTATTGTATTCAATTGCTCAAATATCTCTAAAGGATATGTATTTGGAATATTTGTGAAATAAATATTTCTCTTTTGTTTTTCCTTAAAATCAAACTCTCTATGAACGAGATATGTAGTGTCTTAATAAAAGTATAACAAAGAAATATTCAAAAATATAAATCATATAATACCTGAGAATCAGGTGTGAGTGTATTTCCAGGATTATCATCTTCATCATTTTGCATGCATTGGCGCAGTTCATGAAAGCGCTGTCTACCATACTATAAATATGAATTTATTTTTATGTTTGTTTTTTGGTTTGTGGCATTTATGGTTTTTGGATAATTCATTAATTCATTTTGTTGTTTTATTGGTTTTTTATTTGCATTCAATTTTTCGATGGGGTGTATGTATTAAGATTGAAATATGAAAGTAAATAGAAAATGAAAAAAAAAAAGAAGAGAAAGAAAGAAAATATTTAACTAAATTAAATTAAATTATTCGCAATATACACGATATATAATACGATTGGCGATATACCCACATAAAAATAACAAAGGCGAAAAAAGTAAAAAATTAATAAGCAATATAATTTAAATTAAAAATCTGCTCACAGCAAACAGCAGTGCACACACACACACATTCGTGACAATGTACGCCGTTATTTATTGTATTATTTAAATATATCTATAATGTACATGATTTGAATCAGCCCACTGTTAAAAATATTCGGAAAGCATATCAAATGCTTTAGAAAACTATAAGAGAATTAACTAGTTTTGGGATTAAAACACTGCTTTGTCTGCTGGTCTGCCGTCATCGTTGTATATTATCTTTGGGCGAACACCGAACTCATGCACAATGAGTTAATTTATTATTTAACGTATACACATCCATACTAACAATGTAGAACTCTAGCCGAGCATCGTTTCTGATATTGTTCCAACTTACGTTAGTCGATCATTAATGTAGAGTGTGATTTTTAAGACCTTTTTTTGCAAACAGGGAGAAATTTCGACGCTCTGACAGTTAATTTGACAAGTACACCGCCTTTTTATTCAGTTTTATGAAATCGACAAAGTAGGACATGATGTCGTGCAGCTGTGCCATTCCGGTTTCTTGATCAGGACCATTATTGCATGGTGAAGATCCATATCCTGTTCGAGGTGCGCTAGCTATTAACTGAACACTACGAATCTAGACTGGCCGATAAATACTCCCCCTAATCCATACTGTAAATTTTACTCGTAGTTAATGAATTGTTGCCATCTCTGAAAGAACAGGGTGCAAGATTGTAACATACGCTAAAGACCTGGCAAGAGCTGTTTCTGGTAAATATGGAAGCACATTAAGCGATGCACGAAGCACATGCACTTAATTCTCTAGAAAAATTGACAAATAGCTACGATTTTGGGGTAAATCATCGCAGACTAAGCATCTTTGAAGAGTCCAGATACATTAGTCTTATTTTAGACAAAGCTTAAAAAAAAAGCTTAATTGACTAGCGTGTTAAGAAAGCCTCGATAGCGCGTCACTTATTGTAGTTTTGTAGTATGGAGTCCTTGCCTGACTGGACTGACAGCACTAGACTAGACTTCCAGACGAAACCATATACAGAAATTCGATGAATAGGGCTGAAAAGTTGGCTGCTCTGTGTATCATGGGAGCGCTTAAAACTACCTCCACCTCCACCTCCGCCCTTGATGCCTTGCTACATTTGATTCCACTCAATATTCAGAGAAGACAGGTGGAAAGTAGACTCAAAGCTATATCGGAGTTGTCCCATAACAAAATGGGACATTGTATCATTCTGAACGATTTTAACTTCTTACCGCGGGGACTATGATATAGAACAGTTAGATTATGATAACAAATTTCATACGAACGGACGAAATTAATACATTTTTACACCGATGGCTCAAAGCTAGACTGTCGGGTAGGAGCATGGGCCTTCTATGATATTCTGGGGATGCGTATAGAGCAGCACCTGAGCATTATCGCAACTGTGACGATGAAGAGGAACTTAAAACCACCTCGCACTTTTTGTGCGAATGCCCCGCCTTGCATCTGGGCAGTTACTATTACAGGGTGATTTTTTAGCAACTTTCTTTTTGGCAACACTGTTTTTGGCAGTTCAGCTGTTTTCGTGTAACATGTCACTGTCAAACATGTTCAGTTTGGTCTATAATTTAACCATGAATCGATTTACAAACGAACAACGCTTGTAGATTATTGAATTTTATTATCAAAATTCATGCTCGGTTCATTCATTCAGTCCTTTTATGGTCAGATTGAGCGACCTTCTGAGGCGACTATTCGGAATCTTGTGACTAAATTTCGCACCAAATTTACATTATTGGACTTTAAACCACCAACACGATAAGTAAAGTGCAGACAGAGGAAAATATCGCAGCTGTATCCACCAGTGTTCTTGATGACCGTGAATTATCGATTTATTCGTGAGATACCTGCCGATATGTTGGAGAGAGTATGCCAAAATTGGACCCAGCGTATGAACTACTTGAGTCGCAGCCGCGGTCAATATTTACATGACATCATTTTAAACATCGAATTATATAGACCATTCTATCGACTCAAATAAAGATTTCTCTAAATTTTATGTTTTTTTTTTAATCAAATCCGAAGGCTCTTAAGAAATCACCCTGTAGAACAACCTCAGCGATTCGACTAAATGCCAGCTGGGGATATATGTAGCTTTCCCCGGAGTTCGGGTTGGCTTGAGGCAAGATAGGTAGGCCCAATTTGCGGCATCAAAATGGGCCAATTTTGGCATAAGTGGGTTCACCGATTCACCTAACCTAACATTGGTGCAGTTTTTGGGCAGCAGAACCCTACTACATGCCATACTGACCGCGACACCACTAATTTATTGAAACAAGGGTCCAGTGCCAAGTTAATTTTCAGAAATAGACCTGTTCACTGCTCCAAAAAAAAAAACATTGGACATTGATAAAAAATCTAAGCATTAACCAGAAAAGTTTTTGAAAGCATTCCCGAAATACTGTATAAGAAAATACATTTAATCGACCGTTTAAATCATCACAAATAAAATTTTTGTCCATTTTGTTATACGTACAACATCATTGAACAACACTCAAAAGGCGTAGCGAATTCCAAGACAGAGACAATTGTAAATAAATTCTTTTGCTTATTTGAATCAGTTTACATAGAAAATTACTTTACATGTATAATGCATAATCAATATTTGCACACACATACATTTATTATTGTTTGCTAAACCATGATTCATATATGATCAGGTTTATAAATCGTATAGACTCAAGCTGATTTCTGTTCACACACACACACACACATGCATACATCAAACTTTGATTTGCACAAAATAAACAAAAGCGAACATGTTGATTATTCCAACGTAATCAAATGTGTAGTGATATGGCCGGTTTGAATAATTGTTTGGCACCCATTCATGTAAAACAATATAAACATCGTCATCATCTAGGTAGGTATCTACATAGCATTTTAACTGTTCTCATAATATCCAAGGGAATTTAATACAATATTATGTAATTTACAAGAGAAATAATAATATAAAAACAAAACATGTCCAACAATTGCATCATCATGGAATGACGTAAAGTGTATTAAATATTACTTTTGGCCACTAGCGTAATATGTAGCCTTCAATTGCTTCAGCAATTGGGGTTGTATTAAGCAACTAAACATATACACACCTCTACAAACACACATACACAAAGTGAGAAACAACTTTCAGTTTATAATTAGAACAATTCATGGCATTCCATGCTTCTAATCTTATCACCTGTGTACTCCAAGACAACTATTAAGTAATACGTTTTAAAAGCAACAACCACCGCAATGTTAATCTCATAGGTAAGTAAAATACTTATCGACAGCAGTTAATAATAATAATAATAGTAAAAATGAAATCGAATGATTTACTATATAAGGGAAATTACTGTAATCGTTACACGTACAGAAAGCCACAAACATGAATTACTTCAGATACCCATGCGCATATGTATGTATGTACATGCTTCGAGTTATTATGTAAATAAGGTAATTAGCCATTCCATGGAGTATGAACCTACTTGCTGCAATTGAATGTGGTCGTTTTAAATAGTAATATTAAAAAAAAGTGAAAATAAAAATCTCGAATAATAAAGGGGAAACAATGTGTGTCCATGTGTATGTATGTAAACAATAAACAATGAATGGCGTTGATAAACAATAACAATGCCTTAAACGGATGGTGACTGAAACCAGCAGAAAATTGAGAACATTACTTAGTGAATAGAATGACAGTTTGTCATTGATACAATTCCAATTAAAGCCATCCACATATGGATAGTTACACATACCTACAATTGTACAATGAAATTTAAATGAACGGAACAAACGGACAAACTAACGATTTCGATGGGGATTGTTTTCGACATATATATATATAGATACTCACAAATACAATACTCATATTATGGACACGCATACATTAATTGAATGTAAAATTAGATTGAAAAGAAAAATATATTAAAATCATTCATAACCATGTTTGGTGATGGTATATGAATCACAAATTATAATTTTTTTGTTTGTGGACAAAAAGTGTCTACAAAGTGCAATAAAAATCAATAAAATTTAAAATGGAAAACAAAATACAGCAAGTAAATGGTTAGCAATTGGGTTAAAACATATAAAAACAAGTGCTTTATATGCACAAATTACAGCGTCCGAAAATGGAATGAGGGGAAGCATATACATATATATGTGCATATATTAATATCCCAATACACGAATATGCACAAAATTTGTAATTAAGCAATATGTACTGGGGTAATAAAAGCGTAGGCAGTTTACGTGCACATTATATGCATAGCAGCAATACAAACGATTGAGATAAACAAGGAGAAAAGAGGATTAAAAAGGCACAAAGCATGTGAGCAAATAATGAAATGAAAAAATTATAATTAATAAAAATAACATGTAACATTCATGCAATAACAACATCCACAACACGACATCACCACCGCCGACACCAATGTTCCAGCAACAAACACGCACAATGGTTGCTTACCATGCCTTGCAGTGGTTTGGGCTCAACAAACACATCCTGTTTAGGACATCGTGCACTTAAACTGCTCGTTGGACTACGGGTGGCTGGAGAGCCCGTTCCAATTGGTGTTGCATCACTGTCGGACGAGGCATTTACACGCACTGCCGGTTCAGGAAAAATAAACTCTTGTGGTAATTGCGACCTTGCGGCACCCACAGACTTGCGACTGCAACGGAAAATAATACAAAAGATTTTTATTCAAAAAATACTTTTCATATGAATTGATTCACAGCGGGCGAGCCAACTACCTTAAAGTAGATAATCGATTTGGTGTTATGTCTTCAGCATCGAAAAATTCCTCCGAACTATCGGAATCCGTTTCTTGTTTACTCATTTTGCCCCCGCTTGTCTTATCGGGACACACTTTCAATGATTCACAGGTTTCTATTATTTATTTATTTTTTTTTTTCATTCGCATACGTTCTCTTCTCTATATTACAAAATCATTCATAATTTTGTGTTCTTGTTTTTCTTTTATCCTTTAAAATTCATTTTGCCTTTTATAAAACTTCTTTCCACTGCAGTGCTACTTGCTAGAAATTTGTTTCCTTTATAATTTTTTTATAAAACTACCGCGATATGTATATTACATTAATTTTTTTTATAAGTTTTCTATAAACTATTCAATAAAACCGAATGAACAATATACTCCGTCGCATTTCACACTCATAACCAAATTAAACGTCAAGTGAAACTGAAAGGGAGTGACACCACTGACAGCTGTTAGATCAACGAAAAAAAAAGAAAGGCAAAACAAAATTGAAAAAGCCAAGAAGTCTCATAGTAGAAATCGTGTACTAATAACAAAGAAACGATGTAGTGTTTGTTACCAGAGATGGTAAAAAGAATTAGATGTCGCATTGTTATGGACTAGTTTTAACAGAGACAGAATTCACTTGAGTTTCTTAGCTAAAACCTTTTGATAAGAATTATTGTAACAAATTAAATTTTATTGCAAAATTATGTTCCATGATAAATTAAGGAATTCTGATTACCTACATATTTTTAATAAAATTATGATGTTCGTTAATTTTGAGAAAATATTAATTTGATGAATTTCCCATTTTCTGATATGATTTATATATGAAAACGTTCGATCGAAATTTAATAAACAATTTTTATCGTTGTTCTGAAAGATTCGCGTTCGAGTCAAAAGTCATCTTTGTAACAATTACTCTTAAAACGTGATCCATTAACAGTAGGATATCTCAAAGTGTTGGTTTTTTGGTTTATTTTTCATTAGATCAGATTAGTATTAGTATTAAGTCTTGTTTCTGTTTTAGAACCTGTTCACATTGGCCTGCCCAGAAGCGTCCTAACCACGAACGTCGCGTCCACATTAATGCAATTGCGGCGGTTTTATTTGAATTGTAATACTACAATGAAATTGTAATTTTGGAATAAAATACGGCTGTGCAATTAATCATTTGGTCAAAAATTTTATTAATCCAAATATTCGATTATTGAAATAATCATGATTGAGAATATGAATTTATTAATTCAAATAAAATGTTTAAATGCGCTTAAAGTTTGTATTCTTAAACAGAATTTGAATAACAAAGAAAAAATAAAAATGGAAAAGCATTCGTTTGCTCAAGTATATTTTACTATAAAATACAATCGAAAATGAGCTGGAGTGAGAAAGATCGTATTTTTAATTTATTATGAGCGTATTTTTCCGCACCCTATTTTTCACAGAGCAATTCGCTCTTGTTGCGGACGGACAGCAACCTTAATCCGGATTAACAGCACACTTAATCCGAATAACATATTAACCTGACAGACAGCAATATTGCGGATTAAGTAAACTACTGATTGCTGTTATATTAGGTTTGCTCACTTACATTACAATTTCTGTCGTCTGTCACTCTCGATATGAGAAAATATACAAGAAGTACGCGAACTGAAAACTTTCAGAAACTTGTAAATTAGCATTCAGAGTACACAACTAACGCTTTTCCTATCGAAATATGTTAACAATTGTTGAAAGTTTTTGTTGTTAGCGAACATACCTACCATTTTGTACGTTGCATCGAGAAAAAATTCACAATAGAAAACAGCTGCTAATTTTCAGCAGTGTTGCCATCGAAAATTGCCGTAATCCTCCTTAATTTTAAAAACTATTAGCCTAGACAGACTGCAGCGTTAATCTATATTAACGACGCAGTTAATCCGAATAAAATACTTACCTGACAGACGGCAGTATTGCGGGTTAACTAAACAGTTGATTATTGATTTATTAGGTCTGCTCACTTACATTACTATGACTATCAATTTCTGTCATCTGTCACTCTCGATATGAGAAAATCTACAAGAAGTACGTGAATTAAAAACTATCAGAAACTTATAAATTGACATTCACAGTTCGTAATTGACAGCTGGATTTATTTGCTCGCCAACGCTTTTATGTCGAAAACTGTTGAAAGCTTTTTATAAGCGAACACACATATTGTTTTGTAAGTTGGATCGAGAAAAACCACAATAGAAATTTTTCAGCGTAAATTGCCCTAATGCTCTAATTTAGAGAATTAATTCGTAGAGTTAATGCGGATTAGCTGCAGTTAATGCCCGAGTTAATTCGAATTAAATCGTTAATCCGGATTAACGCCGCCCTCTGTCAGGGCTATAACTCTAGAATTAATGCGGATTAGCTGCTGTTAATGTCCAGGTTAATTCGAATTAACTCGTTAATCCAGATAACTCTGCCGTTTGTCTAGGCTATAAAACATATATGACACTTCCATTTTTTTGTATTGTCCATAATCGTTTTAATCCATTTAGTAGTAAGTATATGACCACGCTATAGACATTAAGAATCTCCTTGTGTAAAAAAAGTAGCTAGTGTCAGAAAAAATACAATAAAAATGTAGTTTCGTTTACATTTTTCAGATTCGCGATAGGTTTGCTTTAACAAAGTCAAAGGTCGAACATTTTTATTTATTAATCAAATCGGTTGGGAGTGGGTTTGGTTGGTTAGTTGATGTATGTAGCAAAGTGTGTGAAAGTATGAAAGTGTGTATGTGCTTATAGTGTGTATTTGTTTTGCATTGCATTATCAATACTAATCATTGATATATAATGTTAAATAAACAATTGGTAGACTTATAGCTTATGTAATTTGTAAAAAGAGAAGAAAATAAAAATATTTATATGATTGATGTGTGCGTGTTCGTTACCTCGAATTCTGTAATAATTTTCTAAATACAGTTGTCCTTTTCAGACAAAATGTAGAAAAAGAAGAAGTATCATCCAGGCTTAAGAGACACCGAATACACCATTTATAGTGTTACGTTTTTATTTTGTGAGCCTCTAATTCTATTCGAATCAACCCTTTTCCATCACTTACATTTATTCTGTAAAACTATATATTTATATATAACCTATAATCTATATATAATCTATTAATATTAATCAACTCTATTTAATCAATTATTTACAATCACTCGTTAATTTAATTTGCTATCTATCACCTTCGGAATCGAATTGATTTATTTGTCAACAACTGGCCCTATTTATACTCTGTGGCAACACTCCAGAATCTTTCTTTATCGTAGTTCAGTTTCTTCTGTTTCTTTCTTGTTGGCTTCTTCTGGTTATAGCCTATTTCTTTTTGTTAATATTCGTTTCGATGCAACCATTATTAGTGCCATTCACAATTAGTGATGAATAACCAACCATCGATACTCGTTGTTGACGAATGAATCAATTCAATTCCGAAAGTGATCGTGCCAACATTGATAGAGTATCAGAGACAGAAGTTACAAGTACATTAAAGAATGGTTGTAAACAGAAGTATTGATTAAATAAATTATTGTTGGACATAGTTAATACAAAATAAGTGTAGCAATTATAGTTGAGAGAATTCAGTGATCGAACAGGGATGATTCGAATAGAATTAAAAGATCTCAAAATAAAACGTAACAATATAATGAATAAAAATATTCGCGTTTCACTGCCTCCTTCATTGCGCCTTGAGAGAGAAAACTACCCCAACAGCTAAGACGCGAACCTAACTAAATTGTCAAATACATACCTTTGTTTGTTTTGTTATTCGTTCAACACCAGCTGGAAAAAACACATTGTATTGAATTGTGACCGCTAAAAGATTTTTTGTAAAAAAAATATTAGGAAAAGTCGGAAATTATGACACAAAGGAGTGAAGAAAGAGTTCCAGCGGAGGAAAGTGATTTGCTCCAAATAAGGCCGCTGTATGTATAATTATACTTGTCTTGAAAGAAACAAACAACAAATTCACCTTTCTGATATTACAGTGGTGCCGGCCAGGAAGTTGGTAGATCATGCATAATGCTGGAATTTAAGGGCAAAAAGATCATGGTAATTAATATATAATTTGTGGAACCAAATTTGTTTCGTTATATCTGAAAATATGTTTTGTACAGCTCGATTGTGGGATCCATCCGGGTCTGTCAGGCATGGATGCATTACCCTACGTGGATTTAATTGAAGCCGATGAAGTTGATCTTCTCTTTATTTCACAGTAATTAATTGTTTTTAGCGGAAGTAACTTTATTAATGTATACGTTTCAGTTTCCACCTGGATCATTGTGGTGCTTTGCCCTGGTTTTTGATGAAGACAAGTTTTCGCGGACGTTGCTTCATGACACATGCCACGAAAGCGATTTATCGCTGGATGTTATCAGATTATATAAAAATCAGTAATATTTCCACAGAACAAATGCTTTACACAGAAGCCGATCTGGAGGCTTCAATGGAGAAAATTGAAACAATAAATTTCCATGAAGAGCGCGACGTTATGGGTGTTCGGTTCTGCGCTTACAATGCCGGTCATGTGTTAGGGGCCGCAATGTTCATGATAGAAATAGCTGGTGTGAAGATCCTCTACACTGGCGATTTTTCACGTCAAGAGGATCGACATTTAATGGCTGCCGAAATCCCATCTATGAAACCAGATGTTCTCATTACAGAATCTACCTATGGTACGCATATACATGAAAAGCGCGAAGATCGTGAAACTCGTTTCACTTCACTAGTACAGAAGATCGTTCAACAAGGCGGGCGCTGTTTGATTCCAGTATTTGCTTTGGGCCGTGCACAAGAACTCTTATTGATTTTGGACGAATATTGGTCACAGAATCCCGAATTGCATGAAATACCCATTTATTATGCTTCATCGTTGGCTAAAAAATGTATGGCTGTCTACCAGACGTACATCAATGCGATGAATGACAAAATTCGACGTCAAATTGCTGTTAACAATCCTTTTGTTTTTCGTCACATCTCAAACTTGAAGGGTATCGATCACTTTGATGATATAGGGCCCTGTGTAGTGATGGCATCTCCAGGTATGATGCAGAGCGGTTTATCACGAGAACTCTTTGAGAATTGGTGTACAGATCCCAAGAATGGTGTCATCATTGCGGGTTATTGTGTAGAGGGTACATTGGCAAAAACCATTCTATCCGAACCTGAAGAAATAACCACTTTGGCTGGGCAAAAGTTGCCTTTAAATATGTCGGTGGATTATATTTCCTTCTCGGCGCATACAGATTATCAACAAACAAGCGAATTCATTCGTCTACTAAAGCCACAGCACGTGGTAAGTAGTCCATGTGTGAAATATAAAATGCTGCGTTTATTTAAAAACATATTTTTAAGGTTCTGGTGCATGGCGAACAAAACGAGATGTCTCGTTTGAAAATGGCCCTGCAGCGAGAATACGAGGCAGATACTTCGACTGATATAAAATTCTATAATCCACGCAACACCCACACTGTCGAGCTTTATTTCCGCGGCGAAAAGACTGCAAAGGTAATGGGAAGTTTAGCTGCTATCACTCCAGAGGTTGGCAATAAACTTTCAGGTGTGCTTGTAAAACGTGATTTCAAATATCATCTACTCGCTGCCTCGGATTTATCAAGTATTTATCAATATATTATTTCATCACAATTAATATGTCTAATGAACTAATTTCTGTCTGCAGAGTACACTGATATGAGCATGTCTGTGGTTACTCAGCGCCAGTCCATTCCATACACCAGTTCACTTAACACCCTCAAACTTTTACTTGATCGCATAGGAGGCGTAGGAACGGTTGAAGTGATTGAAGAAGATAAAAAAATGCATGCATTTAATTGCATAGATCTCACTGTAGAGGGAAAAATCATAATTATGGAATGGCAGGCAACCCCAGTGAATGACATGTTTGCCGATTCGGTACTGGCCTGTATTATGCAAACGGAAATGGGTGGCACCAACATAAAAGGTACCACTACTCAAGCGAAATCTGATCGAACCCACTTTAACGAGTGCCTAATTGAAGCACTGCAAGACACATTTGGTGAGCATTCTGTGCCGAAAATGTTCAAAGGTGAAGTTTTGCCAGTGACCATAGCAGGCAAACGGGCGGATATAAATTTAGAAACATTGGTAAGTTGTTAATACAGGGTTTTATCAAGCAAAATTATACTTTACGCAATTTACAATTCACAGAACGTCACATGCGCTGATGATGAGAACCTGCGTCAAATTGTGAACACAGCAGTACAGAAATTGTATCAAGCGCTAGTTCCGGTGCCCTAGATATTTGGAAATCCACTTGAATTTAAATAAACTATTTAATTGTATTTTCGATTACAAATTTTATTTTTGATTTCTCGAGCAAATACAGTTTGAAACAAGTAGATTAACGTTGTGTACTCTTTGCAATTTGTTCTTTTAAAACTAGAATACTAGCACGTTGCTCTGGTGGTAGCTGGGAAATTTGCTCATCCGATAATTGTAGCACCTGCATAATAAGTGCGGCCTTCTCCTGATCTGATGCATCATTGGGTATGCCACAATTGCTGGCCAAACGATTTTGCAATTGTTGCTGTGCCGTCTGCTGTGGAGACTGAGTGAGTGGTACGGTATTGGCACCACGTAGGCGTGGGTCTATTTGACGTTGACGCGGATCTGTAGGGAACGGTTGTGGTTGTGGCTGGGGTTGCATTTGACGGCGTGGATCAAGATGCGGTGGTGGGACGGGATTTGGCAACGATCTCATATCTTGATCAAGATTTCGCGCCATTCGCGGATCCATTTGACGTGGATCTACTGGCGGTACTCCGCCTACACCGCTCATAGCACGAAGATCGATATCACCACCTTGCAGCGCATTAAAGTTTGGACCAGGTACCGGCATTGGTGGCCCACCCATACCCGGTTGCTGTGGTTGCGGCTGTTGCTGCATTGAGTTGGGCATAGGCATGCTTTGTGGACCACCTGATAAAGGATTGCCACCAAGAACGGGTGGCATTTGATTAGCTTTGAACAACATCCCCAAAGCAGTTTGTGGATCTACAATTCGCATTACTACCATGCATTGCAATAGAGCGTATGCTAGTTGGGGATTTAACATTAACATTTGCCGCGCCTCTGCCGGATTATTCTGGATGCAGAGTTTCATTTGCTTCATCAATTCGTACATCTGTTCCGGTGGTAAAGATGCCACAGTCTTGGTAATAATTTCTGGTGCTTGATCAGGATCGCAATGTTCACCATAAGGATTCTCTACTTGAGGACCTTGTAGAAGCTGTTGCATTTCCATACGTGACTTTTCCGTACAAGCATTATCTACTCGTAATGTGCGACCACCAATTTCATAACCATTCAAATTGCGCATTGCACTCAATGCTGTCTCCTGATCTTTATACTCGCAAAAGCCAAAGCCTTTAGGTTTACCACTTTCACGATCAAAGACTAGCCTAAAAGTCAAGAATATGTTTTTAGTTTTATTTTATGTTGTACAAAAAAAAAACCCATATGTATTTACTTGAGTGATAGTACAGGGCCAACTTCACTGAAAATCTCTTTCAGTTTCTCCTCGGTTGCTTCATAGGGAATGTTACCCACTATTTATACAAAAAAAAAATATCATATTTACATTACTGCACGTTTCCGGATCTCCTTTATAACTTACCGAAAACCGATCTCATGGACTTGTCCATAATACTTTGCTCAGAATTTTTATCCGTCATTTTATCTAATTAATTTAATGGTTAATAGATAAAAGAAGAACTAATTTTTATAATTATACGTTTCGCTACAAACAAATTTGCAACAATTTTTCGGTGATCTTAAGAAAAACGAGTGCAATTAAATCAAAACACTATTTTATGTTGCTTCAGATGAGTGTTACCATTCTCAAAAATTTAATGCTGCGGTTACAGAAAGTAATAAAGCTGTAAACAGATTCACTGCGGCTGCAAATTTGCTACACGACGACAAGATAGCGTCTGCAACCAAAGTTGTGATGATGAATGAAACCAGAACGAACTGGACACAACATTAAAATTTCGTCAAAATACTTTTTCCGAAAATAAAAGACAATAACTTTCATGAAACGTTTCAAAAATAAAATATTTTTAGTACTTCGAGCAAAAAAAAAACAAATCAAGCTAAATGGAATTATCTCAGTGTTACATATCATTTTGTAGCATGTCAAAATAGAAATAGATTGAAGTCGAACACTACTACAATTGTTGTTCTGTTGCAATGTCGCAGTCTTGCTATCAATTCGTGCGTCTTCATAAGAAAGCTATGCTATCTAATTGTTGACAGTTGTTGCAACAGAACTTACTACTTAAGACTTGGTCCATGAGGGTTTAATAATGAAGGTAGAGGAATTGTAAAAGATTCCTCTCGGTCCCCGTTTAGACACGAAGACATTTGCATGAAAAACATTTTGTTTGTTAGCGAGGGACGCACCGGAAAGAGAGAGGGATTTTTGTTTATCGTACACCTTTGTGCTTCTCATTCGTAATATTGAACATTAAGAAAACGTACAAAAGAGCTCAGGTGTCACTGAGAAACATTTTTACTCGTGTAAATGCTAACAAAACATCATAATAGAATTGGAAATGTTTTTCAGGCAAATGTCTTTTTGTCTAAACCGGTACTTGGCTGTCCCCTAGGTTAGGTTAAGTTAGGTTATGCGGCCGCCACCCAAATGGGGGGCGCACTCAGGTCAAATAATTGGCCCATTGTGTCACCATGCATCACTGATGCTTACTATCCTATCTCCTCTGTTAAGCGGAATCATTGGGATTTCCTAATGAATAGAGCAATGTCCCTGACATCTATGGGTGCAAGCTCAGTGGTATCTGTAAAAAAACCACTCCCCAGTAGAGTGTGCCTTCTGCCTGCCAAGGCGGGGCATCTACAGAGGAAGTGGTGAACACTTTCCTCCTCTTCCTCGTCCTGGCAGCTGCGACATAAATCGTTGGCCGGTAAACCTAGCCTTGCAGCATGCCTGCCGACAAGACAGTCGCCCGTGAGTACGGCGACTACATTACTAATGGTTTTCCTGCTCATTGACAACAGTGAACGAGTTCGTCGCCCGTGAGTACGGCGACTACATTACTAATGGTTTTCCTGCTCATTGACAACAGTGAACGAGTTCGTCTATTGTCAAGAGTTGGACAGATTTTCTTAGTATTAGCACATGAGTTATGGCTGCCCCATATAATGTCAGAAATTGGCTTCTGGTGCCGTGGTTATAATATCAATCAATTGAGCGCTAATCAAGGCGTTCGTTTTCCTTTTCACCAATTTAGATTGTTGGGTGGTTACACATGATAGCTGAGACAGAGGTGTAATATTTTATCAATATTGTAACGAGTATCGACAGTTGATTACTCATCACTATTGTGACTGACACTATTGGCAGCATCGAAACGAATGTCAACAAAAAGAAATAAGCAATAACCAGAACAAGCCAACGAGAAAGAAAGAGAAGAATCTCGATAAAGGAAGATTCTGGGGTGTTGCCAACAGAGTATAAATAGAGCCAGTGTTGAGAAGTGAGAATCAATTTTGATCCCGAACGTGATTGCCGAAACATCGATACAGAGGCAAAAGTTGCGAGTACATTTAAGTGTTATTGTAAATAATTGATAGTAAGCAGAGTTGATTGTAAATAGAGATTATTAAATAATTTGTTCCTGTATATAGTTGTATAAAATAAGTGTTGTAGTTATTATTAATAGAATCCAGTGATCGAACATGGTAATTCAAATAGAATTAAACGCTCACAGAATAAAAACGTAACAATTGGTGTCAGAAGTGGGATTCTGTAAAGATGGTGAAAATTGACCAACTAAAAGTGGACCAACTTAAAAAGCTGTTGGTAGAGATGAATCTATCGTCATTAGGTACAAAAGCAGAACTGCTGATGAGGCTAAGGCAAGCCATGGAGGCTAAGGGTATTAATGTAGAAGAACATGGGTTCTTCGAGGAAGCCGATATACATGCAGTTGTGCACACTGAGGAAGAGAGGAAGATAGATTCGAGTGTTCAACTTATGGATTTCATGAAAACCATGATGCAACAGTTACAAGAACGTTCGTCTCGACAAGACGGCGTTATTAGTGAATTACGTACGGAAATTCAAAGAAATGCCTCTCGCATTGACTCCAAGCTTCAAGAACATTCGGCTGAATTGCGTATGGAAATTCAAGAAGGTTCGTCTCGCCAAGAAAACTTCATTGGAGAATTCCAGAAGACAATTAACTACAAACTACAAGAAATTTATGGGGCTATTAATGAGAAAGTGGCAGAACTAAAAGAACATGTAAATGAAATTTTCGGAGCCATTAATGAAAAGGTTACAAATCTGAAGGAACATGTAGATGATTTGGAAGATAAGTTCGAGAAATTACAGCATGATCTCAACCAACTAAAAATAAATGGGCCAGCCACATCAGTGATTAGAGATTCAAGTATAATCAAACTAAAGCCACCAACATTTGACGGAAGCACGCCTATCAACATCTTCAAGCTTCAATTCGAGACAACCGCTTCGAAGAATCAATGGGATGATAGCGACAAGACTGCTGCTTTAATAGTCGCATTAAAAGGTAATGCTTCCAACGTGTTACAGATGATTCCAGAGAAAGATCGTGGTAGCTATCAGTCACTGATGGACACACTCCAGCGAAAATATGGAAATGAATACAAGAGTCAATTACATCGAGTTGAATTGAGATCGCGAGTGCAACGGAGTAATGAGAGCCTTCAGGATTTCGCTTCCGATATTGAGCGCTTATGTCATCTAGCGTTCTCCGGTAATTCGGAAGAGTTTGTCGAAAAAATCAAAATAGAGGCTTTCATAGATGGCATACGTGATGGAGAGATAAAGCGTGCCCTAGTCATGTCACCAAGGAATACTTATGCCGAAACAGTCAGTAGTGCGTTGACGTTTGAAGCCGCCAGTTTGATGTGTCGACCAATGCCACGGGTACGCCAACTAGAAACAGAAACAGCAGATCTGGTTGAAGCAGTGTGTCAGGCATTCAAATCTGTAGTGCAGCCTGAAGGAAGAACAACAGGTCGACGCGAAAACAAATTTACTGGTAAGTGCTTTATTTGCGACAAACCAGGACACATGGCGCGTGACTGCCGTCTACGTCGAAAGCGATCAAGATCCAATTCTCCCGGAGGACAAAAGAAGGAGAATAAGGTGGATAGCGATCGCTCCACTAACACAAATCCTTCGTTAAACTAAATCGAGTCAGTTCAGCGGGGCGTGAACTGACTCCAACAGTGGGTTGCCCCATCATTCGCATTTCACAACTACAGCGTGTGCCAAGCAGCTTGACTATTGATGGAAAATTGGACAATATGGAATTCATGTTAACCCTGGATACTGGTGCATCACATTCTATAATCAAGAGCGATTTGGTAAAGAGGTTTGAGCCTTTAATGGGAATAAAATTGCGTACAGCAACGGGTGAGGATGCACAAATTCTGGGCAAGATAAAGAAACGAGTATCTATTGGAAATTGGACGTGGGAACATGAATTCATTGTGGCCGACATCATCGATGACGTAATAATTGGTGTTGATTATATGATTGACAACGTATTTACGTCAGATTTAAATCAACGGATACTACGTTATGCGAATGTCGAATTACCATTGAACATCGGTTACAAGCGGAGTGGAAACATCAAACGAGTACTGGCATGTCAACGCCAAGAGGTTCCAGCAAAATCAGAAGCGGTGATTTGGGCAAAGATAAATGTGGATGATGGGACAGGCAAGTTGTGGTTAGTGGAAGCAGATAAAGAAATACAAAATAAAAACATCATACTTGGTAGGACGTTAGTGGAACCTAAAGAAAATGGAATAGTACCTGTGCGAATATTAAATCCAACTAATACATCTACAGTTGTGAAGAAAGGAATGGTGATTGGTCATTGCCAGGAAGTTACTGCCGTAGTAGACTGCGAAAAGGGTTCGTCGATAAAAAGTGGAAGATAGAGCAGAATTAATAGCGCAGATGGAAGAATGGGCAGGTGTGCTTACCAACCAGCAAAAAGAAAAGGCTTTACAACTATTGGAGAAGTATAGTTCAATCTTTTCTTCAAATGGAAAAACTGGAGGACGGACAACCATCGTGAAGCATTACATTGACACCGGTGATTCTAGACCAATTCGTCAAACACCACGACGAGTTCCATTGGCCAAATGAGACGAAGCCATTAAGCTGATTTCCGATATGCAGAAACAAGGTGTTATTGAACCATCAGCGAGTCCATGGAGTTCACCAGTTGTGCTGGTAAAGAAGAAGGATAGAAGTACTCGATTCTGCGTACATTACAGAAAGCTATATGATATTACGAAAAAAGACAGGTATCCACTGCCAAGAATCGATGACACTCTGGACACACTATCTGCTGCGAAGTGGTTCTCAACTCTTGATTTGCAAAGTGGCAAAGTGACATTATCGTGATGGGAAAAGATTTGAACGACCACGTGGAAAAGTTGAAAGAAGTATTTGAGCGTATACAATCAGCAGGGCTTAAACTGAATATGAAAAAGTGTTCACTATTCAGGCGAGAAGTTAAATATCTTGGCCATAAAGTAACAACAGAAGGGGTACATACCGACGAGGAGAAAGTAGCAGCAGTACAAGAATGGCCTATTCCATCGAATCTTCACGAGTTAAGAAGCTTCCTAGGCTTATGTACCTACTATAGACGACTTGTTCCTGGATTTGCAAACATCGCCAGCAGTCTGCATGAGTTGACAAGAAAGAACAAACCATTTGTGTGGGGCGAGGACCAACAGAAAGCATTCCAACAGCTGAAAGAAAAACTCTGTTCAGCACCAGTATTAGCGTATCCAGTACCTGGTCAAAAGTTTGTGTTGGACACAGATGCGAGTGGCTATGGAATAGGTGGTGTGCTCTCTCAGATCATAGATGGGCAAAAAAAGTAATAGCATACTACAGTAAAATCCTGTCGAAGCCAGAAAGAAATTATTGTGTCACTCGAAGAGAGTTGCCCGCAATACTGGAATGTGTAAAGTATTTCCATAAATACTTGTACGGTCAGTCATTTCATCTACGAACTGACCACGCAGCGCTAAGGTGGTTATTACAATTTAAAAACCCAGAAGGACAATTGGCGCGCTGGATTGAAAGGCTGCAGAGTTATCATTTTACCATCGAACATCGTAAAGGAGGACATCATGGCAACGCGGATGCTCTATCTCGTCGTCCTTGCAAAATGGAATGTAAACATTGTTCTCGAGTGGAAAGCAAGGAGCACATTGTCGACATACGACTTACAAATATATTGCCGGAGGAGTCATGGACCACCGAACGAGTGCAAGAAGATCAGCGGAACGACCCAGATCTCGTAAAGATTATGGAATACAAGGAGCAGGGCATACATCCAGATTGGCAAGAAATGGCTAATGAGAGTCCAATAGCAAAGGCATATTGGGCGCAGTGGCAAAGCCTGCACTTACGAGACGGATGTTTATTCCGAGCATGGGAAAGTGAAGATGGAAAAATCACTAATGATCTTCTAGTGGTAGCTGAGTATCACAATGCCTCCAGTGGAGGGCATTTGGGAATCACCAAAACCGTCGAGAAAATAAAGAAACGATTTTATTGGGTTGGATGTCATGACCATGTCGCTGATTGGATTCGGAAGTGTAAGCAATGTGCAATGGCCAAAGGTCCCACTAAGAAAAGTCGTGGTAAGATGCACCAATACACCGTGGGTGCTCCATTTGAGCGAATTGCTATGGACATGGCTGGGCCATTTCCAATAAGCAACGCAGGAAACAAGTATCTTCTGGTGGTTATAGATTACTTCACTAAATGGCCTGAAGTATACCCCATTCCAAATCAAGAAGCTAGTACAGTTGCGGATGTATTCGTGAACCAATGGATTACTCGTTTTGGTGTACCGATGGAGTTACACTCAGACCAAGGTCGAAATTTCGAATCAGTTGTATTCCAAGAGATATGCCGTATGCTGGGTATATACAAAACTCGTACAACTCCTTTGCATCCACAATCTGATGGCATGGTAGAACGATTTAACCGTACCTTGGAGGAATATTTGAGAAAAGTTGTTGATAAATACCAAAGAGACTGGGATGTACATATACCAATGTTCCTCATGGCATATCGATGCGCACAACATGATACGACGGCTACTACACCGGCAATGGCAAATTTGGAAACGAGTTGAGACAGCTGATTTAAAATTTGGTGTCGTAACACCAACGAGATCAACCGAAGGTAATTATACTAGCGAAAAGCGGGAACAGTTGGATGAAGTACATCAGTTCATCAGACAGCGGTCGCAGATGATAAGCGATAAGATGAAGGCCAGGTATGACTTGAAAGCGAATTCAAAAGGGTTCTATGAAGGAGAGCTTGTAATGCTTTATAATCCACAACGAAAGAAAGGCCTGTCCCCTAAACTACAGACTCATTGGGAAGGACCATATGACATTATAGCAAAGATAAATGACGTAGTGTATCGTATTCAACGTGCCTGGAATAAAAGAGCAAAGTTTAAAGTAGTGCACTTGGAGCGACTTGCGCCATATCGAGGGGAAGTATAAAAACTTGTTCGGGACGAACAAGGTTAAGAAGAGGGCAGTGTAACGAGTATCGATAGTTGATTACTCATCACTATTGTGACTGACACTATTGGCAGCATCGAAACGAATGTCAACAAAAAGAAATAAGCAATAACTAGAACAAGCCAACGAGAAAGAAAGAGAAGAATCTCGATAAAGGAAGATTCTGGGGTGTTGCCAACAGAGTATAAATAGAGCCAGTGTTGAGAAGTGAGAATCAATTTTGATCCCGAACGTGATTGCGGAAACATCGATACAGAGGCAAAAGTTGCAAGTACATTTAAGTGTTATTGTAAATAGTTGATAGTAAGCAGAGTTGATTGTAAATAGAGATTATTAAATAATTTTTTCCTGTATATAGTTGTATAAAATAAGTGTTGCAATTATTATTAATAGAATCCAGTGATCGAACAAGGTAATTCAAATAGAATTAAACGCTCACAGAATAAAAACGTAACAATATAATTGTGCTGCATTAAATTTCAATTGATTTCATAATGGATACCGTACTGAATGGTTTGATAAAAACATCAACCATATATGCTGAGAATGTGTGTTTTTGGAACGATAATCATAGAAGTGTACTGGGAAAAATAACTGAGTTAATAGAAAAAGTAAGTAGGGTAAAAAAATGGCGAAAAAAAAACAAACCACACACCGCAGTGCTGGTGTCAATAGTTGTCAACTCTTTCCTATATTGGCTTCAAAGGACTGTAATTTTGCCCGGATATCATGTTTTGCTATATCGCTAGCAGATAAATAAGTTCTTCAGGTCTGCTCCACGAAAACACAATTTCTAAATAAAATAATAAATTTAAAGCTATAGAATTTCTTTGCTTAACAAGAAAATTCTCTCAATCATTACATACTCAGAATATAAAACAAGCTTTCATTAAAACGAATTTCTATAATTAATATAATTATGTTCATTAATTAATACATGCAACACCCGTAAAGCAATATTGAATTATTTAGAAATATTTTTTTTTTACATTTTATTTTTCTTTATATTAAATTACATATGGCAACACTGGTGAAATTGGTCTAATTGGCGTCGAGAACAGCAATCAGAACTGATTGACATGCATATGTTCATTTTTGGAGTTCATTTTTCATTTTGTATTGAAACAAGCAACAATTTGTTTGATTAGCGTTCAATTGAATGGTTATATAACCACTTCAAAACAAGAATGATAGAAATATAGATTGCGCCGTGTGTCGTCATAACCCAAACAGTACGAATAGTAGGAAAATAAGAAGTGTCAAAATCCCATACAAAAGGTAAATAAAACTGCGAACATTTATATAAAGTTGTAAAATAAGGAATATTTATTACTTTATTATGAAAAACACTAGAAGAAACAAGTAAATAAATATACCTCGAAAATATGTATGTAACCTAAATGACCAGAAGTTGACTAAGTGGAAAAGCTATGGAGCAAAATATGTAAATAAATAAAAGCGAAGTGGTTTCATGTTTTCATTACAAGTTTTATTGTGTACATATGTAAACAATTGTACACATGTACAAATATTAAAAAAAAATTAAATAATTATATTAATAATTTAAAAAATAATTAATTAAGAATTAAAAAAGAATTAATAAAAACTAAGTTACTATGACCTGAAGAACGCTTGTGGGATACAAGAAATCTAAGTTATTATAATCAGGAAAACGGGAAGAAGAACGATGCTATGCAACAGCAATTGTCTAAAATTGCTATTGATATAGCAAAACATGATATCCAGGCAAAAATTCAGTTATTTGAAGCAATGTAGGAAAGAGTTGACAACTATTGACACCAACACTGCCAGTTGTTGATCTGGCGGTATTGCATTTCCAACTGGCATTTCACTTTTTTTATATCTTTTCAATGAAGATGTTCTGGAGTTTTGCATCGGTCATTCTTATGTAATTTTTGAAGGCCCAGAAGTCGTTATGTTGTAATTCCTTTATTAGGAATGTGAAAGAGCCGTTTGTACTTGGTTTTTTTTTGCCATTTTTTTATCCCACTTGAACGTTTCCTTTTTTTATAAAATCAATTATTCTTCCCAGTACACTTCTATGATTATCGCTCCAAAAATACATATTCTCAGCATATATGGTTGCTGTTTTTATCAAATCATTTAGCGCGGAATCCATTACGAAATCAATTGAAATTTAATCCAGAACAATTAATTTGATAAAATATTACACCTCTACCTCAGCAACCACCCAACAATCTAAATTGGTGAAACGGAAAATGAACGCCCTGAATGGCGTTCAAGTGATTAGTAATATAACCACGGCATTAGCTATCGATAAAAGGAGATTCTAGGATGTTGCCACAGAGTGAAAAATTGGAGAGTTTGTTGACAAATAATGTAAATCAACTCTGATAGTGATCGGGGCAACATAACACGCTATCAAGTGAAAGTTGCAAGTATATTAAAGATTGATTGTAAATTGGTTAAACAAACAGTTGATTTATTGAATAAAATGTTGTTGCATATAGTTAATATAAAATTAGTGTTGCATTATTCTTGACAGCATCCAGTTATCAGACAGGGTTTATTCGAGTAGAATTAAACGTTCACAAAATAAAAAACCGTAAGAATATGCTGAAAAGAAATTACAGTGCATATTTTCAATTAAAATAATTTAATTCAATTTATATTTTATACGGGATTTAAAATGATCTCAACTTTGACAATAATTATGAAACAAATTATTTACAAATTTTTAAGTAAGCTTCATTGTCTCATTCCATTGCTATACATAATTTCAATTAAAAAGCTAGTACATATATTTTGTTTAATATGAAATACAACTCAGTATAGCTGAAACGGGATAGTTGCTCTGGCCATCTCGTTCAGCTGTGAATCTATTACAATTTAAATCAATTAAAATAAACATGCTCGCTCTATTACTAAATAATCAACCAGACGTAATTTTTTCATTTGTGCGGAGAGAAATTTTCTAATTATTTTTTTTCCACTTAAAATGCGTTGGAAAATACATAAAAATTGTTGAAAAATGAAGCAAAAGTGGTAGGCGAGTGTTTCGCATAAAAATTTATTGAATCTTCGATGCAAAAAGTGAATAAAATTAAATATTGAAAAAGCCTTTTGTGGCACATACACTAACTGACTGACTGCCGTAGTAGGTAGAAGTAGTCAAAGACAAAGGAGAGTGTGTAGGAAAAAACGAAAAAATATATATTTCTGTGTCATTGAACGAGCGAAGTACTCCGCAAGACCACCGAAGTCGTGGATGAGACTCCGTGGGACCTCAATAGGAATAAGGACATATACCACCAGTAACAAACGTCGTAGAAGGGAAGAGAAGAGCACCGCAGAAGCAACGCACAACAAAAAAAAAAAAAAAAACAAAGAAAAAGGGCAGAATTGTTAATACAGATAACTATGTATATGTATTATTAAATACCTGTGCCCTGACTTCCATATTTTTGTACGCCTCTATCAGCATGGGGATCTGTAATGGAAAATGAAATTCGACTATGTTTTGGAATTAAGTGGATAAAATCGCAACGTTATTGTGTGATACGTATAACTGTGTTGGTGAGGTAGTTGTATCATCATCATCATCATCATAATCGTATATTGTGATCCAAACTCATTGCGTATTCCACAATTTGACGACGATTTTCTATCTGTAAATTATTTTAATCTATACAGCACAAAAACTTAGTGTGAGTGTGTCTTTTTCGTAGCTGTGCATCGACCGACCGCGTTAAACTTCGGTGAATTCGAACACCACAACAACAAACAAATAATTGAAGTAGAAGAAAAAGAACACAGTGAAAAATACATTAATAATAATCAGACACTAAAACTAATTGTTGTGTGGTGCTCTGTGCGTGCTGAATGTAGCGTGAAGTACGAACAAAAAAATAAAGAAAAAGAAAAAAAAATATATATATATATTATAATAAAATAAAATAAAATAAGGGAAAATCAAAGCAATAATAAAGCCGTAAAGGAAGAGAAAAAAACCGATACAGAAGGGCAAACGAGTACTATACAACGTGTGCGTGTGATTGTATGTGTGGAAGACATTGAAAGCGATCACTAATACCAGCAACGTCATCGCCAGCGTATTGTCGCCGTCGATTACATAGTGGAATATAGGTAGGCGCAGCAGAGAATATACCTAAGCAGGTAGCAGACCAGCCATTTATATACAATATATTAAGTCAGTTGACCATACTAGGCCATTGCGTTCGTTTGGATAAATTATAATTAATTTAAAATGCATTTATTCGTCAGTCACTCATAATTGGCGATATGTCACTAATGATGACTGACTATACATATGTGACGTCTGTGTATTTGAGTGTGTATATGTGCGCGTGTACAACGTCCAATGTCTTACCCAAAATTGTGCTGCAGAAAAATCAATATCAAAAGCAGCAATTCCTCACTCCATATGTAGTACTACTCCAGTATGCTCGTCAAAGTTTCGTTTCGTGTGTTTGCATGCTTCTCAAACTACTAACAGCCGTACACACTTTAGTGCGTTGTATAGTAGGTACTACATATACAAAAGTACGTTCCACTCGCTCATTCACATTTTTGTTTTATTAAATACGCTTTAAAAATTCAATTACAAAGTAAATTTCTTGGCTGTCGTATAATCAAATGAATTGTGGGTGGAAATACGTATTAACTAATATTATTTTAATCGATTACAATAATAAAAATAGCAAATGCTCAATTCAGCCAAAATACAGTCTTATATATCATATATACGGGCATCTCCTTAACTCAGATTTATGCATGGATTCGTAATCAGAGAAATATTGTGTTTTCCTTTTCAATTTGTTGCCTCTTTATGTAGGATCTATGATGGTACTGATGCACAGACACACACACACACACACACACACACACATAAACACACAAATTTACATAATTAATGAACAAAAGTCCTTCATCGCATCATACATATGTAGTATCAACCGCAACAACAACAATAACAATAATCATAATAAAAAAGCTGTTCGAAAGTTGTTCGCACTTTGCTTGCACCTCTTATTTTCTTTTTCGTTTGTTTTTTTTTTCGCGAGGAAGCTTTGCCTGTATGTGCCCCTAATTTAGTTGTTTAAACATTTCTGTGTCTGTTTCTGTTGCGCTTGGTATTGCTAGTATATGTTTGTATGTACATATATTGCAGCCGTTGCTTGAGTTTATTCGTTTCAGTCATTTTGTACCTTTTCATTCCAGATTCTTTCTTCGTCATTTCTTCTTTATTTTGCTGTTGTTGTTTTTCCATTATTATGATTGTTGCTCTGGCATTTACTACGAGTTTGTATATTATACTGTTACCGTTTGTGTGTGTGTGTACTAGTTAAGCTTGATTTCTACTATCACTCAGTTCTTGTATCGCTCTCGATTTCATATTCACACTATTGCTTCGGTTTTGAACTTCTTTTATTCAATTATGTTCCAATGAAAAATAATATTCAAATACCCAGCAAATCTAAGGTTCCGATAAATCATGAAACATATCGGAGAAGTTGAAAAATCGTGGAAATCGTCGAGTGCGACCTTCATGTAAGCACTCTTTTGATTGCTCAGGAGGTAAACACTTCACACAAAACCATTTGAATAAGGCTGGATACACTGCTGCTGTTCTCACTGCAATCAGGTCTCCGCCCCGGAACAGACTCCGGACTCTTGGATCACTTCCGAGGTCTGGACCAAGGATTGCTACCCCAGACTTACTACTTTTCGAGATCACGATACAAAAGAAAGCATGATGTATAGGTGCCATATAAGTTCTGTGCAACCCAACAAAATCGAACAGTTCCTGAAGCGGATGGTAACTGGTGATGAAAAGTGGGATCCTAACGGTGACTAAATCAGGAGTGAGGATCAGTAAGGTTTTGCTGCGTGATTGGCAGAGAATCACCTACTATGAAGTCGAACTCTAAATTCGAATCTGTCAACTGTCACCAATTTGACCGTCTGAAATTTGCCAGTTTTGACCAATCGTAAAGTAGTTGTGTTCCATCGGGCCACGAACATCGGTAGTAAATCGCCTGCAGCTCCGGGAAGCTTGGTAAGGAAGTTATTCTGTATCCACCTTTTAATCCGGATCTGACACCCAGTGGGTAACTCCTGTTCATATCTATGGCAAATGATTTTGCTGATGAAAATCGACTGTCCCAGTTTTCTATATGAGAGGGATAATGGAAATACCTTCAAAATGGCAACAAGTTATCGAACAATACGGTGTATATTTGACCTAAATCGGATCATTCTAACTATGCTAAATAAAGTCTTCAATTTCATGCAAAAATTGTGGACTTTTTTGTTACTACATCTGATATATCCTTGACCAGCATCGCCTGAATGTTCGATGTAAGGGTGTGAGTCCGTTCACTGTCTGGTTCGGGAAATAAATTCAAGAAACACTGAGGAAATTTTACGAAATTTGGGATTTGTGACTTATGGTCCAAGGGTACGAAGGTGATAGATAATGGGCATTATCAGTTAACTGCCACTTCCACAAGGATCAAATCAAAGAGACCAACTTCGGAATTTTTAGCCTTGTTAACTTGCTATAACTCGCATCATAGTTATTGTAGGACAGTAAAGTTTGGCACGTAGATTGACATTGTATTGCCTAATAACATCTCAAAAAGTAGGCAAGCTAGGCCCAATATTTTTTGTAGCTCCCATACTAAGTCCCATAAATTGTTTTAATCCTTAAGTGCATCTCATTTTATATTACACATTGAGTCAAAATCCAGGTGTAGAGTTGAACAAAATAACGAAAATGTGCGGATCCTTTAAAAAAAATTGTATCCACAAACAATTGATAAAGTAGAACTTATAAAGTATTCTATCTAGAATTCAGATGTAAATTATAAGTCGCATAAATAAGCGACCGTAACCTACGAAGTATTTAGCCTATGGCAACCATACTTGTCGCGTATTGTATGGAGAAATATTTTTTTCATAATGGTACTATATATTCCGAATTATAAAATCTTAAACATCATTACGTTTCTTCATAACGTTACAAATACTTGAAGTTATTACTTCCTTCGCTAGCCAATTAGAAATTTCATGCGCTGATAAATTCGCAGCCGCTCACCACCAACACAAACAAGTTCAAAGGTCTTGAGTAGGACTTTCATATGACGTGAAAATTGTCTAAGCATCGGCGCCATATGTAAGGGTAAGCATGATGAGAGACTTGTACAGTGCGGTTTTCGTTTCTCGAGAGAGGGCTTGACTTCTCAATTGCTTTCTTAGCTCAAAGTAGCAAGAGTAATCCTTCGCAATATCTCTAGGCTGACGTCATTACTGGTGTTAATTTAATGCTGGTTTCAAGATAGATAAAGTCTCACTACTTCAAAAGCGTAGCTATCAACAGTGACGTGCTTTCCAAGACGACTGGACTCTTTGTTGTTGGGTGCCGTACCTCAATGGTTAGTGTGTTGGTCTTCTGATCTGTAGGTCGTGGGTTCAATCCCCGGCTGAAGCATAACAAAATTTAATATCGAAAAGATTTTTCTTTGAAACGGTAACCACCTGCCGGAAAGAATTGGCAATTTTTGCGGCAGTAACAATTTGCCAAAAATGCTTCTTAAAAGAACTCTGTGACAAAACTAGGTTAAAGTGATGTCACAAGGGTTCTGCCGTTCGGAACCGGCTAATATAAGTAAATCCCTTCTAATGCTGTGCAAATTTAACAATATGTGGCTGTCCTCTCAGAGAGAGGGCAGCCACATATTCTAACCTAACCTTGTTGACTGACCCTAGGTACTTAGTCTTACCCTCGTTCGCCGTAAGACCCATTCGACGCGACTCTCTGAAAATGCTGCTCTGACTACTCGCGTGTTCATACCGATTACGTCAATATTATTGGCATATGCCAAGACCATTACACTTTTGTTGAAGATAGTGTCAATATGTCGTAGATCAGCAGCTCGTATTATGTTCTCCATAATACGATTGGAGAAGTCGCACGATAACGGATCGTGCAGTCATTACCGATGAAAAATTATCTTTACGATTTAGCATAAAACTGGATATTGCTTGTTTATTTTACTTTTTTTTTATTAATATTAAATATATTAGTGCTCAAATTATATAAAACTTGACGCGACATGACGAATCTAATTTCCGTGTGAATAGCCAACTTCGTGTTATAGAAATTCCTTCAGTCATACTTTCGTCGAATTGTAAGTTTCAGTGAAAACATCTTTTATAATATTTGTTTGTTAAAATTATGTTCGCATTACCTAAACATTTAAGATATATTTATGATCATTAAATAATATTTGTCTCTATCACAAAAGTGAACAATGCCGTTTCATTCTTTGTCTCCGTCAGTTTTGTGTGTTCTTTGTTTCTTATCTTGTTCTCGTTTGTATGTATACCATTGTCAGCTGTTTGGTACACATTAAAGTGTAACAAAAACAAAAAATTTATGATTTAATAAAATAAGTACATGAAAAATGTTGCCAACATGCAGTAAAACAAACCAGCTATAGTAACAACGTTACAGGTCGGACGTAGTAACGTAAAAACGTATACTATTGAACAAACGTTCACCTCTACTTAACTGCACATGATACTGGAATAAGGAGCCACGGAGATTTATATAATATGAGTGTAAGTGTTCGACTATTACGAATGTTTGTATCCGACCATAGAATCATTAAGAGTAATGAGTGGACGGTTTATTGGCACATTCTTGGAGATTCCTATCTCAATTTTTCTCGGAGTCATCAGGAGGAGGAGGAATCATCAGACGTCTTTACAATGAGGGAATATTTCGTGAATTCTTTAATACTCACTCTAGGAGTTGCGGGAACTTGGGTGAACTCTTAGACATTTTCTTTGCGAATTTCCAGCTCTGGCTATGACAAGACAGATCTATAGAGGTGATTCGTAGGAAATCCGAAGAATCTGTAAGATATTCAAATTCTACGGACTGGATTTATTGGAAAACTACAAACAGATCAGTCTTCCGCGAGGAAGTCTGAATGCTCGAGCACTTTTAACAGGTGCATTTTTAGTTCCGGCGTTTCAAAAGTGGTGATATTGGTGATATTAATACAAGCGATAAAGAGCATGAAGTTAGTCCACCAACGTTTGAAGACGCTGAGTTGCAGGCTTTATTAGACGAAGACTCGTGTCAAACTCAAAAAGAGCTTGTATCCAAAGGACATGAGTATGATCGAGAAAATGGCAAATTTGGTTCCAAATGAACTGACACCAATAGACATCGAAAGGTGATTTTGTATGTCTGAAGTGCAACGGTACAAAGCCTTACTGGTGACTAAAATGGATTTATTACGACAACCCTAAGAGCAAAAAGTCATATGTGAGACCTGACCAATCAGCCAAATCGACTCTAAAGCCATAGTTCGAAGGTGATGCTGTGTATTTGGTTGGATCAGAAGGGTGTGGTGTATTATGAGCTATTTAAACTGGGTGAATGTATGAATGGGGAGCGCTATCGACAACAATTCAACAAATTGAAGCGAGTATTGAAACAAAAAACGCAACCAAATGATCCGCGACTCGTTAATACCTACTTGGAAAACAGCGGATAGGAAGCCTTTCCCCACCCGCCGTATAGCCCCGACATATCCTCTTCCACTTGATTCGATCAATGCAGAATGCTTTGGCCGGCCTCAAAATATAAGTGGTTCTATCGGGACGGAATTCATGTGCCCGCCCAAAGATGCGAACAGGTTCTAGCTGTCGAACGAAAATATGTACTTTGAATAAAATATGTTCTACCAATTTTTAAAAATCAAACCCAGTCGGCTCTCAACAAACATCTCTCTAAACTGATCAGAATTTTTGTGTGATAGAGCTGGCCAACTGTCATTTGTCTTGCCTGAGGTTCTTCCCCTTGTTACTAGCGTATATATGCTTAGTGGAGTACCCAGGCTTGTAAATTCTGAAAGGAATTCCAAAGTTGGATACACTTCGTCTAACGTTTGTTTAATATGTTATTATCTTCCAAACAATACGTTTTTCGAGACTATTCTAGATCTATTTGAGCTGACCTATTTTATTATTTTTGGTAGGCGCCGAAATCTGTACAATAAATTGAATGAGGTAGCAAACTTTCTGATAGAAGAAAACTTGGCCTTCTTCGGCTTACATTCCTTACTAGAAGTCAACTATATCGACTGCCCCTCGGTCTCGGGTAAATTGTTCAAAGAAAATCGTTCGAATTACGATTGAATATTGTCAAAGTTGAAGTTGTCAAACAATTGCTTTTTCATTTCCAAATATTTATGCAAAGCTGAAATCACTGATCCAGTTCGTGCACCTTTACTCGCCAATCGTCCAATAACATACCCTGCGTTTTTTCGGATGTTACAGCACCGAAATTGAGTTAAAGCTTGGGTGGATGATTCGAATCATACGTTCGATCGATCGATCGTTAAGTTCCAAATACGAAGTATTTAACAAATGCCACTCATTGGCGTCTGTTTCAAATGGCTATTACAACAAAACTATAGATAGATTGATAGATTTGTCTGAAAGTTTGAGAGCCCTTTTTTTGAGCTATTGATAAATTATGGCGTAGCTAACAACTGCAAATTTTTTTTACAACTAACTAAGGATGCCTCTATCTCACGATATGTCACATGACGATATTGCATTATCAGTTTATATGCTGCATCGATTTTTTGTGGCACAACAACCGATTTTGGACGACCTTCACGGAATTCGTCGGCGACTGAACTACGACCATGATTGAATTCACAATACCAGCGATATACTGTGGTTTTTGATCTTGCTTTACCGCCATACAAAAAACTGAGTTCATCGACACATTCTTGTTGAGATAATCCACGTCGAAAGTTGTGAAAAATTATCCAACGAAAAGCTTCTCTTGAAATTTCCATTTTTTTGGCCAAATTGATTTTCTTAACCCACTGTAAACGAAACAAATAGCACTTGTACATCAAAACGTTGTGAGCACGTCAAACTTTATTATGGTGTTGCCAGATTTTAGCTATTGACATTAGTGTTGCCAGATCCCGAAATATATGCTATATATGGTTGCACTTATTGAAACCGAAGAGTCCTAGCCTCCTTTTCACTCCCTTTTAAACAATGTTGGCTTCCGTAGCAGTAGAATTGGATAGTTTTTAAAATGCTCACGATGACAATCCAGACTTATTCTCTTAAGGGGTTATATACGTTGTAGTGCGAAACAATAAAGGAAAGTTTAGATTTTTTTAAAATAATATAGCAATTATTTTATTGAATACAAGTTATGAGTTTTTCAAAGAACATAATATTAGTGACAAAAAATCCTCTAATGCATAATAAAACATTAAGAAATGACGGACTTATTGCCTTCCCCCCGAAATGCGATTTTCTTGAAGATGTTTGCGGTGAGCACGATTCCGATGCAGCAGCTCAACTGAAATCATAAAAACCAAAAAATTTCATTAGTATAGAGATGTGTGGAGTCCGTGAACGAAGGGTTAAAAGAAAAAAAATTTTTGTGGAAACGAAATTTATTTTTCAAGAAAGTCGTGTTTTTCGGATCGAAAAATTTTATTTAAAAAATCATATCATTGAAAATCAAACTCATGTAAAAAAAAAGGCATCGTTCACGGACTACCTCTGATAATTACGAATAATTTTAAAAAAAATATCGGTCGAATGGTTTGTACGCAATCATGCTCACAGTCGGTACTTTTGGAAAAGCATGATTTCGAGATAATGACGTTCAACATTTTAAGTGTACTTTTGGTAAGCGTGACGACGCGTTCTAAGAGACGACATTACTTCGACTCGAATGCACGGATCTTTTTGAAAATTTGGAGAAACATTCTTGAGGATGTGTACTTTCAGATGTGGCAATAAAAAAATTTTCGATTTTTCGACCGACCACAACGTATATAACCCCTTAAGAAGATTCCGAAGCTGTTGATAACTGGACGACGTTCATGTTCTGGTTGACTTTTTGATAATTTTTCACTTGGAATCAAAAATCTAAAAACACTCTGCTGTACAATGCATATAATAGACTTGGACGATTATTGCTTTTTACCATTGAGTCTGTGTTTGTGATCAATACCATACGACAACGCAGCAGAATGTCAGTGAAGACAGCAAGATGATAGATGGATTTGTATTGCAGTAGCTCATCATATTGTATGTACCTACATTGTAGCTGCATATTGTTATTTTATTCTCTCGTTGGTATTTCCTCGTTTTTAGTATTATTTCTCTATGAGAGTATCTACGTACATGTATATAGGTACCTATCTACACTTGTAGATATTTTTTGCCCAAGAATGTTCAACGAATTATCACTCTTACTCTTGCTCATCGTATTCTTCATTTGGTTCTTATTAACTCAGTAATAGATTTTGTTGCTGTTGCTTTGTTATTAAACATTATTGCTGCTATTGCTGTTGTTGTTGTTGTTGTTGTTGTTGCTTGAAATATTTCAACTTGTCACTGTATTGAAATTGAGATTTGTAATTAAAGATTTGATAATAGGTGCTTCGTACTGTCTGTGTGCTTGTAGAGATAATAAAAAATTCACGTACATAGGTACTCGTAGAATACTCGTATTAGTAACAGTTTACTTGCATATTAACATGTTTTTGCATTTGATTATTTTCTTTTTTAGTTCTTCAAAATTAACTGAACCAACAACAGTGATGATGGCTGCACACATTCAAAACGTGTTGTTATGATTTCCATTGAAATCACCTAATACAAGCAAAGAGTAATCCTTCGCATCGCAAATCGTACATTTCATTGTTGCTTCTAATTGAATCAATTGCTATAGAAGAGCGCGCAAGCATTAAAACACATCGTCAAGATGGTGGAGAACGTACAGTGCCCTGTGTGCACGTTATTCCTGCACGCGGGTATGAATCTGTCCGATCATTTGGAGACGCATCCCAAGGAGCAAGTGATTAAAGCACTTGTTCATATGATGATACCGGGTGGTGGAATTGGCAGCAGTGCTCTAGCCGCAGTATTAGCAGAACATAAAAAACCTGAAACCACCACAACAAATGCGAAGCCCATACAAATTCAGAAGGAGCCAACTTCGAGTGATCACTCAACAGCTACTGCTAGAACGGGGAATAATAACGGCGCATCGAGTGTAAAGGATGCCAACTTTGCGAAAAGTTTCTCAGCAGCGGCTGCACCATCTACTGCAACAGCAATAGCACTTGCGTCGTCGTCTAGTTCGGACACAATTCACTGCCCCTCAATAACCACTAAGACAGCTGTTTGCGTTGACGCTACTGTTGCCGGCACAACATCGCCATCATCATCATCATCGTCATCGTCATCAGTTGGTAGTGGCGGCGTCGCAAGTGCTGCTGGCAGTGTGGTGGAGAAGATTATGTACAATCAATCGGTTTTGAATTCATCATCCACAGCATATCAACGTAGTTTCAACACTGTAGTGGCCACATCGGCACCGCTAGCCATTGCCAGTGTTAATGAGGTCGCAAGTGTGCCAACTGATTTTAGAACATTTGCTGCTACTAGTCGCTACCAACAAACGCAGCGAAATGTTACAATAAGTCAATTACCGCAGCAGCAGCAGCAGCAGCAGCAACAACAACTGCCAACTACTCTTCAACATGTTGTACTTGCTCATCAGCAGCATCGCACATCATTACTACCACCACCACCACCTCCACCGCCACCACCACCACCACCACCACTACCGCCGATGCCATCGAATACAATTTCGCAGCTATCATCCACGACGACAGCATTTCATGGACAGCAGCAGCAGCAGCATGGATTACTTGCAACAGCAATAGCACCAACCATACATCTTCGTAATCAGCATGTACAACAACCGCAGCCACAGCATCAACAACAGCAACAGCAGAATCTAAAAATCTCCTACTCTTCAACTATATCACCACCACCTCCACTACAAGTAAGAACATATTGTTAATACTATGAATTATGGTGTTAATCCTTTTGACCGTTGTTCGTTTTTCAGCTTTTCTCCTATCAACCACAGCCGCAAGCTCAACATCAGAAACCACCGCCAGCTTATGGCACAGCAATCAGTCAAATACGATCTCAACATAGCCAAAATAAACCACATCATGTTACGATGTCTACACAGAAGCAGCAACAACAACAGCAGCCGCAGCAGCCACAGCAACAGCTGCAGCAGCAGCAGCAACACCACCACCACCACCACCACCATCATCAACAGCATCATCATCAGCCGCATCACTTGCGTGTTGCACATCCTGCAACAACAGTAGCATCAATATCAAAGAATCACATGTTGCAACAAACTCACAAACAGATTGGGCCTTCCCTAACGACAGCGCCAGTTTTCCCGATTTCGATTGCTCGTGCACCACAGCAACAATTTTTCAGCACCATTACAACAAGCAGTGCTGCTTCGTGCTCTAAATTGGCCACTAGTGCCCACCAGCGTTCATCAATGGTTTCGGTAACGGTGGCGGCGGCGGCGGCGACGGCGACGGCTTCAACTCCTGCACCCCAACAAGTACTGACACAACAACAGCCTTCAACAACAAGCGCCATCAGTCATCAGACAAATTCACAATCATTTAGCAGTTTCCTAGCTGCCGCTGCTGCTGCTGCTGCTGCTGCTGCTGGATCCACACCATCACCATCGTCCGTTCTGCGTTACGCTGAATCACCGGTGGCGCATTATTTGGAACGCGATAATGGCGACTTTATCGTACAGGAGACACCGAAGCACATCGTGGAGTGTGTTGAAAAGGATAATGGTGAATTTTCTGTTATAGAACGCATTTACCAGTCACCACCGAGTGTATTGCACATACACGACGAAGACGAAGATGGAGATGATGATGATGATGACGGCGAGATCGAATGCAAGCAGGAGGGCGACGAAGAGTTCTTGGAGTTGAGAGCTCTCGAGAAAGGCGACGATCACAATAAATCAGATTTGCAAATCGACGATGAGGAGGAGTTCATGAGCATAGCCAGTGATAGCGATCAAGATGAAGTTGCCACAGTCGAAAACCAAGCCAAGAAGGAAGATCTTGGGAAGCAATCGGCTAGTGAGCAAAGACGAATGAGCACCGAACCCTCAACTAGTAGCAGTAGTAGTGCAGCGACAGCGGCGACTGCTGATCAAACGGCTGGTACAACAGTTAATGGTGCCACTCCTACGCACACCAATAATGCTGCGACCATCCTTAATTCCAATTCCAATTCGAGCTCCAGCAATTCGACAGTGAGTCGAAAGAAATCCTCCAAAAATACAATAACGGTTTTGAGTGATGTACACTTGAATCTGAACGAATACCTAGATTTAGTGGGTAATATTATTGCGTCAAGTAAGATAGGCACACAACGGCCGGCATTTACAGCAAGAGCGCCTATTCCGCTGTTGAAAGTTGAGAAGATTGAGCCTCCCGACGAATACGAAATGCAGCATACGAACACCGATGAACACAACGATGAAATGGATGCATCGACTGAGGAAGCAACAGCAGCGACTGAAGTGCTAGATGAAGCAACCACGGAACCACCTAAAATAGCCAATAAAAATGAGACTGATGAATTAGTTGAAATAAATTGTAAGAACGATAATATGTCTAACTTAAAAGCGAATCACGGCGGTAATGGCGATGATGATGATGCCGATGTCGAAATGAGTCCTACTACGGCTGCGTTATCGCACGAGCAGAGTAAAGAACACTTGACAGCAACAGCTTTAAATGTACAAAATGTTGCAACAACAGCATGTTCCAGTCATGTGACAAGTGTCATTCGTATGGCTACAACTAGTCAGCAGCAACAGCAACAGCAACAGCAACAACAAGAACAGCACTATTCGACAGAACTGAAAGTTGAACATGTGCCCGTAGCTGTGCCACAAACTGTAACAGCGAAAGAAGAATATGTTGCACAAGACTTGTCGCAATCACAATTCAAATTGGAAGACGACCAACAGCAGCAGATTCAGCAGCGTAGGATTCCCGTACAATCACAACCACCACCGGTAAAGAAGGGTCCAAAGAAGTTAGTAATTAAACCAAAATCATCAATAAAGACTGATTCAAATGCCAGCAATAAAGTAGCAGCAGCAGCAGACACACTGCCCAACGATGAGCAGCCAACCACATCGGCAATGGCACAAATGAAATTGCTGTCCAGCGTGAAGGAGAATGAATCACCAAAGTATGACAAGGAACACGATCTCACAACGATTCAGAGAATTGTCATTAAGAATGAACCCTACGAGAATGGTGGCTATGCCAACAGTAGCATTTTGGAGCAACATTTGAAATTAGGCTCATCACAAGCAACACCCATCGAATGTAAAAAGGAGAAATCATCCCCGGTTGATGTGAAAACTCAACTCAAGTTCGAAGCGAAAGAGAGTCAGGAGAGTGTGCTGGAGTTTCAAGTTTCAAGCGATGAAACGACATCACGTAAGCATGCAGCCGAAAATGTTGCAGACGATGCGCGTGTGCTGTTGGATTTTGCCAATTCTTCAAAGAAGCACCATACTTGTTCTACCAGCGGCGTGAATTTTCTCTCTTCCACCTCGATATTTTCAAGTGCTGCCATATCGATGGCAACAGCGTCAAATGCAAACACCAACACCACCAGCACAACATCAACTCCAACGGTCACAGCGGCCATTTGCAGCAATTCGTCATCGCTCTCAAGTCATTCGCTACACTGTGAGGACGAGTTTATTGCAAACGATGTTGTGCAGGAAATTGTCATCTCCTCATCGTATTCCTCGCAATCGGCATCTGATGCTTTGTGCATCAATCAGACAACGAACGCTTCAAACCAAACGCATCAGCAGTCGTTGCACTCTTTCAACGATTATCCATTCAGTTTCCTTTATGGTGCCAACAACGTTGCACAACAGATTGATACAAAAAGTACTTTTGCACCGATCTATCAGCAGCAACAGCAGCATCAACAGCATGATGTTGGCGCTGCTGCAGTGTCTGTTATGTCGGGCAGTAATTCCGCTGTTACGATTGAGGATTCAACATCAGCACATGTGCACTCACAATCGCAATCAAATCGCCATTCGGCTCAATGGTATCACCATCATGCCGCCGCCACAGCAAACTCAGACTTTGAGGCTGCACTGGCTGTAGATTGCAATGCTGCCGTGGACAGTGGTGACGTCAGTAAGTATCTCGATTTGGATGCATGCAAGCGTGAGGGCGGTATTGGCAACAGTGTGCAGACGGCACCCTCTTCTTCCACATCGTCCTCATTCACAATAGTCACCGACAGCAGTTTAGCCGGTGGTTGCACAACGGCAGACGCTCTAAATATACGTACCGATGAGAAAATGCCAGCCAAGGGGGAAATATCTGAACAGGAAAGCAACTGTGACATTGAGAATTCGTGGAGTCAGCCGGTAAGTATAAATCACATATTTGTAACGAACATGATCATCACAGCGTCAACTCTATTACCGTAACCGTAGATGTATGGCGATTCGACACGTTTCTTTAAGACATCATTTCCTGGAATCTTTCAGCAGGATCAAGGTTGGAATCATGAAGAATATTTTACTGTACAGGATTTAAGTGCTTCAACTGCGGCCGCCGCCGCCGCTGCTGCTGCTGCTGCTACTGCTGGCAGTACTAATGCTGCCAACGGTAGATCAAACAAGAGGTTAACAAATTCTATGACTCAGTACTGTGTAATTACTATAGTTCTGTTTTAATTTCATATTTTAGCTTTGATTTTCGCCTTCCATTGGAAGCAACTACCTCAGCCACGGCAAACGGCAGCAATTCGAACAGTAATCAACTACAATTATTTCCACAGCATGGCGATACAGTATTGCCATCAACATCTACCAACAAGAAGAAACGTAGGCGTGAGACACACGCTGATAAACCAACTTCCACACGAATACAACCGACAGCAACGATTACGTCGCAGCAAATGTTGCTGCATCAGCCAATACAACAGCAACACCATCAACATCATCATCATCAGCAGCATCATCTTCATAATCACTTACAACAACCATCCCAACAGCCTGTATTGCATATACAATTGCAGCACCAACAGCAACATCATCAACAACAAAATCCATCGACATCTGCAGCATTGATGGCTGGTCCATCAACAGCTGCTGCTGCCGCTGCAGCTGCTGCCAGTGGTGTTGCCACAGCAATGACGATTCAACAACAAAAGCCACGCAAAAAGATCTTTCAATGCGCACACTGCTCCGCCAAATTTCCAAAGCTTAAAGATCGCAATTCGCACATGATTGTCGTGCATAATTATGTGCGTCAAAATCGTCGTCTCATTTGTACAACAAATGCACTGGCTCAAGCGACAGCAACTGCCACTGCTGCAGATTTGATGGCGACTTCTGGGGCAGCGTCTTCCAGCAGTGGTATTCCACATATGATGCTCGATGCACAAAATGGCGAATTCATGGAGGATTCCAAACAGGGTATTGTTAAAATCGAGATGGACATTTCCCCACAACCCACTTCTATGGCGATGAGCAATGAAAACATTTCAACTAAATCAGAGTTTATCGATGAGAAGGAGAACATGGCATTGATACCAGTGAATGGTTCAACAGGAGTTGCAACAGTTGATGCTGCAACTGCAGCGGCCGGCACCAATGCAATTAGTAACAATCAGGAAGATACGAAACCCACCTTGCAACCACTGTCGGTTACCACACCAGCAACTAAGCTGGCCACTTTGTACCGCATGCTGGTTTCCTATAATATTTCAACGCTGAAACAGAGTCAGACTTTGACTGAAGTCGAGGAGAAATTAATCGAAACATCGATATTCTTTTGCTACGTATGCCGTAACAATTTTAGTTCAGTGAAATTATACGACGCTCATCTTACGGAACATCCAGCAGAGTGTTTCACATGTGGCAAGAAATTTCAACGTTGGAAGAATTTTTCATTGCATCTGAAACGTCATTTGGGTTGGAAGGAGTTTGGTTGTAATGTGTGCGATAAAAAGTTTGTTGTTCGTAGTGCACTCGTTGAACACATGCGAATGCATACAGGTCAAACGCCATTAAAATGTAAACTTTGTGGTGAGTATCCAACAAACTGTTAGCTTATAATGAAAGTTTATCGGAAAGTAGAAAATGTATCCCCAACACCACTCTAAAAAATGAACTAAACATGTAAAAATATGAAGTAAACCAATTAATTTAATATAAGCCCAGTTGGTTGGGTCATGGACTTGAATGCAATATTATCCCCGAACTCACAATCTTAATGTTGCAACAATGCCGTTATTCATGAATTTATTTCAAGTATCAAAGTACATGCGGATGCAGTAGATCAGTGGTTAGTGCGTTGGCCTTCTGATCTGTAGGTCGTGGGTTCAATCCCCGGCTAATGCACAACAAACTTAATATCGAAAAGATTTTTCTTTCGAACGGTATCCACCTGTCGGCAAGCAATTGGCAATTCTTCCGACAGTAACAACTTGCCATGAAAAAGATTCTAAAAGAACTCTATGACAAAGCTCAGAAAAAGTGATGTCACAAGGGTTCTGCCGTTCGGAACCGGCTAAAATAAGTAGGTCCCTTCCAATACTGTCCAAAATTTAATACGCACAACAGTAATGGAAGAGAAGCTCGGCCAATGAGACCTTCCGGGCTTTAAGTGCCACATATTTATTTTTATTACACCAAAATATACCGAAAAAAGAAATTAGATGCTAATGGTTACAATCACTTTGATTGTAACCATTAATAATTATTTGTGGTGCTGCGACTGCTGTACAACCGGGTTTGAAACCATTTTGCCGAACGAATTAATACGTATCGCACTCACCTCTTTTGGTTGATTTATTTATAAAAAAAAATCAGTTTTAATGAAGAGTAGAACTACTTTTTCGGATTATTTTACATAATGTTCAAAATGTTCGAAGAAACTGGACCAATACCTGATTACTCGAAAACTAGCTTACATTCAGACAGTATTTTAAACGCGTTTTCATGGCAAATTGTTATAGTCGGAAGAAATTCCAATTGCTTGCCGACAAATGGGCGCCGTTCGAAAGAAAAATCATAACGATATTAAAGTTATGTTTCAGTCGGAAGATCAGAAGGCTAACGCACTAACCAGTGAGCCCCGGCACCTCGCTGTTAACAGCTGTTTTCAAATAAATGTGATTTAAATTTGAACTAGGATCAATTAATTTCGTTCCATTTGCCTCTTTGTCCTTTAGGGATGAAACTTATTTTTGTAAATGTCGATGACAAGTAGCAAATAGCAAACAGCAACTAACACCTAAGTAGGCTATTTGTGTATATGCGTCAAATAAACACAGCTAATATGAAGACCCTTATTTGGACAGTTGTCAATACGAATTATTATCGCGAAATGTTTCTAAAAGAGTCGGCGCTGGGTATTTCTCGTATCTCGAGAAATTTCTGACTCGGATTTAGTCCAATCAGGAGGCGTAGACTAGCGATTTTACATATCCGCACAGAATATAATTTAGAGGTGTTAAATAGCATGATCTTGGAGTCCAATTCACAGGTCCAAAACGTGAAATTATACACTGTCTAATAGCCTAGGCAGACGGCAGCCTAATTCCGGATTACCGAGTTAATTCGAATTAATCCGGGCATTAAGTGCAGCTAACCTGCATTAAATCTATGAGTTAATTCTCAAAATAAAAGAGGATTAGGGCAATTTGCGATGGCAACACTGCTGAAAATTGTCTATTGTAAATTTTTCTCGATCCATTTTACAAAATATTAGGTGTGTTCGCTAACAAAAAACTTTCAACAATTGTTAACAGTTTTCAACATGAAAAGCGTTGGCGAATAAATAAATCCAGCTGTCAATTACGAACTGTGAATGTCAATTTACAAGTTTCTGATAGTTTTCAGTTCATGTACTTCTTGTAGATTTTCTCATATCAAGAGTGACAGATGACAGAAATTGATAGTGATAGTAATGTAAGTGAGCAGACCTAATAAAACAGCAATCAGCCGTTTAGTTAATCCGCAATACTGCCGTCTATCAGGTTAATATTTTATTCGGATTAACGTTGCTGTCTGTCTGGGCTATAAACGTTTTTTTTTTTTAAATCGATTGTAGCATGCGCTGTGTAACATGTTGCGCCGTCTTGTTGAAAACACAGCTCTCCCACATTCAATTCAGGAACGTAGAAGTCATTGATTATTCTTCTATAGCGGGCACCATCAATGGTAACATTTTGGCCGGTATCGTTTTTGAAGAAGTAAGGAATGATTCCACCAGTCCATAAAGCATATCAAATAGTAATTTTTTGCGGGTGTAAAGGCGCCTCGACAATGACTTGGGAGAATTATTTTCACACCAAACGAGGCAGTTTTGCTGATTGTCGTAGTAATTCAACCCAAAATTAGCTTCACCGCTGAACAAGAAAATTTTCTTGTGAAAAATGAGTGAATATTGGACGTCCTGATTGGACTACAATAAGCGGTTAATAATATTGCAAAAAAATTATTTTTTCATTGCAATTAATACAACTAATTTCAAAGGCGTATACCTCGAAAAAAAACATCCTATTCCTACTAATTAATTGGTACTTTAAAAGGCCCGCTTAAAGAGATTGTCAAACATTTTTGGTGGCTCAATTGGCTCAACTGTTCTCTATACTGACGCTGAGTTTGAGTTTAATCCAATTATCAAAACATTTTTTAATACAATACATTTTCCGGAATCGACCTCAGTTCTCGCCGCGAATTCTTTTTTTTTTTTGTCTACTATCGATGCAAAATGGGTGCCTCGAAGTAGTAATTTGAGTTTTGGAAAGTCGGCAAGAACTCGTTCACAATGATAGCCTTGTGAGATGGTGCGTATCGTGGTGCGGGTTATACATGAGTTTTTTTCCACAAATCTGGCCCTTTTCGACTATTTTTCTTTCTCAAACGCCGAAGTAGTATTCTTTATTTACCGTTTGGCCTTCTGGTAGGAATTCCGAGTGGACGATAACTTTAGTTGTAGATGTTGATGGCCGGCCAGAGCGCTTTTGAATACACTGTACCACTCATATGCACGTCTTTTTGATAAAGTCGATTCATCGTAAGACTTCTGTAGCATTTTTAGCGATTCGGCACACGAAATTCCAGACACATTTTTTGAGACAACTGACAAATTTGATCATTGCAAGCAAACGAATTCTCACATTGCTGTCAACAGTCGTGCCAACTGAGCCAAAAACATTTTTTTGACAATCCCCTTAAGCGGGCTTTTTAAATGACCAATTCCCGGTACTTTTTTGACATGTTAAGTAAGGGAAATTTAATGATTGTGCTTGTTTTTGAGCTAAATGCCAGGATTTCACAATTTAAACAATTTTTATTTTTAAGATTAATTAAGAATGAAATTATATGTGTACATTTTTATTCCACAGGCAAACACTTTAAGCGCTATTCAAATCTAACGCAACATCGTAAACGTCACGGCAAGATGATTGTACGCAAGAAGGAGTATGTGTGCCACTGTGGCGAAGTGTTGCCGTCGAAGGCACGTTTCTTGTGGCACAAGGAGACACATGATGCCAAACCGAAATGTTGTCCCTATTGTTGTGATCGTTTTGTGCATGCAAATTCACTGCGTCGCCATATACGATTGGCGCATTCGGACAAATTCGACTATACCGAACCGATGGAGTGTCCCATGTGTAAGCAGATATTTGCCAAATCGTCGATAAAGGCTCACATGGCCACACATTCGATGGACACACAACATGATTGTCCCATTTGTAATAAGTCATTCTCGACCAAATGGAATTTAAAGATACATTCATGGGTGCATGCAAATCGCACCGCCAAACCATTCAAATGTGAACATTGTCCCAAGGCGTTTGTACGCGAGGTCGACTTTAAGAATCATATGAATGCGCACAAGCAAATTAAACCGTATACATGCGAGTATTGTGGCTGTAAATTCATACGCAAATACAATTATATGCGACATCGACGCGAACATCATGGCAATAAGAAGTTCACCTGTGATTTGTGTAAAAAGTCGTTCCATCGCCACTACTATCTGATCGAACATCGACGTATACATACGGGCGAACGGCCCTTCCAATGCACCATCTGTGGTAAGAGTTCAACAACGAAAACCAATCATAACAAACACTTGAAGATACACCATTCGCGTGATCCATTTACGGTGGAGGCGTAAATTCGCTGGCGGTGGTGATGCCGGTGACAACAAAGAAAAATAAAACGAAATCAATGTTTTTACTTCCAAATTAAGGCATTGTTGCATCTGTCGTATAATTTTAATACCAGAAAGGCTAGGCTGAGAGTGGTTATCATTTATTGTGCATTTTCCGTTTTTTAATCCAAACTGATGATCTATTTTTTTTTTCTCACACAAATGTACATATATGTAAATGTGTGCCTGATGGAAGATAATATGTTTTATGGTTTTTTCTAATTTTGTCGCCTCTACATGCCTAATTAGTTAGTTAAGGCGTTAGTTAAGGTCATTTTATGGATGGACGATGCATAACTTTGCTCGTTTTTTTAAGTTTCTCATATAGATATTGAAAGTGATACCAGTCAATATTCATGCATGGCATTTCCTTATTATATTTTTATCAGATTGACATGCAATTTTTAAAGCTATATTTCTTAAGATTTTATTTATGTATAATTCACTGAAAATCTGCTACACTTCGGCATTGGCAGTCTCGAGCTTCATTATTTCAAACACTTTTATTATTTAGATTTTTTAATAGAAATTATTAAATAAATAGAAATAAATGTTATTTATTGCAGTGCATGGTAGATACTATCCATTATACAAATACACAGGTTCACGTTGTTTTATTTCTTAAAAGAAAATGTTCACTTCAAATTTAGAGAACCTTTGAAAGGAAGCAAAATAAATATTTAAAAGTATTTACATGCGTTTCCGAACGTCAGCACTTTCCTAATTATCACAAATTTAAATTGAAAAACGAAATACAATGTGCTGCTGATTTCCTAATGTGTTTGCAAGGCTAATTGAGGAAATGTTTTTCCAGTTCCTATTGCTCGTGTGCTCGCAGTTGCAAATTTATTTTCAAAAGTATGAAACTCTCTCATCATCATTATACAATTCACCGAATTTTCGGTAATATAATGGATAAAAATTTGGCCCATAGTTATAGTCAAAGTTAGGATCATCGAAAAGTTGGAATCGGCTTTTGATATATTTTAATCTTTATATCTTTGTACCTAACCAAGAAGTGTCGTATTATTGCGTATTACTTTCAGCTACTCTACCATCAAAATGAATTCCATGAAAGATGGCCATTTTGGTATTAAAAATAATACAATGAAGCAATCAAACAAAAAATATAAGAAAAACAAAAAAACTAGTATTATATTCCATTATATGTAATAAGTCGCTAACAGAAGAGAATTAGTTCTAAGTCGTTAATGTAGATTGTGATTCATTAAATTGCTTATTATTTGATTTATTTTTTGTTTTATACATTTATTCTATTGTATACTTTATTTATAATTGCATATACTACAAAAATTAAAAAACAAACAAACAAAAAACATGATCATTTTCGAAACGAATTATATGTGTGTATTCGAAACAATCATTACTCTTAACTAAATACCGTACATAATATTTGTATTGATATATGCTGCTATATGGTACATATAAAATGAATGAATATGCAGATTTCAATATGAACTTTATTGAATGTAGAATAAGTTGTAGTAACAAAACAAACAAACAAAAATTAAACAAAATAAAATGAAAATAAAAAAATCGAAAAGAAAATGCAAAAAAGTAAAGTAGATAAATGAAAATAAATTTATGTGTAATTTGCACGTTCATTCAAATTTGATGCAAGTGTATTAGTCAAATCACACACACACACACACACACACACACACAGCTACTGTATATTTACAACAATAACGGTTATGATGATGATGACGAGCATGAGTATAGAATATGTTTATGTATGTGTGTTTCTATATATTCTCCACTTGTTTGATGATACATACCACACTTGCATACATATTTACATATTTGTACAGCGTTGTGCAGTAAGACAAAGCTAAACAATTGGGAGATATATATATATATATAGAGAGAGAGAGAAAAAATATGTATTTACGTGTTTCTATTCCTAGTTTTTCTTTTTATAAAGCAACCCAATGTAATCTAATGTGTATTTGTAAATTTTGTCAAACCTAGAAAGTAATTTCCTCAATCCAAAATTGCATGGTAAATGACTATTCTGGTTCGTAGCTTTCAAAAAACTGTAGGCCTGAATATTATTTTTATTAGGGTATGTAAACACCACAACCCAAAAGTCCTTTTGTGCGGCCACGAGTTCAACTAACGCGGTTCTAGACCATCAACAAGACTCGTAATTGTTGTGGGCATAATTCTAGCTAGACAACTGAGACTGAAGTTGCTGCTACCTAGATAATTAAGGCATGTTAGGATCTACCTTAATACACTAAGGTTCAATGAACCCTCTCGATTGTCGCATGCAGAAGGATTCTGCGCCAGTAAAACTAGACATTACTGATTCTATGCTTTATTCGTATATTTTTATTTTGTATGTTTCAGTATGCCATCATTACGTTAAAGATGAATTAAAAATTTTTTAATTTTAACAGAACGGAGTGGTGTTTTTGCTAGATCTGTGCGATTAATCGATTAATCGAAGAATATGTTGAATCAATTATTCGATTAATCGCAAATTTTAAATGATCAAAATAAGAATTATTTGAACATTCACGACGTCGATTAATTACAAGTTGGAATTGATGACAAATGTAAGTCCACTCGTTGTTTGGCAATATCATGAGACAGATGAGCACGATGTTTCTATTCAGAGTAATTCAGAAAATTCAGAGTAAAAACATGATTTGATTTAACTTTTGTCATTAGAGTCGCCATATGAGGTGTTTGATGGAGAAATACAATCATAAAATGAGCTAATTGAGTAAAAAGTAAAATCGAAGAATTAAGAGAATTTGCTTATTGCACTCTTTTCTTGATATATTCTTGGCTTTGTGAATATTTTACTATATCAAATAATATTTTTATTTGTTCATAGCATGTTTATTGAAATATATGCTTTAACACAAAACATTGTTCAGATGTTTCTTCCAATAGTTATCATACATACTTGTATATGTTGCACAACGCTGTATACATGTATAGATACATGCCTATATAGGTACATAGATAATTAAGCTCACATCCTTTACATATATTTGTATTATAGAATTTTATGCTTGCAATTGCTATTTACATACAAATATACATATATATTATTGTTTGAGAAAAAAAAAAAAAAATTGCAGACAAATTGTTAATATACATACATATTTATTTTAAGAAATATTTTTTTAATTTCATTTTTGTTTACTTTATTTTTGTGAATTTCATTATGTCGCCTTATAAATTGCTAATTATTATTAATATTATTATCTACCTATATACATAGATATATATGCTATTAAGAAATTACATTATTTTCATATTAATTACAGTGCAATAATGTGTAAATGCGTCAACTAACTACATTGTAGCGATCTTGTATTTATGAAGAGTTTATTTTTAATATTTGTTTTTATCGAGCTGGCGACAATTAATATTATAATTACTTACATATATCGTATATAATTATAAATATAAATATATATCCATATATATATATATATATACCTACATATATTAGGAAATTAAATTTTTTGTTTGTTTGTAGTAAAATTTCTTTTACAAATATTTTTTCTTTTTTAAATTTTATTTCATTATTATTCTTATTATTTGCATTTAATTTAATCATGCATAGATTGCAAGACTAGAACAAGGAAAAAGAAAAAGTGAAAAAATATATATATATAATAAAGAGCGCAAAATTAATTATAATTGTGAGTTGTAATCAATAATTATCGTATGTAAACGACAAAAATAACAACAACAATCAATCAATCCTCTAAATGTGTATGCTTTTCTACATAATTTCTATAATTCTACTCTACTACTACATAGATACATATGTATAAATATAATAAATATATACATACGTTAGTTTAATTAGAATTTTTCAGTAAAGAAAAGAGAAAAATAAAAGAAAAAAAAAACAATTATAAATAATAATAATAATAATAATAATAATAATAATAATAATAATAATAATAATTGTAATGTTTGCTAATGATATGACATATATAGTATATATTAATCATAATAATAATGAAAATTCATGCATACTTTATATAGAAATTGCAAAATGTCAATGGTTTGAAAATGATAAATCGATTAAAAATTTCTCATTGCAAAAATCATCAGAATAACTTAAATACAATACTAACAACTTACAACAAACATATAACTGATAATGAATGGAATGTATTATTTGATGGCAAATAACAACAATAACTATAATGACTACGACAACAGCAACAACAACAACAACCAAACTGCATTTCTTTTGATTTTTGAATTTGAGTTTAATTGTTTTTGTTTTTACGATTTTAATTTTAATTTTTTTTTTTACTTTTACCAATAGTGAAATATTTTTAATGAATATTTACTTACACAAACACATACATACATACATACATACATATATATAAATAAATCAATAAATAGTAATAAATAAATTGAAATGAATAAATTATAATTGATTTATTGTGGTATTACGAGTACTCTATTACATATTAAAAATACAAACTGACATATGTAGGTCGTATTGAGAGTATAACAAGCAACAAATAACAAAGAAAATAAGAAACAATTGCAATTTACTAGAATAGCTGAATGTTTCAGGAGAGACTCTTTTTAATGTTCACGAAATACAAATTTAAAATTAACAATAAAAACAACAAATTAAATTGAAAATATCTAAAAATGTTCGTTTGTTCATTATTCGATAGAATATCAATAGTCCATGACAGCCTTGCACAATTGCTCTTTGAAATTGAATGAGCCTCTAAAAAAAATCATTTCAGTTCATCTAATTTTACCCCCCATAATTCATATTTTTTCCATCATAAAAATAAAGCCCTTTCAAAAACGGAGTAATAACGAAATGCAATTTTCATCAACTCATTAGTGGCCAACGTTACATACAGCTGTTGTCAACTATTTAGAAACGATACTTTAAAATATTTTTCTCGCGTTTGATTTCAGTTTGAATGTATTATTTTTCGCTTTAAGTCTCTTCTTCTTTCCTTCATTCAAAAACGTCCCGTTACATCAAGTTCTTTTTAGCTTTCGCAAAAAAAAATTTCATTTATTTGCTTGCAGTGCGTTTTGAGTGTGACACGTAATTGGAAACGTTGAATCTGGTTACCTTTAAATTACAAACATTTTTCATAATTGTGAAAATCAGATAAAATTAAATATTTAAAAGAATAAAGAAAGTGTTTTGAATAAAATTTGAGTGTCCATAAGATAGTTAATATGGGTAAAGCGAAGAGTTGTACTACAGATCTTTGCCGCAGGATTTTCATATCACGAAACTGCAAATCAAATGAAATGTTCGAAAAATATGGTTTTTAATGCTATTAGCCATTTCCGAAAATATAAGACTCAGATGAACGTTCCACGCAAGAGGCGACCTCGCAAAACAACGAATTTCATCGACAAGAAAATAAAACTAATATCACAAATGGACCCAAGAAAAAGTTCTGAAGCCATTCAACGCGAGACCCATTCGGACTACGGAGTCTCCATATCAAAATGTACTGTTGCACGTCGTTTGGTTGAATCTGGCCTTCATGGAAGAATCGCACGCAAGAAACCTTTGGTGACGTCTAACTAAAGACAACGCCGTTTGGAATTCGCTGAAGAACAGGCAGATTGGACTGAACACCAATGGAAATTTATAGTCTGGAGTGATGAAACTAAAATTTATCGCATAGGTCCAGATGGTAGAATGTATGTAAGACGCTAAAAAAATGCTGAACTTGACCCAAAATATGTGTCGCCGATCGTTAAGCATGGCGGAGGCTCCATAAATGTATGGGGATACTTCTCCTGGAATGGTGTTGGGCGCTTTGTCGAATTGATGGTACTTTATTGTAAGGAAAATACGTTGAGATTCTTTAAAATGTTATGCTGCCATGGGCCGAAGAAAATATGCCCATTATTTGGAGATTCCAGCAAGATAACGACCCAAATAATACGGTTAAATTAACCAATGACTTAACTTAACTTTTAGAATGGCCGTCATCGAGTGCAGACTTAAATCCCATAGAACATTTATGGAATGACTTGAAAAAGAAAATTAGTGGTAAAAGTATCACAAATTTGGATCATCTTTTCGAAGAAGCTAAAAAGGCTTGGGGATCAATTCCAATCGAACCATGTCGAAGTTTAATCAAATCTATGCAGCGCCGATATCAAGCTGTCATCAAACAAAAAGGTTATCCCACAAAGTATTAGCCACCAAGCCCACATTCTCACATTTGACGTAAATTTAAGGTTCGTTTGTGATTATATGTTTAAAAAAAATCTCCTTACAGTCGGCTGGGGCCGACCAAACTATACCCTGCATATGTAGATTTATATATAAAAAGTTTACTCGAATATCCAACTTTTCTTTTATTTCCACTTTTCGAGAAACAATTTTTGCATATACTACTAATTTACACCCGAAATATGGTTGAGTATGACGAAGTAAAAGGATTTTAAGATAATTCCGAGGCTTATTATGGGAGCTATATAAAAGTGGGCGTGGCTTACCACTTTCTAGTAAATCCAATTAATTTTTCAACGTTAATCCACACCTTAAATTTCGTGACCTACGTTGAATAGTTTCTAAGTTATGGTGGTTAACATTTTTGTTTAATTTCCTCAACTTTGTATGGGAGACCCAAAAACCAGTGGGCATGGCACACTGATTTTCTGCCATATTATTTCCGACTAACATGTTAATCTCAGTGTCAATTATGGTTATTCTGGACAGAAGATTGTAGAAGTTACAGCTTTTTCAATTTAAAAGAAGTACAGACACTTTGTATGAGAGCTACGCTAAAAAGTAGGCGTGGCTCAACCACTTTTGGCGAGGTTATATAGTAGTATAATATAAGTCTATGTGCCAAATATTGTTGTCCCAAGTCGTATATTATGTGAGTTATGGCAAGTTAAAGATTTTGAAAATTTCGAGGTTAGTCGCTTTGAATGCTTGGTGTGGGCGTGGTTATTGACCGATCATGCCCAATATCAATCCCCTCCGTACCCTTGGATCATAGATTACTTATGCCAAATTTCATCGAAATAGCTCAATATTTACTCAAGTTATCGTGCGAACCAGCCAGGTGACAGACAGACGGACGGACATCGTTAAATCGAAAATTTAATCGACGCTGATCACGAATATATATCCATGTCTATATCTCCGGAGATTCCTTCAAGTGGACACAAACATCTGACCGAAATGAATATACCATGCATATTGCATTATGCAGGGTATAAAAATGAAGTGGTTAGAAAAAACTTGTAATTTCTCTTTAATACTTGAATTGTTTAACTTATTTCGTTTCTTATTGTGTTATTGAATGAATGAATATATATGTTATTAAAATGCTTACTGGCAATAAAATAAAGCTTTAATTTATAAAATACAAAATATCTTTTTTTATGTAGCCGTTTCTAATTAGCTAAACAGCTGTATGTGTAACGCTGATGTATCTGACAGTTTTGATTCAAAAACAAAAAAATTGAATCGTTGTTAACAATTTTTTCGTGCCGCAGTTCAATGATAGGTTCGTATGGTATTTATTTATTTTTTGTCTGGTTATTGGGCTAATAACATATATGTAACGGCCTTCAATTTTTTGTTGCTAATCGATTTTTGGGCTCATACATAGGCCCTACACAAAATTTCAGAAAAATCGGACAACTTCTAGGTTTCTGTCACTAATGGATTAAGGGTTAATATCTACCCGTAAATACAAAAATTTTGAAAGCAGTTTCTACGGTAGGCTCTAATTTTGTTTTCAAGTATGTTTTTAAATCCCGTTCTTCAAATGCGCTTAGAAAAGCAATTTCAGAATCATCTATATGGCTATTGTAGTCCTCCTGAGATCTTTTCAATAAGTTATCATTTTTAAAAATCGGAAAATTAACAACTGTCATGATATTTTATATCAGCTTGGCGGATTTAAAAGAGTTAAGAGAAAATCCTAATCCCTAATCCTTTGAATTAGGGGTGGAATTAGTAAACTTTTTTTTTGTAGGGGGAGCGATCCACTATATTATACAAATTCAACCTTAACATTTTTAACCATTGAATTATGTATTTTGTTTATTATGAATGTTTCCACTCTAAAATTGGGTAACAGATGGGCAAAGTAAGCTTTTATATATCTGAAGGTGTGCAGGTTCTGTCGGCTCGGTTGACTGCACGACACTGCCGACACACATGAAAAATGGCTTCTAAATCTGTTTTATATTTCGCACACACAATAGTACTGGAAGAGAAGCTCAGCCAAATGGCCCTTTGGGTTCTTTAAGTGCCACAAACGTATTTTTTCATTTTGCATCTTTTCAATATTCTGAAATTGATCATGAAAAAAAGAATTTCATCCTTTCTAAGATAAAAGATTAGGGATGCATAAGTTTTTTAACACTAAACCTACCACGACAGGTCATATGACCAATTTTAAACTTGTTAGAATTTCTTGTAAATATCATTATTAAATTGTCATTTCCCTTCACTACTTTTATTAAGAAATGCATTTTTCAATATGTGGTTGTGATACAAAACCGTTGCAATATGATGACCAACTTGACATTACGTTCGAATGTGAGTCCTCAGGTAAACAAAGTGAAGACGAGAATATTTTCAATATACGAGGCGGTCCCAGAGTTACCCGACCTAACAAAGAAAACAACAAATTTGGGAAACATTTTCTTTATTTCTCAACATAATCTCCTTTTAGTTCTATACACTTTTTCCAGCTATATTCTATAGTTTCGATACCCTGTTTATAGTATGAACTGTCTAGCTCATTGAAATAGCCATCTATCGCATACTCCACCTCTTCATTGTTGCAAATCTTCTACCACCAAGCCATTTTTCAGAAATTCAGAAATGAATTTGTAAATAGAAAATAATCCGAAGGAGGTAAATCTGGCGAATAAGGTGAGTGCTGAACCAATTAGAGCTTTAACTCATTGATATTGGCCATCTCAATAACGAATGTGTGAACTGGTGCATTGCCTTGATGAAACAACACTTTCTTTTCGCCAAATGCGGCCGTTTTTCTTTAATTTCATCACTTAAACGCTGCAACAAATTAGCATAATAATCGCCTTTGATTGTTTTTCCTTTCTGAAAAAACAGACGCCATAACCTTGCCTGCAGATGGAACTGTCTTCGCCTTTTTTGGACACGATTCTCCCTTTTCAGTCCACTGTTTTGATTGTTCCTTTATCTCAGGTGTGAAGTGGTGGACGCATGTCTCATCCATAGTTACTAATTGACGCAAAAACTCGGCTTTATTACTGTGAAACATCCTCCAACACTCTATAGAAACATCTTCACGGCGTTGCTTTTGTTATATTGTGAGCAAAAGCGGCACCAATCTTGCACACAGCTTTTTCATCTCCAAATTTTCGGTCAATATACGATGTATAGCACTTTTTAAAATGCTTGTAATTTCACCTAGCTCACGCACCTTCAGCCGGCGATCATTCAATATCATTTTGTGGATTTTCTTAACCGTTTTCGGCGTGGCTACCTCAATTGTTCGACCACTACGGTGTTCGTCTTGGCAGCTCGTACGACCTCGTTTCAACTCTGCCACCCAATATTTTAAGTTCGTAAACAAAGGAGCAGACTCCTCCAGAGTAGAATCTTCGGTTCGGCTTTAATATTCGTTGGACTGAGACCTTTCAAATGAATGTATTGAATTACATAACGGTGACCAATTTTGTCCATGTTTACAAATTCACCGAGGTTTTTCTCTACAAAATAAAACGACAATTTGTCTGGTTTTTATTCAAGTTGCATAAGTGCAATTACAATTTATTGATAAAAAATAAAAATGAGAAATCTGTATATATTATATATATATATATATATATATATATATATATATATATATATATATATGTATATATATTTGTATATATGTAAAAAAATATGTATATAAATGTATATATGTATGTATATATACATGTATGTATGTATGTATATATATATATATATATATATATATATGTATATATATATATATGTATATATATATATATATGTATATATATACATATACATATAAATATATATATATATATATATTTTTTTTTTTTTTTTGCAAGAATAATATACATAAATAAAATTCAATTACACGAATGATTAAAAAAGAAAAATTTATTCATTATTATAAATACAAAAAAAAAAAAACAAATTTTCTTAGTTAAGTGAAAACAAATTCAATCAAAAACTTAAAAAAAGGTCAAAACTTTAAATTCGATAATAGAAATTATCTTGTATAAGTGACTCATATACAGGACACAAATTAGCATCATTCCTTGAAGCGTACAATGTAATCTCCAGAAGCGGTGGCGTATTTTCGCTCTTATCGTCAGTGGCTTTATCTGATGCTGTTGCCTCGTCAAGGTCTTCTGTCTTATTCTCTATGTTTCTTTTATTTATACGTGCATATAAGATGCGACCACGTAATACATTACCAAGTGCCTGTCGTATATCCCGTATACGCATTCGTGGATTTGGTTTGACACCATGAAGTCGTACACTAAATGTACGTAGAGGCCAACCCATCAATTCCTTGGGACATTCTTTAAGATATTTAATCGATAATGTTTCGATATTTAAATAATCCACATACAGGACATCCACCGTTTTCGCACTTGGATTATAGGAACGTATTAAGGCACGATACCATCGTTTATCTTTCGAATAGCAAGCTAGGCATATAGTATGCGGTTCGTATTGTGCGAGTGCGGGCGTTGAATGCACCAAGTGTTTGATGCGTCGCTGTAATTCCATGTCACGAAATTCAATCTCAGTTAAATGTGGAAATATTTGCAACACCACTGGTGTAATTATGTTAACCACACTGCATTCGAAGCTGCGAATACCTGTTGGCAATTGAGGACACTTGAACTTCTGCATACCACTGTAGTTGGAGAATACGGTCGATGTATCATTCGGGCTGAATAATTCAAATTCGGAACTCGGACGACGGTGCTCGTCAAATTTGAGCGCATCGTCTTTCATTGCTCTAGAGTAGGACAATTTTTGCCAATAGTTTACTTCAAAGCTTTGCTCAAGCTCCACAATATCTTGATCGGAATCGTCGATATCGAGAGCATTGACACCTTCGTCCAGATGATCAACTACAAAATCCAACATTGTATCATCAGCAGCATTGTCAGCACATCCAATGACATCGTCCATGTTGCTGCCTGCACCATAAAGGCCACCGTATTGCATTTGTGCGTGCAATTTCTGGTAATCGTTAGCATCGAACATACGTTTCGGCATTGGTGGATCCAATGTGAAATCCTCGTCTTTTTCTAGACGCGATAGTACCTCATCGATGCGAGGATTTTGCTCATCATTTACCTCATCAACATCATCGTCATCGTCATCGTCATCAATATTCAATATATTTACATCTAATAGATCTCTGTACGGTGTTGTTTTTGATTGCTGGGAATGCAGAAGATATTTCAGAACAGATTGTATGCAATTTCATATACTCATACTTACATCCAAATCAATTTCCATAGCAGCACGCAATGGATCCTCTTCAATTGGTGCAATCGTAAGTTGACGCCTCGGCATGCCAGGCGAATAGTTATCTTTTCGCGAATTCACCAATCCTTCGCTAATTAAATATTTTGCCACATCCATGGAACCAATCCGTATTGAGCATAATTTCACCGGTTTTCCAATTTCCTCAGTCGGTACTCGTACCGATATCAGTTTATCGACAATTGTCTTGTGAATGATATCCAAAACAGCTGACGCATGTTTGGCATTTTCGTTCTTAGGACATATACCTTCGATGGTATACATGCAAGCTAGAGCTGGCAAATTACGGTACGGCGCATACGGAAGTAGATCGCACAATTTTACCGACTCCTTATTGCCATAGTCTATAAATTTGACAACGTACTCATTGTTCTTATTCAGCTTCTGAACAATACCGCGATAGTAGTGACGATCAATGTGATACATAACGAGGCAAGCTTGGCCGGGAGCGTACGTTTGCGGCAATTGTACTTTGGTTTTCCTTTGCTTGCAAGCCAACATGATTTTTGAACGCATCTCAGCGAGCAATGAATGATCGTCCGCATCATGTAAATAGATTACACAATTGTAGTCTACATAAGTCGGATATGCGGTGAAAAGTGATTTGTCAAGAACTTTCGATCTGAGCCAAGCTTCCGGTGACGGTGTCGATGCATCTGTCATCGTATCGAAATCAAGATCGCTTGGATCTAGTTCATATGAAAAATTGTCTATATGATGCAAATCGTCAGAAGCAGCAATTTCGATTGGCAAAGATTCATCAGGTGAGCACTCTAAAAATATTAAAAACAATACGAACCATGTAATAAAATTTGAAAAACATTTGCCAACAGTGTGTATCAAAAATCGAAAAAATATTGCGCCAACCACCAATTACCACAGTCAGTGAATCGCAACTAAGGGTAAGTCGCCATATTTTGCATTATAAAACAAATAATTAAATGTTTAAATGAAATCAATTTTGGATTTAAAATGTATTTATCTCTCTCTCTCTCTCTCTTATCTGTGCGATGATTCAGGCCGATTGAGAGAAGTATTTTGGCATCTTTTTATTTTCAGATAATTTCAATAGGGGTATTACAATGTAAATGGTAATCAACTATATATAGTATACGAATCAGTCGAATTGTTAAAATTTTCCTGAAAAATGAGAGCACAAACAATTTTACAAATGCCGAGGTAAAATAGAGTCACGATTTCCATTGAAAAATGATTATTTTTTAACACAGTTCAAAATCGGTTCAACAGACGGTTTTGTCCGCTTGAAGATTATATATATTCTTGATTGGCAGTGTCCACAGTCGGTAGTCGATTTAAAGTTATACGTCTGTGTGTCACCTGATGGATTCGCACGATAACTTGAACAAATGTTGAGATGTTGAATTTCGACGAAATTTGTCATGAGTTGCCTATGGTGTAAGAGTACAGATTTTATAATTATGAGCATTAAATTCGAATACATCGCAATCTATAGAAAAATTTGGACAATTATTCATTTCCCGACGATGAGAGTCTGTGCGTAATTAATGATCGCAATGTTTAAAATTTGTTTAAAATTTATATAAGATGGCGTCAGATTGATTACATCTTGTAATTTTCTCAACATTTTTGTGAGACTTTTACGCCATTATATACTAACCTTTTATGACAGTATTTTTAGAAAAATTCTTAAACCATTCCTCCAATGTGATCTCTCCCTCGGTTAGTTCCATTTGAATCAGTTTATCAATTTGCTGTGTAATATCGAGGCGTTCTACTAAATGTGCCAAACCGGCTTTAACAAGTATTCTATTTATATTCGAATGTTTGGAAATACAGGGTGCCAGCGGATCAGCTGGTTCGGTAATGGTGCCCCACAAGACAATTGGAATTGAATTTTGATCACGTTTGCCTTGAAGAGTGGCTGACAGTGATTGAAAAGAATTGAGGGAATGTTTAAAGTAATCAATTGATGAATGTGACCATTTTGCCACACCACCCGTGGGCTCAACACAAGCCAAATGACAGCGATATACGGCATTGCATACACGATCCCATTCCTGTTCGATGGCACACAGGTGTGAACGTTTAATGGAGTGCACTGTAGCGCCAATGTCACGCAGAAAAACAACATAGGTTTGTTGCTTCGGCTGATCAGCTTCTTTCGACTCGGTCTCATTGTGTTTTATCGATATAATGACGCCACGATACCATTCGCATTCACCGCTCTTTGTCATGACGTCATCATTGTCAGCTAGTGCTGCTGCTGCTGTTGTTGTTGATTGATATTTCGTATAGACTAAACAGTGTTGACCAACGGACCATTGCTGTGTTTGCTCTTTGGAAATAGATGTGCGAGTTCCAAGCTTCTGCCGTTGCACTTCTTGTATTTGTTCTTGGAATTTCAAAATGCCCGGTATCAAATTGTGCAATTGAATATAAAATTCTCCTGGGCTAACAATGAACGTCACACGTATGGGTGTACGCTTCAATACCTTGACAGCTACACTCTTACTATTGGCAGCAGTCTGCTTGGCAGCATTTTCAAACACTGAATTTGGCAAATCTAATCGTCTTTTTGGTCTTTTAAACAGTTCACTGATTTGTGTTGCCTCACCCGTAGATACGGCATGACCATTTTTCACCAGCATCGCACCAATATTAATATCGGAATTCTTTTTGCTAACATGCAATGCGACTTTGTATTCACCCGCTTTGGCCAAGCAAATATTCATTTGTAATGTTGGATTCGATGACAATTGCTTAAACTCGTTGATGGCTTTCTCGCTCCAGGCGTAACCATTCTCTTGCAATGGTTGCAAATCAGCTAACGAACATTTAATAGCAAATTCTTTATGACTTTGAAATTTTGTTTCCAAAAAATAGATTTTACGCCAATGCACCAATTCTTGTAGTCCCTCGTCCACCAAATGCACGTATATGTTGCCTGAAAATTGCACAGAATTACATACAAAGCTCATCCACATTCAATTCTATGGTGAACAACATGCATACCGTGTTCTGTAATGTCCTTCACACTGGCACGATGCCAAACACCCCGGATGCAAACCACACAACACATTTGTAACGAAGCCACAAATAGTGGCTCTTTCGATGCACTATGCTCTTCGTAATAATGATTTAATTCGGCACACATTTGTTTCTTTACATCGACTTGGTCCAACTGGAAATTATTCGGATTTTAAAATAATATAATAATATAATATAAGGTGTAGTAAAAAGATATCCATTATTATACAACTTATACATCGAAAGATTTCGTACTAAATAAACTTTTCAGGCAGTTTTGTGATTGCTTGACTCAGTATTGTTTGAGCAGGCGTCAAAGATGGATAACAGTAAAGAGAAAATACGCCATATTTTATAGTTTTTCTTCGATAAAGGCGAAAACGCAAGCCAGGCGGCTGAAAATGTGAATAGTGTTGATGGTCCTGATACTGTAACCGCCGATCACGTTCAATTTTGGTTTCGTCGATTCCGTTACGGTAATTTTGATGTCAAAGATGCACCACGCTTTGGAAGACCAATTGTCGAAAATATCGATAAAATAATGGTAATTGCACAAAAAACCGTTTGGAACCATTTCAATAAGGCTGGATCCAAAAAGAAGCCGATGTATGGGTGCCACACGAGTTAACGCAAAAAATCCTCATGGACCGAATTTCCATCTGCGAATCGCTGCTGAATCGCAACAAAATCGATCCATTTCTGAAGCGGATGGTTACTGGTGATGAAAAGTGGGTCACTTACGACAACGTCAAGCGAAAACGGTCATGGTCGAATCGCGGTGAGCCGGCGAAAACGGTGGCCAAGCCAGGATTGACGGTCAGGAAGGTTTCGCGATGTGTTTGGTGGGATTGGCAGGGAATCATCTACTATGAGCTGCTCCCCTACAGCCTTACGGCCAAACTCTTAATTCGGACCTGTACTGTCAACAATTGGACGGTCTGAAGCTCCGGGAGCTTGGTTGGGAGGTTCTTACACATCCACCGTATAGTTCGGACCTGGCACCAAGTGATTACTTGTTCCTGTCTATGGCGAATGATTTTGCTGGTGAAAAATTCGTCTCAAGAGATGCTTGTGGATATCGACTGTCCCAGTTTTTTGCCAATAGGGTTTCTATGAGAGTGGCATTATGAAATTACCTTCAAAATTGCAACAAATTATCGACCAAAACGGTGCATAGTTGACCTAAATCGGATTATTCTAACTATGCTAAATAAAACCTTCAATTTAATGCAAAAATAATGGATTTCTTTTTACTAGACCGTATATATTCATACCCGTAATATATAAAATTGTTGTGGATCATCAATGTGTAATATTTTAACGGTCAGCATCTCACCCGGCTGTAAAATGTGTTTAAGGAAACGTTCGCTAATTCGTGCCACGGAAGAGATTTTCTGAAATGAAATTTAAATCGTTATTATACCATACTCGTTTGTAAGTAGGTTGTGACCCATAATATCGAATACAGTCTTTACACAATTATTTTATTGATCAGAGCCCATCATTTTTAAAGTCCGCCCAAATATTTGTATATGATTTAAGAATGTAAAGGAATTCGACAAAATATTGGTTATACATTGAATATTCAAAGTATTGTCCGTCGTTAGCTACTTTTTCCGACGGCTGCCCATCTTTCTGGCAGCCGTCGGAAGAAGTCGACATGTTTTGAGGCAATGCATGAATCGACCCAATTTTTGGCTTCTTCATAAGAATGGAAGCGCTATTCTTCCAGGCCATGTGTCATCGCTAGGAACTCGGCGCTGTAACATGTGGCCGAGCATTATCATGTTGAGAAATAACTAATCCTGTCTATCGGCGTATTGTGGCCGTTTTTCTCGCAATGCTCGGTTTAAACGCATCATTTGTCGTGATCCTATTATCATACGATCACGACAAATGATAAACATGTGCGCCATAATACACCACACCCGGCTGGTCCCACCAAATACACACCATGATCTTCTCGTTGATGATGAGGAATGGTCGGGGTATCCATACGTTGCCCGACGTTTTGGATGATCGTAATAGGCCCACTTTTCATCGCCAGTCACAATTCGATGCAAAAGGCTCTTTCTTTTTGCCGTTGGAGCAGTTTTTCACAAGTGAAAAACGGCGTTAGACGTCTCTTGGCTTCAGTTCATACGGCACCCAAATTCATACCTTTTGGATCATTCCCATACGTTCAACCGATGGAAAATGGTTGGCTGAGTGACTGCAATTGTTTTTGCGAGTTCATCTTGCGTTTGTGATGGATCTTCATCGAGCCTTGCCTTCAATTCTTCATCTTCAAACTTTGGTGGCGCTCCGGGCCGTTCTTCGTCTTCGAAATCAAAATTGCCACTTTTAAATCGTGCAAACTACTTCTGACACGTTCGTTCAGCTAAAGCATGGTCACCGTAAACTTCCACTAAAATACGATGACTTTCGGCAGCTTTTTTCTTCATATTGAAGTAATGAAGTAAAACTCCCCGCAAAAATACATTATTCGGTACAAAAGTTCACATTTTCGGAGCACACGGAAACTATGTTGTTTACACTTCAGCGAAATGACACATACTGAAAAACAAAGCCTAATGATGATACTTCAAAATGACGGTGTTGCCAGATGAAGCAATGGAATAATAAATTAGTAGCGACATCTGTTATCAAACCCGCACGAACTTATTTGTACTCCCAATATGTAATTGATTTCCGTGAAATTTTGAATATTTTTTTTACATTACAGGTGCGAAAATTTTTTTTTTTACAATACACGTTTCACGTTTTCAACGGTCATTCTGAACAACATTCGGTATCTAAAGCATTAATATTTTCTGTATTGTAAAAATTATCAAAGCAGGCTCAATTTGCACTTGGACAAAACCAGACTAATTTTCCTGCTAAGTTATCAGATTTTGATCATCGACTTTTGGGCACAACTACTTCTACAGGTAAGTTTTTATTTAATCCTCTATTGAACCACTATTAACAATAATTTTTACGCTCTAATAAACGTAATCTCGTTTCTCTGTTAGGAATTTAATCTTAGGAAAAATGTTTCCACATTTTATTTCGTGGATATTTTGGTCTATAATTATTTCATTAGTATTTCGTTCATTGTAAACTCCTATTTACAGCTTGATCAACATATTTTTAAAGGAAATGAATCATATGAATAATATTTATAAGTGCTGCTGTTTGGACAGATTAATTAATTTTATAATTTGTTTTCATATGATTTTTGTGTGCATAGTATTTGCTGTTAATGTTAATTTTTTATTGTAGAAAGTCTGAATAAGAATATTTATTATATAAATATTAAATAACGAATGAACAAAAAATGATAGTTTCACGAACTAATAGGTGTACTCATAAGTAATTTCAATTATTTTGACAGCTAAAACCACATTAGTGTTTATTTCTTAATCCTTTATATAGCCTCCATCATTTTCAAGGACAGTCTGTCGTCTTATAGTAATCCCATGTCCGTGGAGCAAAATATGAGGCAATTCTTTGCTCTTTAGGCAATTCTAGAGATGCGCTTTTTTCATCAGTTCTAAAGAAAGCCGTGGTAATCATTGATGATAAAACTCAGTAGTTACTGTTTCTCCATTTTTCAAGAACTCAAAACCCCACCAAATACATAGTAACAGTAGTAGCGGGTAGCAATGGCGTTGTATTTGCAGATAAGCATTTTGAGGGGGTGAATTTAATAGTTGACTATGTGGACTAAAGGCTTTACATGATTCTCATATCGAATTCTACCAGACAGTGTCATTATCAAATACAAGTGGACGTCCACTTCGAGAGGGTCTTAATCGCCAACAGCAAACCCTCTGAACCAATATTCACAGTTATTTACCTCCAATCCATTTTCACAAATATCGCAAAATTTAGTTGCTGTTACCATTGCAGTAAATCTCACATGAAAATAAAGAAGTATGATATTGAAAACTGTAAAAGAATATGTGACTACTGTTCAGCAATCGGAACTAAAGCCAATACACTAATTTTCAAATAATTTATTTACACATCATGTTATTCGTTTGATTCTATTAACTTAAATTTGCTAATTAATAGAAAAAAAAAATGGTTCAATTCATTTTGGTCATAGGTTTTTAGGGATATTGTAAAAAAAATTGAGGCTCTCTTCAATACTCAATTTTATATTCGATATTATAGCTCATGATAAGACTTTTGTAACGTTCATTTATACTCGCGTAAATATATTTACCTTGTGTTGCAATTTGTTTTTCGCAGTACCTGACCTCTCCCTAGCCAGGCCTGTGTATAAAAAAGCATCACGTACAGATATTGGCTCAGCAGTATGTGTAGTAAACAAATCCACTTTATAGAAACTACCTTCAATACAATCGATAATGCTTAGACGCACATGTTTACTACAAATCAAAACACACCAAAAAAAAAAAAAGGAGTATTCATATATGTACATACATATATTAAATGTATATAATGTGTATGCAATTACTTGTGTGTTATTTCAATGAGCAATTTATTCGCCTCATCAGTCCAACTGCTGTCAGTAGGCATAATATCATGTATAGCACAACGTATGGCTGCATATGGTATTTTCAAGTAGCTCTCATCAATATCACCCAATCTACATATATAAATGATGGTAAATTAATAAAAACAACAACATTAAAGTGAAATCGAACACGCACACACACACACACACACTTTGACGAATCATTTACTTACCTCAACTTTGTCACCTCTATCTTTAGACCAATGTCTACGAGAAACATTTCGTACAAGTCATTGGGTAAAATTTCTTTAACCACACCACGATACCATTGTTTATCGCCTGTATGATATGTCATATAACATTTACCCTCATTAATTACTTTTGGCACCACCTCCTGATGCATATAATTAATATATTTGTTGGAGAGTTCACGTATTTGTTCCAATGAGCTCTCCAATTGAACATAAAAATGTTCCGGTGAATTAACATGACTTATATGCACCAATTTATTATCCATCGAATTAGATGCTGTTTCGGTCAATGCTGTTTGAGTGTTGGCTTTATGTTTTGCTTGTAGAATTGAATGCTGTGTACTACACATTGAATGTACGATTAATGGTTCCTTTCCTTTTTCATATACTTGAAGAGCTGCTAACATTTTCTGACTCGCATCATTCATATTCAACGACAGCGAATTAAAGGAGGCATCCAAATCCATTTGAGACAATGTCGGTGATGCATTCAGAAATGAACGATTCAAATCTCCATACAATGGACCAATGAGTACATTAATTTTCGGATCGGTATATGTATAACTATAATGTTTAGTGGCAAAGTCTTTTCGAAGATCATGTTTAACTTCAAATCTATAAAGAATATTGGAGAATATTTAGAAGAGGTGCTATAAATTAAATATACACGATTGTCACCTACTTAAATGGATTTGATGTTACTTTCGAGATATCCACTTGACATTGAAGATTTTCCAATTCAGCATTGATAAAATTAATCACATCACGCATATGTATATCAGTTGGTAGCTGATGTTGATAAACATCGAGATTTGTACGAATTATCTGTGGGAAAATAATGACACAAATTACTCAATTCGATTCACTTTGATATTACAGCTCTTACGTTCAATCGATTTTGGGAATCATTAAGTTTATGGCTGACTTCACGTAATTTCACTTGTGGATATAAACACATTTTGTTAAATTCATTAAGTATGCGACGTTGCTCATTCTGTAGAAAACCATGAAGCAGTACAAAATAATTTGATATCTCCTCTATGGTTTGGGTCGCATACTCTTCCAGTTGATTTTCAACAGCCTTTACATCCTATTGACAGAAGTGGAAAACAAAGTAATATTATTTACTTACAGTTAAGTATATAACAGATTGATATTAAAAGACTTAAGAAACAAACAGCTAGAATGCATTGATGAGAAATATCAAAATAAAGAATTCGTGATTAATCATTCTAACAGCAACAAAAATGTGCTGAAAGTGCTCGTTGACAAATTAAGAAATAGCAAATATTTTATTTCTTCTCCTTCTTCTTTTAAGTAGGTAATTGAGTATACATTCCTTTTCCACTACTCAGTATTTTACGGTTCATTGCAAATCTACATTCTCACCATGCGTATAAGTTACTTTTGCCGTTTTAGATAACGAATATTTGAATCTATTTGCTGTATGATGATATCGACATAGTTAGAAGCATTAAAATTAAGTGGTTATATCGATCGAATGCAAAAACCAGCAATAATCAAGATGGTATTCTATTAAAACCGATGGCAGACCACGAAGAAGCCCAACTGACAGCTTCTGGTGGAAGGGTCAATGCTCATGGAGAGCACATCAACGTTTTGATGGACGACAACAAAATACTGGAACGAAAACCAAAATGTGCTATTCTTAGTTAGACTGGTTCATTGCATTATTAGATGTAGAAAAATCGAATGAAATTTTACAGACTAATGAATCAAAAGCGATTTTGAAGGGAAAAATGTGATTTGAAATGTTTTAAATATCAAGTGTACCCTCTTTTTGCAATTTGTTAAATTGTAATTAATTGTTTAATTATATAATTTAAAATAAAATTAAAAATTAAATTAAATTAGTTCTCAAGGAAGTCTACTCATCATGTGAATATATCATAGTAACACATACACATTATATATTTCCATAAATTCACGTACTTAAATTGAATTGCAAAATATCAGTCAAGTTCTTTGAAAATCTCGTACATTTTATAAAGATAATTAAAGTTATTGTCGTTTTGCTAAATTTTGTCGTTGTTGATGTAGTGCTCAATTAAATTTTAGAGCAGACTTGCTAAAAAAAACAACAACAACAAATTAGACTGATGATGATTAACAAGTTTGAACAGTTGGTTGGTTGCTTATTTATTATTAATAGAAGTAGACATAATATTAGATACACAATTTTGGACATGCCACATTTAATTAAAAAAAAATCTAATTTATTACAATTCAATTGAGAATACACCAATAACATTATTTGATATACGATTAAAAGAAAAAAAAAATATAAATATGAAGCACCCTGTTGTGTTGCAAACAATGGCATAATTATGAACACATGAATGGGCATACATATCTACACGCATGTGTACATTAGAGTGGATCACGAAAAAATATTTGCAGATTTCATCCATAGTTTGAAATATTAGGCGCTCGGGACAAACATTTTTTATACCCTGCATAATGCAATATGCAAGGTATATTCATTACGGTCAGGTGTTTGTGACCACTTGAAGGAATCTCCGGAGATATAGATATAGATATATATTCGTGATCAGCGTCGCTTAAATTTTCGATTTAACGATGTCCGTCCGTCCGTCCGTCCGTCCGTCTGTCTGTCACCTGGCTGGTTCGCACGATAACTTGAGTAAATATTGAGCTATTTCGACGAAATTTGGCATAAATAACCTATGATCCAAGGGTACGGAGGGGATTGATATTGGGCATGATCGGTCAATAGCCACGCCCACACCAAGCATTCAAAGCGACTACCCTCGGAATTTTCAAAATCTTTAACTTGATATAACTCACATAATATACCACTTGGGACAACAATATTTGGCACATAGAGTTATATTATACTAGTATATAACCTCGCCAAAAATGGGTGAGCCACGCCTACTTTTTATTGTAGCTATCATACAAAGTGTCTGTACTTTTAAATTGAAACAGCTGTAACTTCTACAATCTTCTGTCCAGAATAACCATAATTGACGCTTAGATTAACATGGCAGTCGGAAATAATATGCCACGCCCACTCCTTCATGGGTCTCCCATACAAAGTTGAGGGAATTAAACTAAAACTTTTAAGCTCCATAACTTACAAACCATTTAGCGTAGGACAACGAGATTTAAGGTATGGATTAGTATTGTAAGATCAACTAGGCCCACAGGAAAGGGGTGTGCCACGCCCACTGTTGATAGTAGCCCCCATACAAAATGACCGAATTTCTATTAAATTGAAACAGCTGTAACCTCTGCAATCTTCTGTCTAGAATAACCATAATTGACAATTAGATTAATATGATAGTTGGAAATAACCTGCAAAAAAATCAGCGTACCACGCCTACTTCTTATTGGGGCTCCCATACAAAGTTGCGAAAATTAAAAAATTTAAACCGCATTAACTTATCAACTATTGAACGTAGGACAACCAAATTTAAGGTGTGGATTAATATTGTAAAATTAATTAGATTTACAATGAAGAGGTAAACCATGCCCACTTTTTATATAGCTTCCATACTAAGCCTCGGAATTATCTTAAAAACCTCCTTTATTAAATTATCCCCTTTAAAACCGCCATAAGTTACAAAGTACTTCGTCAAAGTCAACCATATTTCGGGTGTAAATTAGTATTATATGCAATTGTTTCTAAAAAAGTAGAAATAAAAGAAAAAGATGGATATTCGCTCAAACTTTCTATATGTATATCTACATATGCAGGGTATACTTTGGTCGGCCCCAGCCCACTGTAAGGTGATTTTTTTCTTAATCCTTTTAGAACCGCCAAAACGGTTTTTATTATAGCTCAGTTGTTAATTGTTAGATTTTTAAAAATGATAACTTGGTGAAAAGGTCTTAGGCAGGGCTACAATTGCCTATATATGGCTTTGAAATTTAATAAGCCCCTAGAAAATCATATTTAGTTCCCCTGATTCTACCCCCATAATCAAACAATTTTCCATCATAAAATTAAAGCACTTTAAAAATCATAAAACTTTCCCTTTTAAAGTGTGAAGCTAACTTAAAATCAAGGGAGTAATAATGAATTGTGATGGAAAGGGAACGATGAAAGTGAACAGTTATGATAAAGATTTTATAGGAAAGTTGTTCCCATAGTCATGTGGGGTTCTTTTCTTCCCTTCGATATAATAATCATATATGTTTGTTTTATTTACATGTTTATTCATATCTCATTTATATTAATTACGTTTCTTATATACCGATTATATAATGTACATTTGTTTGATAATTCACTTATATTAATTACGTCTCTTATACATATATCGATTATATAATGTACATTTGTTTGATATTTCACTTATATTAATTACATATCTTATATCGATTATATAATGTATTTTGTTGGATATTTCACTAATATAATGGCTTAACTCCGTCGTTTACTGACAACCGTTTTGCTTCGTAGTTTAAAGACAACTCCTTCATTTTCAAAGAAGCTTACGCTTCGTCATGTTCGTTCGGTTTTTGTCCGTCAGCGTTGATTTCAACCCACGCTTCGTTAGCTTTTCGGTCCAGTCTGTCCGTCTGTCAGGGTTGCGGTTTTAGTATTGTCTGCCACTTCGGGTGGCGTGCTCAGTTCCCACAGTCATTAACACTGAAACGCTTCAAACAAATACATAAATAATACGCAAAAATGGCAGGATTTTTGAATATTTGGTAAACAAGTTTTTAAAGACTGTGCTTAATAACCACATGAAATTATAACACCAACAAAAATAGTTATCTGCAAAGATACACAGATATAAATCAGTATACACATAAAGTCAAAAGGCCAACCCTATAAATTGTCATCTATGGGTATTGGCAAAATGATGCCATAATTCATTTGATGTCGTCTTATTGTTGTTGTTGTTTCTGCCATTATATTATTACTATCTGTTGTAGCAAATTGTAAAAAAAATTATATATATACTCGTATACAATCACTTTTAAGATTTGAATTGAAGAAGAAAACAATTTAAAATCGCTTTATGTGCATTTACTTGTATGAAGAACTCATTTCAAATGTTTTCAATCCAATTCAATACTCACATCCGATCATATTGGATCACATCACTTCGCATTTGGGTACATAATACCCAAGTGTTGTTGCAAGAAGTACTTCGCTTGACATTGTGCAACAAATTTTCAAACCAATTCGAAAGGAAAACAACTAGAATTATTGTCGACAATCTTCAATTAACATCCCCACATACCATTTACAAATTCACACAGTAAAAAAATAAAAGAGTTAAGATGTCTTGTTGAAAATTTAAAATTGAACATTCTCCACCATCATCAAAAAATAATCAACACTATAAGCAGCCAAAGTACTCGTTGTATGCTTTAGAAAATTAGAATGGCTTTATGAGGAGACTGACTATTGACAATAGCACACAGCGGATTTAGGGGAGGCGGGGATGAAAATCATCATCATCATCATCATCATTATCAACGACTGTAACAATAACAGATCAAGTTTATTTAAAGAGCAGAAATATACCTTTTTAAATTAATAAAATTGTTGATTGCTTAGCAATGGAATAACGACAAATATCATGAAAGCACTACAATAGAGGAGAATCATATGAGAGGCATATAATTTTTGTTTGTTTGTAAATCCAATCGCATTTATAAACACACACAAATACAAAGGTAATTTATGTTCAAAGTCAATTATATACATATTTAGCTGCAACTCTTCTGTAAATCGACGCCTTAAGAATCTACCACTTTAATGAAAAGACAAATCACACACATACACCGAAGAAAACGTAATAACCATGGAAACAAAAAGCAGCAATCACGAGTAAATCGAAAAAAAAACGCAAATTAAAATCACAAGAATATATGTAAATATTGTGCCGCTTTTAAATATCACACTGATGACTCACTATTGTACACATATATTTTTCTGCATGCAGCTCGTGAATAGAGTGTTTAGTTGAATTTTATATTTTGTAAATGATTACACGGACACTGATTTCAGCTGCGCACTTAAGGGGAGAACTCGGTTTAGTAATACTCTTAAAAAATATGTTCGCAAAATTTCATTTCGATTTGTTTCGATGCGGTGAGATTTAAGTGAACGCACTTATCAGTGCCAACCGAAATTTTTTTTAACTTAACAAAAACTTTAGTTCAAAATGTCTATAAATTTGTAGAAAATTCCAAGCTCCGTCAAGTTCTCCAGTACTTGGTTTTTCCACCGGTGGTTAGATCTGCCTCTTCTGCGTCGTTCTCTTGCGGGTTCCGAATATAACACTTTCTTATCTGGAGCGTGTTCTGCCATTTGCTCGACTTAACTTACTCAGAGCAACCGCTGAAGTTTGATATGATTTATTATGTCGGTGTCGGCACACAGCTCATGGTTGAACATTATTCGATACTCGCCACCATCTCATATAGGTCCAAACACTTTTCTCTCGAAAACTCCGAGCATTCTCTCAACTAAAGTGGAAATTGACCAATTTTCGGCGCAATACGTAAGGCCATATTTTCAGTTCCAGTACCGAGTTATTCAACTAAGATGATCTTATATCGATGACGGCATGACTCTTCGCCAATGAGATCTTCAGATAACTTTATTCTTAAGAATGGACTACATAGCACCTCAATAAAGCAATACGAAATTTTCGATAATTCTCAATTGTGAAGTTCATTCTTAAAAACTGGGAGAAAATTATTTTATTCTTAAGACATTCATCCCCAAAATACAAGTTACATTAAATGTTCAGATTGATGTTTTATTTTGATATGGACTACATTTCATAGGAACAATATATGGAGAATTTCTTAAACTTTTTCCATTTAAACTTTCATCATTTCATCAATTTTCCTGGAGTAGTGCCGCACCATGTTATAAACATATAGCAACAATCATTGACAGTGCCAAATTGTAACAAAAATTTGGGGAATTGCCATTGTGGCAATATGAGTATATATAATTTTTATTATTGCAACCTGCATGAAAATTTGTGAATAAACTTCCAAAAATTAACCAATAAAGTAGAGCGAGGGTAATTGATTTTCCACATCGGTAACTCTAAATCATTTGAAAAATAATTGTATTGTATTGATTGATTAATTGTATATACTCATGCGAGTATGAGTATGATATCTGTGTGTATGCAATGTTCACCCATAATTAATTTTATAAAGAAAAATCATTATTGACATAATGTAATTCTGAATAGGTCATACTTACTTAAACATTCTGTTATTAGCAGTTATTGGTAGGCACAATTGACGGCAATCGACGTCTCTTTGCACATTCAAATATAATTATTAGCATAACAATTTGATGAATGTCTGTAAACCTTGAAATACTTCAAGTTAATCACTTTAAAGCAATTTTTATTTTAGACATTTTGATTTCCTTTTATTGAGGAAGCAATTAGAAGATACATATAACAACAAGTTCATAACTTGTACAGTAGAATAGCAAACCAATATTGAGAATTATTCAAATGTATGAGCAAATTATAAATAATGACGTAAATCATATAGTTAAAGATGACGTGTAATATAAAGTAAAATTTTATTTAAAAATTCCAATTTAATAATATCTACAATTTGGAATGTCGGAAAAATGAGATAGCCCATATTAGTGTTTGCTTGTATACATGTTTTGTACAAAAATGTTGATGAAAGAGATAAAATAGACCACACCAATAACTATACTATTTACAATTAAGCAATGCAATAGCGATAATAAGACGAAACAACATTGAAGTCATGTAATTTATAGTACAAGTATAATATATCCTTTTATGTTTGCTTTGTAACTTTGTAATTGCAAAATAAATAAAAACAATTGGCTGAAAAAACTGAACATTTATGCAATAATTATGACAAAGAAACCATCAATCCTTTGTGACGTTGGCATTTTTTGTTTGGATCTTCTATAAGTGACGCCATCAAGGTAAACTTTTGTACTTAACTTTATTCTACATATTAGTATCAAATAATTGAGTTCAACAGCCAACAATTACAAAATACAAGGTCATTTTCAATAACATTAATAGCTATGATTTTGTGGCCATGCTTTGGCATATTTGACGATACATTAGCACCAAATATTGTGATGAGAAGAAAATGATGTAGACGACGAAGAAGAAGAAGACGTGGAAGGAGAAGCAGCAGCGTGATTCTAAATTTGTTACATTCATTTATTTTACTACATACATAATCGATCAGTTCGTTCAGAGTTTAATATCTATTTATACCCAAAATGAGCTCAATCGTTTATATATTCATTATATATATTGACAAGCGAAGATTTTACAATGGACAGTGGAGTCTTCATCACAAAAGCGAGATTCAGACAAGATATTGAGTCGTCACTCCCTGCAAAATGTGGATGTAGTTTTATTAAAGCTAGGTATTGTCGCAGGAGCGACATTCTCACCTCCCACGTCTATAAGAAGTGAACCAACAAGTCTCTTTCCAATTTGGTATACTTGAAAGCAAAAATAAAACTTAAGAATTCGTGGATTTAATATATACTAGCACTGCTCTTATGCGAGCACTTTAGCGTCATAGTGTTCATTGTCGTGTATTATTTTTATGGTCCATTTAGTTTTTGATTAGGAGTTCTTAACTTTTGAAAACTTGGCTCAACGTTGACTAAATAGTTACAATTTATTCAATTTTGATTTGATTTTTAAAAATCACATACCACTGTGCGATGGCACGATGAATAGTTAGTGGATAGTAGCATAAGCATTAAGATCAGCACTGGCAGTATCAGCAGCGGCCGCAGCTGTTGCAAAAGCAATAGTATCCATCATTAATTTAAAACCATAAAGAATAGATGATTTCATTTTTATTATCGTACTTGTTACGTTTCAAGAGTATGATATAAATATATATTTGTAGTTGTGCAGTTGTGTAGTTGTTTGTTGATCTTATCTCACAATAGTACTTCAGATCATCATCATCATCATCATCAGCAACAAAAAGTTGATTATTGTAGTCAATTTTAGTGTTTTTAATGTTGAAATATTGTTACATAATTATGACGGCTATTAAATAGATTTCTTGCTGCTTCAGTTTGTTAACATAAAAATGAAAGGTATTAGAATATTTTTGTTACCCATTGGAGCACCAAAGATTCACTGTAATGTTATTTTTAAGAAATTCTTTGAGGTAATTAATTATAATAATTATGCCGATTTTTTCGCAATAGAAATAGCTAATATAATTTACTAGTGTGAATTTCACCCTAACAATTTGAGTAATAATAAAACGTCATTTTGTTGTTGTTGTTGTGAACCTCACATGTCCCTTTTTATTGTGCTTGTGCTGACCTTCCAAAAAGGAGATGTGGGAGATACATATTATACGGTGTTGCATACTCTTTAAGTGTACTTCGAAGACATCACAAAAACAAATTTTAGAAGTGTTTAGTACCGTAAATTTTTATAGTTAAAGGCCTCAGGTATTTTTTACGAGTCTTATTCGCCTTTCCAAAATTCGCAAAAATTACATAGTTAGGTGATGCAAGCAAACAGTTTTTTTTTTATTATACATTTTCTTTATTTATTGAATCTATTCCTAAAGAATCTAATAATAAGTTTTAAAATCTTAATCTAATTCAACAACAGTAGCTCCTTATTATCTAGAGCAATGTTTTTTATCCGATGCTCTTCTTTTTATTGGAAGGCTGGCAGGTCCTTTCTCCGAAGGCGCGAAGTATAGCAGGTATTGAGCAAGGTTCTTGCTAGTGTGTTTGGATATCTTTGCAATCTTCTAGTATATTTTTGTCTAGTATTTTTAACTTCAATTTCTACCATTGGGATATTTAAGTCATTGTGTATACATTCATTTCTAATATACCATGGTGCACCAGTTATCATCCTTAACATTTTAGACTGAGATCTCTGTATGATTTCAATATTGCTATTACTAGTGTTCCCTCATAATTGAATTCCGTAACTCCAAATTGGCTTTATTATGCTGTTGTACAGTAGGACCTTGTATTTCAAGTTTAATGGGGATTTGAAATTGATGAGCCAGTGCAGACAAGAAGCTTTTAATTTCATCTGAGTTCTTTTTGCTTCGATGTGCTTGCGCCATGTAAGCCGTCTATCTAAGTGTATCCCTAGGTAGGTGACTTCATTTGTATGAGTTATGGCGATATTATTTAGTGTAACTGTCGGGCATGTGCTTTTGTTAAGTGTGAACGTTACATGTTTACATTTGGACTCATTAACTTTTATGCGCCAGTTAGATAACCATTTTTCAACAAGTACTAAATGCTCCCCTAATTCTGTGGATGCCTTAATTGGGTTTCGATTACGGCTTAGAATAGCAGTATCGTCAGCAAATGTAGATGTCAACAACCGTGCATCTGTTGGTAGATCGGAAGTATATAATACATGTAGAATGGGGCCAAGAACGCTACCCTGTGGAACTCCGGCTTTGATATTGAATTCTTCTGTGGAAAAGTCTTTATATTTTACAACAAAACGACGGTTATCTAGGTATGATTCTAGTATTTGGTGGGATATACTTTAACCCATCATGCTACACTCTATCAAATGCCTGAGCAACATCGAGGAATATAGCTGAACAATACTCTTTGTATTCAAATGCTTTCCGTATCTCATTGGTAATTCTGTTGACCTGCTCGATCGTCCCATGTATTTCGCGAAATCCAAATTGGTGCTGAGGAATTATGTCACGTTCTTCAAGAAGAGGTCTGAGTTTGGCTAACAGCAGTTTTTCAAATAATTTTGAGAGACATGGTAGCAAGCTTATGGGTCTGTAGGATGACGGCAATGTTTTATATTTTCCTGGCTTTAGGATCATTTAGGATGGTAGCAAACATAAAACCGATATTTTTAAGAGATGTCTTTTCGTATCGTGGTCTGGTGGTGTTTTCGCAAGGTAACGTGTCTAACTGCCTCAACCAGGTGGGGCTAGCGCAATCCTTGTTGAACTCATCGCAAGTCAACTCACTGGCTGTCATGTAGTTTGATCTGAGCGCTATGTGATGATACCTTTATTTGTTAATGAGGGGTAGTCATATAGCTTGCTCTGCTTACTCTGTGATGGCGCTTTCATTATTATTAATGGGGGCCCTCCATGTGGCGACCACCGGGCAACGTCTTCCTGGCACCCGCTGGGAGGCGGCTGAAGTGAGTGGCGAAAATCTCCTCGGTTAGAGGTTGTGCGTTGGGTTTGGGACCCGCCACATAAAAAACCCCCCCAATGAAAAAAACAAATATGCCTCGGAGAAGGACTACCGTTTTTGTTGATGACCCCCGCAAACGAAAAAAGGACCACGATTTACGGATATGCACCTGGAATGTCCGATCCCTTTATAGGGAGGGTGCCTCTATCCAGCTGGTTGATGTCCTCGAAAAATACAGAGCTGACATCACCGCTCTCCAGGAAATGCGATGGACAGGACAGGGCTGCTCCAAAAGAGCGTCCTGTGACATCTACTACAGTTGCCATGCTGAAAGGCACGAATTAGGATGTGGATTTTTGGTCAGCAAGAGACTACGACATCTTGTCTCGCAGTTCACGCCTGTGAACGAACGGCTGGCCACAATCCGCATCAAGGCAAAATTTTTCAACATCAGCCTTATATGTGCCCACGCTCCGACGGATGAGAAGGACAATGTGACCAAGGAGAGCTTCTTTCAGCGCCTCGAAGAAGCTTACGACCGCTGCCCCCGCCACGATATCAAAATCGTGCTTGGCGACTTTAATGCCAGGGTGGGCAAGGAAGGTACCTTTGGTCCAACTGTCGGAAAATTCAGCCTCCACCAAAACACCTCCGATAACGGAATGAGGCTGATTGACTTCGCCGCAGCACGAAACATGGTAATTGGTGGTACCAGATTCCAGCATCTCGACATCCACAAAGCGACATGGCTGTCTCCAGATCATCGTACAAGAAACCAAATTGATCATGTGTTGATTGACGGAAGGCATGCTTCCAGTGTGATGGACGTGAAATCGATCCGTGGTGCCAACATCGACTCGGATCACTACCTTGTTGCAGCTAAGGTGCGCACACGCTTATGTGTCGCAAATAACAAGAGAAGTCCCACACAGAGAAAGCTCGACGTCAGTAAGCTGCAATCACCAGAGACAGCAGATGCATTTTCCACTCGACTATCGGATCTGCTTATGCAGAACACTCCCCCACTTGATGATACATGCTCACGGTGGACACATATATCCCACTCCATGACTACTGCTGCCGAGGAGGTAATCGGTTACTACCGGCCTCTGAGGAATGAGTGGTATGATCAGGAGTGTCGCGACGCTACCGCAGAGAAAGACGCCGCCTACAGAAAAACCCTGCGTGCAGGCGTAACGCGAGCTGTTAAGGAGCGGTATAGAGAGAAAAGGAGTGCAGAGAGACGTCTTTTCAGGCGCAAGAAGAGGGAGTTGGAAAGACGCGAGTGTGAGGAGATAGAGATGTGTACCGACAAGAATGAGACTCGAAAATTCTTTGAAAAGATCAAGCGCCTGAGTGGAGGTTTAAATCCCGGAGCCTCTTCTTGTCGTGATGGAAATGGGAATCTGGTTACGGATGTCCAGAGTGTACTGAGCCTATGGAGGGAACACTTCTCCACGTTACTGAATGGCGATGCTACGAACAATTCCGCCAGTGGAGGAGAATGCCCGATAACCCCAATTACAGATGATGGTGTTGATGTTCCACCACCCGACTATGACGAGGTTGAAACGGCCATTTTAAGGCTGAAGAACAGCAAAGCTGCAGGTGCTGATGGCCTGCCTGCCGAGTTGTTTAAGACCGGAGGCGATGAGCTGCTCACCCGCATGCACCAGCTCATAAGCAGAATATGGTCGGATGAAAGCATGCCTGATGATTGGAGGCTCAGTGTTCTCTGTCCTGTACATAAAAAAGGAGACCCCACAATTTGCGCCAACTACCGTGGAATAAGTCTCCTGAGCATCGCGTACAAGGTTCTATCGAGCGTACTCTGTGAAAGATTGAAGCCTATGCTCAGCAACCTGATTGGACCTTATCAGTGTGGCTTCAGACCTGGTAAATCCACCATCGACCAGATTTTCACACTGCGCCAAATCCTGGAGAAGACCCAAGAAAAACAGATCGACACACACCACCTATTTGTTGATTATAAAGCCGCTTTCGACAGTCCGGTAAGGGATTACCTCTACGCAACAATGTCTGAGTTCGGTATTCCTGCAAAGCTCATTCGACTTTGTAGAATGACACTGCATAACTCCCGTTGTGCAGTGAAAATTGGGAAGGACCTCTCCGCACCGTTTAATACCGAACGGGGTTTCAGACAAGGTGATTCGTTATCGTGCGACTTCTTCAATCTTATTATGGAGAAAATAATACGAGCTGCTGATCTACGACATAATGGCACTATCTTCAACAAAAGTGTCATGCTGTTAGCGTATGCCGACGATATTGACATAATCGGCATGAACACGCGAGCAGTCAGTGCAGCATTCTCAGAGTTGGAAAGAGAGTCGCGTCGGATGGGTCTCACGGTGAACGAGGGCAAGACGAAGTATCTAGTGTCAACAAACAAAGAGTCCCGGCGTCTTGGACAGCACGTCACTGTTGACAACTACGCTTTTGAAGTAGTAAGGGACTTTGTCTATCTTGGAACCAGCATTAACAGCAGTAATGACGTCGGCTTGGAGATCATGCGTAGGATAACTCTTGCTAACAGGTGTTACTTTGGGCTGAGTAAGCAATTGAGAAGTCGAGCCCTCTCTCGAAGAACGAAAACTACACTCTACAAGTCTCTCATCATGCCTGTCCTAACATATGGCGCTGAAGCCTGGACAATTTCCACCTCGGATGAGCGAATACTTGGAGTTTTCGAGAGAAAAGTCCTACGCAAGATCTTTGGACCTATTTGCGTTGGTGGCGAGTACCGAATAAGGTACAACCATGAGCTGTACGAGCTGTATGCCGATATTGACATAGTAAAGCGCATCAAAATCCAGCGGCTGCGCTGGCTAGGTCATGTCGAGCGAATGGAAGAACACGCTCCAGCTAAGAAGGTGTTATATTCGGAACCCGCTGGAGGACGACGCAAAAGAGGAAGACCAAACCTCCGGTGGAAAGACCAAGTACTGGAGAACCTGACGGCGCTTGGAATTTCTAACTGGCGCCAGCTAGCGAAGAACAGAGATGGCTGGCGAAGCATATTATTTTCGGCCTAAATCGATATTCGGTTGTTATGGCCACATAAGTAAGTAAGTAGTCTTTTCGTATGATGAATGCTATAAATATTGAACAATCGAGATGAAATTTGATAGAAAATATTGTAATTTTTAGCATTGTTCCGATGAGTTCTTGAATGTGCGTAATGGGGGTCATAGCATATATGAATAATTTTGGCAACAAACTGTTGTATTTGCAAGTTTTGATTTTATTGAAGCTAATTTCTTTCTCAATGATTTTGTTTTGCATTTAATTTCGGCTGTAGCACAATGTTTTACAATTCGGCTTTTAGTGCCCAGCAAACTTGAAGTAATAAGTAGAGAAAATCTCTCCAACCACGTAGAAAAAAAGAATGGCATACTTTGGTTCTTCTATTGCTGCCTCTAGTACTAGTTCACGTTCTACATTCTATGTAGATTTTAATGATTAATATTTTTCAGGTACTTTTCAATTACTGTCATTTCCTCAAATATTAAATAACTATTTAATTTAAAAATTTTACCTTGAAGTTAAATTAAATCCTCTGCAATAGTGACTATTTAAGTGGCACGAAGAACGTATCATATGTATAATGCAAATGCAAGCAAAATTAATTTTACCTCAAAATAACGAGGTAACATTCATATACATACGTACGAATGAAATGGAGTAGGTGGCACCCAACATTTCATTATTAATCTTATAAATTTAGTTAATCATTTGTAATCTCTATAAAAGAAAAAAAATATATATGAAAAAACAAATACCCCCAAAATATTATAAATTGTATTTAATTTAAGCTAAAACTACCTTCAATTAATATCTTATACTAACAGCCAGCGAGAAGGTAAAGAGTAAAGAAAAACAAAAACAGAAATACAAACAAATTAGGTCAACACCACCAGCACCACCAACTACAAGACAAGATATAGATATTTTAATTTAAAACAAATTTTATATACGATACGTATACGTATTTAATTGTCTAATACCGCAAGCTTGAAATTTAAATTAGACTGAATTTTTTTGTACCTACATATGGGTATGTTTATGTATAGTTGTATATAAGGTAGTTTAAAATAATATAGGAAACAAACTGAAAATCGTAAAAATAAAACAAGTAAATTTAAGATTTTTAGAATACACACACACACACATACACACACATATTGATAATCCAAAAGTCAAATTATTGCAAAAGCCAAAAGCAATGAGAAAATACTGCGGAGGCACGACCACACCAATACTATGTAAATCGATGTACATGTATCATATATTGTAGCAAGAAACTAGTTAGTTAAAGTTAGGCTTCAACAAAGCTTTATACTCGAATCACAAATGAGAAGCGTCACTCATTTTACAACTCATTCGCATAGTTTTACGCTCATTCACAACTTTGGCCCATACGTTTTTTTGGATTGCATGAAAATTACAATTATTTTTATGCTTGTGGTTCAGTCTACGTTTTCAAGTCAAACAAATGTGTACAGACGAAACGGTAAAACGATAAAAATCCTTAATCATTAGCCGCAAAAAAAAGTGTATTGCTACATAATTGCTTAGAATTGCAACTGACGTAGAAATCCTCGTGCTCGTACCTAAATGGTGCAACCAAAATATCAGAGTAATTTGTCGTGAATTATGTTATTAATATGTTAATGCAGCGGTATCAGCGACAGCTCTTGCTAAACTTGTAATTAGGCAGTAATAAATAAATAATAAAGTTTAAAGTATTTTGTGTCTGATCAACATGTTATGCAAAAGCTACTACTATACTACATAGATGACGCCCTCTTATTTTAAATCAAATCAAAAATAGTCGGTATCATAATGGTATACAATATACTCGCACACAAAGTACAATAGTGTAAGCCATTTGTACATATGTACATTATTCGTTTACGCTGTGTTCACATTCAAGTTTCTGTCCATTGCAAATAATTTTATATTCAATTTACTATAGTATGAGGGTGTTTTTAGAGTGCCATAATTGAGAAATTGTACATTTTTATTTTGAAAATCGTGATGCTCTTGTCGAAATAATGGCTCATCTCGGCATATAACTGTTCGTAGCATTAATTAATATTGTTCCGCCTACATACATATTATCGTTATTGTTGACCATGCTAAGTCTACATTGTGAAAAGTGAAAGAGATCAAAGTAATATAGACCGTCCTTTTAGCAGTCGTATCATCGTCCAGGAACTAAATATCAGCCACAAAATAGTTTTCAATCACCTGCATAAAGCTGGATTTATAATAATCCTCATGAATTGACACGAAAGCTCATGATCCATCGAGTTTCCAGCCGCCAAAACTTGGGCAAATTGAAAGAAATCGACGAAATGAATAACAATATATACACGATCGTGGTCAAAGCTCCAGGGAGATATTGCTGTGGGACTGGAAAGGAATCATTTATTATGAGCTCGAGTGTCTTTAATTAGATCCTTTAAAGCTAGCGATTAACCAGAAGCGTTGGTGTTGTGTTCACACGCATCTTTATTTACTTGCCAAAAGTCCGAGAGCTTGGTTTGGAAGTGTTGATGCATCCAACATATAGTCTGCACCTGGTACCGGGCAATTCCCTTAGTGATAAGATTCGAGCTTTTCGCCAATAGGGACCAATGTTACTTTGAGAGAGGCACTATAAAATTGCCTTGAAAATGGACAAAAATTATAAAACGAAATAGCGTATATCTGAACTATGCTAAATAACATAGTTTTGATATAAACGCAAATATACTGGATTTCTTTTCCTCCATCCCCATATTATAAGCATGGATGACATTTGCTGCATTATACACGCACTTGTTGCAGCTGCCATCATTTTAGTTTACTCTTTCGAATTCGTGACATGAAAATTTGACGTTTATGCTTAATAATTAGATAATTTTTCTTTTGTTTTGGTGTGGTTGAATATTATGATCATATATTGTAATCTTTAGAATTCGGCATTCCTAGAACGTAGCATTTGTTGGAAATTGTTTTTTGTTTCACAAAATTTATCACTTGCAAGGTATATTCACTCAGAATTGCTAAAGTTTAATAAATAATAAATTGTAACGTTATTGTGATTCATAACGAGCAATTTGATTCAATGCAACGAACAAAAGTTATGCCCAAAGGTCAACGAGAAATTTATTAAACGATTTACATGAAATACACTATTTGGAAAAAATAATGTACTGTTTAAGTAATATTAGGAATTCAAAATAAAAGTTATATACAAAATTTTTTAAAGAAAAAAAAAAAAAAAACAATGTGTGCTGTCGTACAGAAAAATAGATTTTGTTGCGATTACTGCATAACTCTAGACTTGGGCTTATTTTAGGATTATTTTATTATTAATTTAGGATAATAAATTCTAAAAATTGTGATTTATATGGAAACAATTTCCATTATATTATTTTCGGTCAAACAATTGATTATTGCTAAAACATGTTCACAAATGATTAGGTTGTGCATAATTTTTTGAAACCTCAACGTAGAATACATGTCCTACCACAATATACACCTATGCATGCACCATTGTTACAAGCAAACGCCTATGGCAACACCTGTTTTTCTAGTTTTGTTGTTATTTTTGTGGTAGTAGTGCTGGTGGCGGTATGAAGTAATAATGCTGCACAACCGATATAATATGTTGTATGATTATATAATTTATATGGGCTATAGGCAGACGACAATCATTGTGTAAATAAGTGCATATAATAGTCTGTTATTTGTGTGTGATGTTGTTTTTTTTTCAATTTAAATTTCCAACAATAAATAATCTTAATTTGGTAAAACTTTATAGTTTCTTTTTAATTGTAGCAAATACATACAAATACATTTGAGTGCGCTTCGATTAAATTTATAAAAACAATACGTACGCATCAATGAATGTGAGTGCGACATTAGTGAATTATTTTCAGTGCCTTAATTATATTTCTACACAATTGATGTAGATTACTTTCGAAAGTTAATTGCGCGTCATTGCCTGTTTGTGTGAGCACCTATCTGTCACACACCTTGAAACACACCCATCGACTATCTACACAACACAGTAGCAACATAAAAGGAATATACATCTTCCGTACAACAAACATTTTAGCAACATCAACAATAGCACATCACTTGTGTCATTATGCTGCGCAGGATAATATTTTTAGTATTAATCATATTTGGATATTTATTATTCACAGGTAAGATTGATTTACTCAAGATTAACAAGTTTATTCTGGTCATTCCAGAGAGTGGCAATGTCCGCTTTCAGTTTTTTTTTTTTTTCGAATCACAATATTTATAAAAGTAAATGGGAAAAAATATTTATTATCACTTGGCTCATAATCTTTTGTCACTGTTATGGATTATTAGGCTATCATTGCCGTTCCCACTCACACATATCGTCGGTGCATACGAAGAAAGACGCGCGGTTAAAAAATGACCGCGAAAGAAGAGAGAAAGACGCTTAAACATAATTTGCGGCGAAGAAAGACGCGCTAATGTAATTGACATTGAAGAAAGACGCATAAACATAATTGATGTAGGTGTGGTTATCATCACACTCAATCAATCAATCCATAACGCAAATTATATAAAAAAATAAAATACACTAATTATTACCAATCGGTCAGATAAATGGTAATATGCTTACGCGTTTTTTTTCGTCAACTATATTTACGCGTCTTTCTTCGTCGTCAATTCTTTTTAAGCGTCTTTTATCACCGCCAACTATGTTTACACGTCTCTCTTCGTCTTATTTTTTTACGCGTCCTTTGTCGATGTCAAAACACCGTGCGCCTTTCTTCGTATGCACCGACGATATATTAATTTGATAATTCGCCAATAAAACGACATAGATGCTAAATTAATTTGATTAATTTTATATATAAATTTCAAATAGAACATATTCTGCTTATTTAATTGATAAAATGAATCAAAAATAGGAAATCATTTGGTTGCAACATTCTTCTTGTTCCTCTTTTTCTTAATTATAATTTTTTTAACATTTAAATAAAAAGATATTGGTAAGTAACATCACTGTACAGTAGAAAAAATAAAAGTAATTGGTAGCACTGAGCTTAACGTTCAGTCTGAGTTTTTTAGCCTCTATAGTTAGCACATTTGTCCTTGGATAAAAGATGACAATTATACTTATAATTGTGATTATTCAATGGCCTCTAGTTTGATTTGAATTGTCACAAGACTAAATCTGGACATCAGTTATGCCTGCCCTCTATCGTGCTTACTTTAAACTCATTCCTGACTAGTTCGAGTTGAGTAGCTTCCCAGATGATCAATTTAACATGGCTAAGACAAGTTTCAATAAAATTCTATAATTTCAGTCGAAAATCTATTCATTCAATCCACGGTTTTAGGTGATTTAAATATGGATGTTACTTAGTACTAATAGTATTTATATTCACAAACAAGAGGCACAACTCTAATGACACTACTTTTTTCTAGATTTCCCACAAAAATCTTAAATATCCACTAAAGTCTTAATAGACAATGCAAAACGAAATAATAAGTAACAATAAAACAGCAATCACGTCATCCCATGACATCCAATTGTTGTTGACGAATTAATGCATAGCAGAAAGATTACATCTGCGAAGAGAAACTATAAATGAGCCATTTATTGCACATCTCTGGTATTTAGCAATATTATTTACATACGAGTATTTGCATACTTATACATTATACCATATTTGAACACACATCTCTCGAATGCATTAGTTAAATATGATCATTATTAATAATTACAAACTCATTAGATGCCACCAACGTATTCAAAGATGTATCTCTTAATATACATGAATGTAAGCAGGTATATATCGTATACTTACACCCACATATAATATGAATAAATATTGTATAAATCGTAAGCAGATGCAAAAATAATAACCAAAACAACGTACAAATAAAAAACTTTTTAATGATGGTGCTCAATCTCATTATTTTATGACGTATAAATATTACATCTTAATAATAAGTCAAAACTGTTAAAACGTAAAATTGACTGTAAAATGTGTAGAGGAAAGGTGTGCACGTTGGACCGATTTCACTTAATTATCATTTCAACAATGTAGCATTGGAAATTCTTAGTAAACTTTTGTGTATAAACATGTTGTGTTGCTTCAAATTGAAAATCAAATTAAACAATTGGCCTGTAGTTTGAAAACGATTAAAAATGTGAAAACATTTATTCTATGTAAATTATGCAAATCAATGGAAATGGTCATTTTTGTGTATGCGAAACATGGGGAATTATTGTAAAATATATTTGAATTTTGCAAGGACTTCCATAACCTATCACAACAAAAACAAACAACTACATAACATTATGATATTCTAAAATTATTTTATATTGTAAAAACTCAATAATGAAGTTATGTGCAACTATTTTTAAGTTTTGTTCTGCTAAGGTATAAGCGATGCATCATATACAAGAAGAAGAAGAAGGCAATTTGACTTAATAATTTATTTAAATATAATAATATACATCTTAATGTAAAAAAAAAATTGAAAAAACCAACCGTCTCATCCTTCTGGACTGTCCCAAACTACAAACTTTTATCCTATATATTTATGCGCCCATACGAATTGGCAATTAAAGAAGAAGTATGAATGTAATAGAAATGTACAAGTCGTATAAATATTCAATAAATCATTACTTCTTGTTGCAATATATGTACATATGCACATACTAATATATTCATAAACGATCATTATCGATCGCGGAAGAGAAAAGCAACAACATCTAACAATAACAACAATATCATATTGCAGATATGAACAAAATAATAAAGTACATATATAATATATCATACGATGAAGAATATGCATTATGATGAATGCAATTTTCACTTTGTCCATATGGTAAATCATGAACGTAGTTGCAGCAGTAGCGTAATCGTGTTAATTTTTCACACATAATTTTCAATTATACATATTTCTCAAACATTTCCGACATCAGCCAGTTGGGTATTTATTGTGGATACATCAGTGCGGGTCAATCATTTTCATTTGTCTACATTATATTGTGGTCTACAGCATTTTGACAAATAAGTAGCCTAAAAAAAATATTTTTTTAAATATGCAGAGTGTCATAATTGATTGTCGCGACAAATATACTTTGTCGCATTGTCACAATTTTTTTGTTCTACTAATTTGATCCTACCTAATATACATATTCCTATATATGTTTGCAATGTAATGGCTGCCATCTTCTTACGCCCTCCACATCTAAGATATTTATGGTAAATAATGCTATAACAAAATTTAAGTACTATACTAACATAGTATTACCAAGAGAGCATCGAAAATTATTATTTGTATATGAATTGTATATACTAGATATGTATGTAGACTTTGTACATTCATTAATACCTGTGTTTTGTTTTAGCATCGCTAATTCTGTTATGCTGTCAGCCAATCCCAAAAAACCAGACCCACAGTTGCAAACGCGTTGTGCATTGAACGGATGGTTGTCCATGTGTTTGACACGATTGAAGTTCAAAATATCGTTGCTGCCAACTTTTGACTAAATGAATATGCTTCTTTATGTTAATTGTAGATAAGTATTTATTATATGTACAATATGTATGGAAGTATGTACATTAAGATGCCTCACCACAAGGAAGTTGTTTATTTTATGACGTCTCTACAATAGAGTTATTCGTGAGGTCAGCCGTTTCTAAATAAAAACCGGTGGGGATATTTTGTAAAATACAATATTTGATACAGAGCTTAGAAGCTTATATTTTTTCAAATTATCTGCTTTTATACGTTCTTGTCAAACAGCTCAGATTACGAATTGTTTCTATTTAGCCAAAATATTTTGTTGGACATCATTAAGTAAAAACAGAAACTTAGTTTTTTTTATATGTTTGGAGTCTGAAGCGCCTTAATGCACATATATATTTTTGCCCATTTTTAATAGTTTGCATCAATGGAATGCATTAAAAAAATATTACCCATATATTATATATATAAATTATTACCCAAAACTGTTTTCTTAAATTAATGAAAGAGTCATCAAAATGGATTGAATTTGTTGCTGGCATTATAGCTTAGGTAATTTAGTTAATTGTTTTTTTCTTTTTTAATTTAAGTTTCTTGTTGTTTCATTGTTTGTGATTGCAAATTAATGGTATGCGCAAAAAATAGGTGTGTTCAAATTATTTTGCAAGCTGCTTCATATTGAATTAAAAGGGAAGAGAGGTAATATAAATTTTAACCCTTTACTTGATTTTGCACAATCTTTATATTGTAGAAAATAAATTGTCATATTATATTTCCCTAATGCTTCATCCAAAACAAAATAATTTGTATAATTCATTTGAAATTTCACTTCGAAAGATACTCCATATAACATCTGTGTGAATGTGTGAAATATATTATTTAATGAATACAATTTTCTTGTGTTATTGTAAAAAAAAAATACTTGATTCGCTACAAAAGTTCTATTGAAAAAAAATAAAACTGATTGAAAAAGCAATCATATATTTTTAGAATTGTTGATATGAAAAGTACCGGAAGTGCAATACAATATGTTAATGATTTATAAAATCTTAAAATACTTTTCCTACCCACTCCGTAGGTAGTGATATTCCATTTATTTTGATTTTTTTATCAATATATCTCCTAAAATGGGAAAAAATTGGTATGGGTTTACCACGTTAGGAGAAGAATCCCGGTAGAAAATACATGTAATGCGAAAAAAAAAAATTAGCTGTAATTAGTTAGTTTTTAGTTGGGCAAAATGTTTAACTATGAAGACACATCTCTTCTTAATCTCGTTAGTTTTGTCTCTAATTTAAATTGAGCGTAAAAAACCCATGACTCTCATGACTATGACTCCCTGTGGCTTAAGTGACATCAGAAACGAGTGTTAACGAATAACGAAAAAATTATCTGGCTTACCATCTCTTTTGCTTGTTTTTCCTTACTTCGGCAATTTGGTAATTTTACAAAAACAAAATGAATGGGAAATATTACCAAGCAACGACATACAGCTATTGTTTACATTTTAAAAACCAGAGCAAATTCATAGCTGCATTTTCCAAAAAAAGATTCATAACTTTTATTTTGTTTAAAACAAAAAAATTTTTTTTTGGCTTCGATTTTGCAAAGTTGTTATGAATGGGTTAAGCGATCTCATATGCAAGCACTTATTCAGTGAAAAAATTACCAAAAATGACTAAACATTTTTATGTCATGTCATGATTTATTTACTTTCTCCTTCATTGGACAAACCCTGCTATTGTCAGCCTTTGCAAACGCATAGTCATAGTATTAATTTTTGATTAACGCAACATTTTATTTAAAAAATAATTTTCAAGATGCTAGTGATGGCACAAAAAACCAATGTTAATTCCGAATACAGTTATGTAGATATGTAATTGTTTTGTGATAAAGTCTTAATTTTATTAATATTTCACTTTTATTTTCAAATTAAACACCATTAAACACAAATTTCTTGTTATTTAAAATTTTTTTTCTTTTTTTAAATGCTAATTTGGTGACCCTGACTAAATAGCGATGGCATTATTTCGTAGCCCACCGAAATTTTCTACTTGGGCACATTTCGCGAGACTTTAAACTTTGTCAATTACAAACTAGAGCAATAATTAAGAAATATAGCGAATCCATATTTGAGAGAATCTAAAAAGTACAGAGAAGCACAATTTATTCTACTAAATACTCACATCTTCAGCAGAAGCTAGATTTTTCTTTCTTTATATGGCGAAGATGCAGAAACAACATACTCGTATTATTATCGTATGTAGGTAATCTTTAGTAATGTCGCTAGAATTCATGATATTACATGGACATTACATTAACATAATTCTATTCAAAATTAATGCGAAGATATTTCCGTTTTTCGCAGTCTTTGGTAATACTGAACGAGACACAAACTCACACAATGCTTGAAAGAAAGACTAAATAAACAAAGTATTTGGAAAATCTGCTTACACCTTTAAAATGATGAAATTTTTTGAGGTCGTTCTTTCTATTAAATCGGCATATTTTAGTGGACAACATAAACTAAAAACAGCAACTTCTTTACATAGTGATGCATCTTAATGAACGTATATACATGATGACATACATATATGATGAAATTTTTTGAGGTCGTTCTTTCTATTAAATCGGCATATTTTAGTGGACAACATAAACTAAAAACAGCAACTTCTTTACATAGTGATGCATCTTAATGAACGTATATACATATGTACGAGGGCGGTCCCAGAACTACCTGATCTAACACAGAAAACACAACAAACTTGGGAATTTTTTTCTTTATTTCTCAACATAATCTCCTTCTAGCTCTATGCACTTTTCCAAGCGATATTCTATAGCTTCGATACCCTGTTTATAGAATGAACTGTCCAGCCCATTAAAATAGCCATCTACCGCAGACTCCACCTCTTCATTGTTTGCAAATCTTCTACCACATTTTCACATTTTTTCAAATTTGGAAATAGAAAATAATCCGAATGAGCTAAATCTGGCGAATAAGGTGCATGCTGAAGCAATTCGAGCTTTAACTCATTGATTTTGGTCATCGCAATAGCGGATGTGTGAACTGGTATTTATATTCTATTGTGAGCAAACGCGGCACCCATCTTCCACACAGGTTTTTCATCTCCAAATTTTCGGTCAATATACGATGTTTAGCACTTTTTGAAATGCCTGTAATTTCACTTAGGTCACGCACTTCAGCCGGCGATCTTCCAATACCATTTTGTGGATTTTCTTAATCGTTTCTGGTGTGGCCAACTCAATTGGTTGACCACTACGGTATTCGTCTTGGCAGCTCGTACGACCTCATTTAAACTCTGCCACCCAACATTTTATGGTCGTAAACGAAGGATCAAACTCCCCCATAGTAGAATCTAGTTCGGCTTTAATATTCGTTGGACTCAGACCTTTCAAATGAAAGTATTGAATTACATAACGGTGACCAATTTTTTCCATGTTTACAAATTCACTGAGGTCGTTAACTTTCGATGGCTCAAAAAAAAAAAAAAAAAATACGAAACAGTGTGGTGCTTTGAAACTTAAAAATATGTTGCCATAGGTTGCCAGTTTTCATAAAAGTAATTTTTTTCAAACTACTGCCACCATCTATATCTAAGGTCGGGTAGTTCTGGGATAACCCTCGTATGTCCCATTCACTTAATGACACTATACTCTAACTGTCCCGCCTCCTTATTCATTTATACTTTCAACACTTTAAATAGAAAAAATATTGTGTTATATCTCAAAATGCCAGTTATATTAGTGATGCTGTTGCAATCTTTGCTCGGTGTCCTCACTTTTTTAAACAATTATGCGCATAATTGCAATTTGCCGCATAATTTAAACGTCTTCTTCTTTTCGCCTTTTTTGTTTTTGTCTTCTATTTATGTATTTTATACTATACTATATGTGTATAGGAGCCATATGCATGAATGCAACGCGTCTCTATGCTAAATGTCTACTGATGTGACTACAACGATTACGGATGTTTGGCAGATTCACTTTCTAATTTATAAATAGGTACACGAATATATTTATATGGCAGTGTACCTATGTGGATATGTAAACGCGAATATGATTGTTAGCTATTTATCATAATGTTTTTGTGATTGCAAAAAATAAAGAAAAAAATTACCATTTAGTATGTATCTACGATATAACTTGATTGTTGGTGCGGTTATTATTTCTGTCGTAAATGTATCGTAAATTATCATGTTATTACCTATTTCTCTTCAGTTATTTACACATATCTGCCATGTGTAACCAAACAGCTGTTGTAAGTGCATGCATGGTTAGTAAGTGTAGCCAATCACTTAGGCATGTTTGGCAATATAAAATCATTTCCTTCAAATTCTATCAATTTGAATTTTGTATTTAAGGAGATGTACTTGATATATCGTACGTATATATGTATATTATAAAATGTAAACGAAATTCATAAAATCAAGAAATAGCTGTACATACATATGTAAATTAAATGTCAGATCATAAATTTATTAAAATACAAAAATGATCATATAACTTTTGACATTTTCTAAGAGAGTAATCATATTAACATTCAGATCAGCTGCAATATGCCACGCTGAAGGTTACCTTTATTGATTCTGAAGTTTAGAAACAAATAGCAAACATTGCATGAGTAGAAGGAGCATGTTATTATGACGACATTCATCATTTGCCATACAATAACAAATTCTTTACTAAAACAACACACAATATATCGACATTATTGGAAACGCTTGAAATTACCTACTTATAGAATACCAGTTTTAAGTGTCACAATGTAACATAGAAAACTCTTGCACCGTAGCAACAATTTTCCATCAATCAACGAGAAGAATACCAAATACAAATATCTACGTATGTGTAAAATCGTATAACCATAGGCAACTCCATGTTTCTATTGAAGATGACACAGCAAAGAATCCCGTAACCTTAACAGCAAGAACAACAACAACACACTATATATGTTACTTTCACTAGTTACGAGTTTTAGGTATAAGTAAAAGCATTTTGTGAATGTAGGAGTACTGGGTTGGCTGAAAAGTTTGTGAAAAGCATCTGTAATTTATTCATTTCCAAGTTTAATTTGATGCAAAATGTTGACGTCAAAGAAATCATTTGAGTTGTGCGAACTGATGGGCGTCAGAGCGCGAGAGATATAGATATTGCAAGAATGGCAATGGTAATGGTTATACGGGTTAGGCTAAGGCCTTTATGCACTGCGACCAACTTGTTCTATTGTGCACCCCTTCGTACTTAGATATTTAATATATTTAAAATAAAAAAAAATAAATATGTGGCACTTAAAGCCCCAAAGGGCTCATTGACCGAGCTTCTCTTCCATTACTGTTGTGTGTCTTAAATTTTGGACAGTATTGGAATGGACCTACTTATTTTAGCCGGTTCCGAACGGCAGAACACTTGTGACATCACTTTTTCTGAGCTTTGTCACAGAGTTCTTTTTATTTTAGAAGCTTTTTCATGGCAAGTTGTTACTGTCGGAAGAATTGCCAATTGCTTGCCGACAGGTGGGTACCGTTCGAAAGAAAAATCTTTTCGATATTAAATTTGTTATGCATCAGCCGGGTATTGAACCACGACCTACAGATCAGAAGGCGAACACACTAACCACTGAGCTACGGCAATATATCGAGGAATTGAAGCAGCTCCTTCGGGGATAGCATTTGAAGGTTTTCATCTTCTAGTAAGTATGAACCTAGGATTTTATGCCTCCAGTGGCCTAGTGCATCACAGGTTGTGATCAAGTGTTCCGTGGACTCTTCCTCATCATAGCAGAATCTGCAAGTACTTGTGTTAGATATTTTGTGCAAGTGTTTATTGCATGCGAAGTGACCTGTTAGTGCTCCGGAGAGTAATCTAAGACTGTTTTTGTTTAAGGTTAGAGCGGTGTTTGCTCTTTCGGCATGAAAGCTCAGGAATTTTTGGATTGGTTGAGACCCAATGCCAATGTCATTCAAATATTCTCTGCTTTTATGTTCGATCTATTTCTTGGTATCGTGTTTTATGTTGTTCTTATTGAAGCCAAAGAAGACGGTTGGACCGATAAATGACCCTTCAGCCCTTTTTTTTTGACATAAAGGTCCCTCTTTGCATTACCTTCGTGTCCTTCATGTCCTGGCACCCAGATCAGAGAGACCTGAATGTGAGTGCATTGTTACACTCTGTAAGCACTTTTGATGTGAATGTGTAGCTTTTAAGAGCTTTGATGACTGATTGGCTGTCTGAGAGTATTTTAATTTTGACGCTTTGGAGTCCTTTTTTCGTTAAGATTTCCACTGTTTCCATTATAGCATAAAGCTCCGCGTGGAAAATTGTGGTATCCGCACTTATTGCTATTGATTGTTCTAGGTCCCACTATTCCTGCTCCTACACCCTGAAGCGTTTTAGATTCATCTGTATACCATTTTTGCGAATCATTGAATACATTGTGAACTGAGATTTCGATTTTCCCTAAAAGTTTATGACATAATACCATCCTGCTAGCTATTTCAGCGATTTGATGGTTTCATTGATATAATGACAAAACCAAACCGAACATTGAATTTACATTTATTAGACTCGATTTTTTTCCATTAAAAATATAAGAACAAGCCCTCTTTGAACAGCTATCTCAATAAAACTATTTCATAATTCGACTTGACATTTCATCGATCCCAACGTGATGAGTGAATCTGTTGAATACACCAATCAATTTATTTTGCCTAACAGAATCCAGGTATGTTTCCACGAATTTTTCAACCAGCCTAGAATCTTGCACTGTTATCTATACCTTAAATGGTATTTCTATGCTTTTGTTGTTTGGGTATTGGCAATAAATTGAACTAAATTACAACATTATTGGTATTGATAATTTCCCCTAACATATTGATTAAGGAATTTAGTAACATGTGTGTGTAGTAGTGTATATTTGTTGTATGAATATTAAAAACAAAAGCAATGACAATCATCACAATAACATTTAGTAAACATCATGAACATTACTTTAAAGCGGATACATATTATGTTACGCATCCGCCAAGTAACATATGCAAATGTTATTACATATTTTTCTTAGCTGTCTTTGATCGTAGAGTAAGCACCACAAACAAATATGTTTGTACATACACATATGAATTGTACATCAATTTTACATTCACTTATTCATTCTTTTGCTCTTTTGCAATACCCTCATACAGGCAAAAATTGTGGCAATAATAAAAAGTCGCCATGTTTTATTATCTATTATTCTTCATTGTTTTGTGAATTATCGTCCAATTCATTGTTTTGTTTTACAATAATATGTATTCTTTGATGTTCCACACATAAACTTACATATGATATATGCAAGAATAATGAGAGATATACAAGTTGATAGCTAAAATAATGAAAATCATAAATTTTTGTGAAACATATTGCCCATAATTAATGAATTTATATGCTAATGCAATTAGTTAATAGCGCATAATTCTTATAATGTAATTTGAACAAATAAGGTATGGGTGAAAAAATAATTAATAGTGAATATGAAATTAAGTATATTATTGATCAGAATTACCATCTGAATTGATTTACCTATGTACACATGTCTGTCAGAGCACTACAGTGCTCTGCGCTCTGTTTCAGTCGGGTATTTCACATGATTACGATCAGTAACTTTGCGCTTACGAAATACGGTTTTGATATGCTCACTTGCTTGGGATTGGATTAGATAGGAACAAAACATTTTCTTCGTAAAAAGATCGATCGATAGTTTTCACTTAAGGCGTTACACCACTGTAGAGCACAAAAAAAGGCATATTTCGGGAATTTTCGTAGGCCAAACAAAAGGAGTTATTCAAATTCTGTAAAAAGTATTTTTTAATGTCAATCTTGAAGTCCAAAAAAACAATTAAGTTGTGCGATTCAAAAACAAAATGGCGGCTGTGCAGCATTTCCCCGCTGATGCGTTTTTTTCACCGCGATGCACGGCCGGAAACCTAACGCCGCAATTTTCGATCTGGAACAAAAAACCAAATATTCTTTGATTCCATATTAAAATAGCAAGAGACGTACGTAGGGGTTTTTGGATTAATTGATTTTTCGTAAAATGGCGACCCTTTGAAGAAAAAGTTCGAAATTTCACCTAAAAAATCGTCAAAAAATTGTTTATAAATAAAAAAATATGCACAATTTCAAAAAACCCCTACGTACGTCGCTGAAGAAAACGATTTCAAATGTATTGTAAAAATTTTCAAATCAATCGGTTAAGATTTGTTCGAGTTATGTTTCCGGCCAGCTCAAAAAAGCCAGTGGTTTCGAGAAAAACGTGTTTAAAGTTTAAAGGTGCTCGGAGAATACCTCAGATGTCTTGCGGCAAAACTCGAAATTCAGACACTTAGACATTTTTCCCGCCTTCCATCCTTTAGTATATTATTTTTGAGACTATTAATGACTATTTAAGATAAAATTTTTTTTTCAATTTTTTGAAAATTCTACAGTGGTGTAACCCCTTAATTATAGATTACTCTTCAAACATTTTGATTTTGATATTCTTTGTTGTTGTTCTACGATCAATGAAAATGTAAATTGTCTAACTTTTATTAAGTGTATATATCCAATAGATTTTAAAGTACTTATAATGCACACATTTTGCTGTCAGAATAATGAAAACAAATTTTTATAAATGAAAATTCAATTCGCCAAAATTTAATCACTTCGATAAATTCAAACAATTAATGACATTTAACATAACCGATACAATTATGAAATTTTGCTCTGAATACCTTTACATAAATGTCGGAAAGTTGTTTGCTTCGGCAATTGTATTAATTTATTTGTAACAGAATAAAAAGAGATATAAAAATTATGCTTTAATTTATAAATATATATCATACATATGTACGATCAATGTTAACCTGTGTAAATACAATTAAAATTGAATGCTTAATTCTTAAATGATTATTTTCGATTTTTATTTAATATATTAAGTGCGGTTAATACTATAAAATTATTTCAATTAAAAATAAAATAAATATGTGGCCACATAAAGCCCCAAAGGGCTCATTGGCCGAGCTTCTCTTCCATTACTGTTGTGCGTCTTAAATTTTGGACAATATTAGAAGGGACCTACTTATTTTAGCCGGTTCCGAACGGCAGAACACTTGTGACATCACTTTTTCTGAGCTTTGTCACAGAGTTCTTTAAGAAGCTTTTTCATGGCAAGTTGTTACTGTCGGAAGAATTGCCAATTGCTTGCCGACAGGTGGGTGCCGTTCGAAAGAAAAATCTTATCGATATTAAATTTGTTATGCATCAGCCGGGGATTGAACCACCGACCTACAGATCAGAAGGCGAACACACTAACCACTGAGCTATGGCACCCATTATTTCAATTATTACGATTAAAATTTGTTACTTTTCATTTCCCTCGTACTGATAATTGTATGTGCATATCATATTGTACTATGGTGCGTATGCATGTGTGAAATATATCGTATGACTATGTACTATATTAAACATTAACATTATATCAACAGGAAAATCTGGAAAAATTAATATACGAGCATCATCATAGAGTTCCGAAATCATTTTAATGCAATTAAAATAAATCAAAATTTTTAATTACATTAAAAAATTATGACAACAAACAATGTGAGTGAAGTGAATGAGTGTAAACAGCAATATTACGACCCTGAATACTCGTGTGTGTGTGTGTACAGAGCAGTGCGGGAAAAGTATGAATGTACATTTAATTGTGTGATTAAACAAAGAATATGCAGTTTTTTTATGGTTTAACAAACTGTTGTACCGCCTTCAAAAAGAAATACGCCTGTATGGGATAATAGACAAATAAGTTTTCACAATCGAAGTCGAAATCGATCATTTGGACATCATTAGCAGTCGGTTTTTGTATTTTGTATTGCCAAATTTATAAGTGAATTATTTCAATTGCTTTCTGATAAAAATAATGATTGAAATCGAACAAAGTGTCAACAACAAAGGTCTGCTTTTAAGAGTCAGTTAAATAAAAAATCACTACTGATGTCAACACCAACAATAACAATTACATTTTAATCATATTGTATAATACAAATACAATACATTAACAACAACTACAAAATCATTAAAAAAGAAATAAAAAAGGTCCATCAGTGGAACAACAGGATATCGATAGTTGTACATATGGGGTGGTTGTTTCGTTGGTTGGCCCATTCACTGGTTGCTGTTTGTGTATGTAAGCCAAATTAATTATTATTTCAATAATGTTATTGCATATGGCCAAATAAAGGGTAGAGTGACTCTGTTGTACAGATAATTACAATAATTAATGAAAATATGTGTATAAATATATACATTTTTTTTTTTGTTTAATCTTGCTTTTTTTTGCTCATTTATTATAGTCACCACGCACAGCATTATAGCACAGAAACCAAATTTATATTGTTGCAATTTTTATTGTTAATGCATATGTATGTATAGTTATGACAAGCATATGATAGGTAGATAGGTAGTACAACAGGTAATAAACTGCTTAATTTTATTATATCACTACATGCGTGTTGTTGCTGTTTTTTCTTTCTTTCTTATTGTCACCATGATGACATGTATGTGCATTTAACATGTGTACTAAATTAATTTATTATCATAATTTTTATTAAAAAATTTTCGTTTTATTTCATTTGTAATCATATTGTTTCATTGCAAATATAGCCATACATACAAAATGCAATAATATAATATAAAATTCATTTTAATAATTAATTAGTCGAATTACAGAAAATATTGTCATAGAGAAATTTATTCTCACATTTTTGCCAATTCTTTGTAATCAATTTTTATATGTAATTCAATAACCTCTAATAATTTCGGTTAATACTTGTGCATAAGCTTCAGGCAATGTCTACCATTAAAACCATTTTTATTGTTTTTTTTTCAAGTTGTTTGCGCAACTAAGTATATTACAAAGCTAATAGAAAAAAAGTCAAACTAAAATAAGAAACACCGTTTGTACCGACGAAAATCGTGACAGCATGAAGTTGCATTGAAAAACTACATTTTGAGGTGGAGTAGATGACTACCATCTCAAGTCAATTGAACAACTTTTCATGCTTCGTAGTAATTTTCGTCTAATTTACAAACACATACATACATCCGTATATTGTATATGCACAAATGGAAGCATGAGAATTATCACTTATTTTAAATATGTATAAAAATTACACCAATTATCCCAAAATGAAGACTAAATTGTTAAATAGGCTTGCCAAGTAAATATTTTGAAATTCAGTATATCAAGTTACAAGACATTTCAAACAGAGTGTAGATAATATTAAGAAATTACTTTATACTCGCAAAAATATATAAAAAGTGGACTGACCGTGCCCATTATTTGTGCAGTTTCGGGATAAGCATTAAATATAAAAATAACTACATAATTTAGTGTAAATAAAAATTAAAATTAAAATTTCAACTATGAAATATGTATTCGTTTTCTTAACCTATTTTTAAGAGTGGAGAATCTGAGTATGAAAAACTATTGTTCCCTACAAAGAAAGTTAAAGATATTTCACGGGAGCTATGGTTGTTGCCTTACACGGAATACTTCGTTAATAGTTAAAAATAGTTCACGCCTTTGAATGGAAGTAGTGGTTGTGGCTTTTCCAATTCTTTCAAAATTATTTTTCTTTACAATACTAATATACGTATCAAATATCATTCCCCTAAGCATAAGACCACCTGAGTTTTGATTTATATGAAGATACATATTTTTAAACTTCTGCGATTACCCTCTGATTGATCTGCCGATGATCCCCATCAACCACATCAGTACGCTTGGATCATACGACACTTATGTATAATTTCGTTGGAATGTCTTAATATTTGTTCAAGTTATCGTCCGAACCAGTTAGGCGACAGACACGCGAACGGATGAACAACAATAATTCAACTATTTAGATGACGTTGATCAATAATGTTCAATATGTAATTTTCTACATATCCAGAGTTTTCTTCAACCAACAACAAACACTTCTAACCAAAATGAATATATCCTTGCATTCTTGAAGGATATGACATGAAAAAGCCGTAAGAAATAATTATGCCAACGCCATAAAAACCATGTAAATGATTCAATGAAAAATACACCATTAAAAATGGTAAAAACCGAATGTATTCTCTGTGCTTAGCGTGTATTGAAGAGAAAAAAAAGTACCATACTCTGGAAAAGGGAATAGTTGGCAACAATAGTCTTAATTAGGTTATATCTCCCGTTTGTTATACTACTGCCTACCTGGCATCACACTTGTTTCTATATACGCATAAAATGTTCCTTCATTTTGAAGTTTTTATAGTATGTCTTTTAAAGAGCACTCTTAATTAAAAAAACATTACATTATCTACAGTTTTTGTTATTATATAGTGCTCGTTGTATGTATTTGCCCCCACGTATCCTTGCAAGTTTCAGTCATATGCTACAATTATATGTGTATACTCTTATACTACACCTATATGTGGGAATTTATGATTGCATACGTACAAGAGCATGCATTCATTGATTAAGTGTTGACTTTATTTAACACTTAAACAATTAACTTCAAAGGAATCGCATACAAACACGAGTTATTTCAGGTACACTTATAATCATCGACACCGTCAGCCGTAATTTACACATTTTACCGGTTTCATCATATGTGATAATAAGTACTACATGTAAGGATGCAACCAAAAGAACAACACAAAAAACATGAATAACACAAATATATATATAAAATTCCGTAATTTATACAGATATAAATGTGTAATTTATGAATATTTAATATTGAACATCCTTTATGTGTGCTTGTCGATACGATTACTTTTCAACAGAAGATATCCTTTCACAAGTGACTCCGTACATATGTACTCTTACATACAATATTAAAGCATGAATGCAAAAAAAAAAAAAAGAAAATAATAATAATCAACTGCAATGGCAACAGCATTAAATAAGATAATCAGCTTATCATGAATCCAATTAAATAATAAGTATCGTTTATTTAAAAGAGCTGGTGCTCGCCCGCCTATCATATTCGCGATGATGATGATGGGGATGGTGATAATGATGACTGTTAATGAATATATGAATTATGTCCTTGTGGTTGATATTTGTGTTTTTAATTATTAGCAAAATGTGAAATGATTGTCGAATTCGAAAGAGTATATCGAGTAAACCTAATTATTACACACTGAAAAGTACATTAGTAGGATTTATTAAAATAAAGGGTATCTTTTAAGATCGACTAAACCTGAGTATTCAATAAAGTATGCCGAAGATGTGTTACAAATTTATTCGTTATTTTATAGAAGTGGATAATAAACGTAATCAAGTGGTCTATTCAATGATTGGAGTTTGTGATATAGTCATTTGTTGAGGTAGTCTGATTTTTAAGACAGAATCAAGGGTATTGTAGCTGAATTGTGACCTTTTTCGTTACTTACAATTGAAACAAATTTTATAGCACTAGATAATACATACGTGCAATTGTGTGGTCTATTCATAGATTGAGAATCAAGATAAGATTGATAAGATTATATTTACTGTTTTATGGAATTCATAGTTATTTTGACGATAAATTGAACGTATGTATTATGCATCATTATTGAGCCTGTTTAAGAAAGAAACATAATATTTTTTCTGTTTCAAAAATTCTGGATATCGATTTCGGGGGCCACTGAAAATTATACGTTTTTGAGAGAGTAGTTCAATTCTCACATCTCATTTCCCAATATACAACAAAAGTTGCCAAACAAAAACAACGCAGTAAATCATCATATACGCGCCTAAAAATCACCCTTTACAATGCAAATAATGCCATGGCGACAGCAGTCTTTTTGTTTCGTTGCCCCCGAAAGTTCTCCTTGTCGAAAAGGTTAAATTTGTATATTTTTGTATATATCAAATTAAAATAAATACGAAATGGTGAGTAAAAAATTGTAATTATATATGAAACAATTGCCAGCGGGCATTATATTGTACCGACATAATGCATTGGTGCTGTTTTTGTTTTCAACAATAATAAATAAATACACACTGAACCTAATATTTACATACAAATTCGATGCAAAAGGTGAGAGATGAAATGTTTTATTTGAATTCAACGTAATAAAATACAAATACAAAATGCATATACCAAAACAATCACACAAAATAAGCTCTCCCAACAACAACAACAACAACCAGATGTACTTGTATGTATTGTTGCTGCTTTCAATCTGGTGTAACTGGTTGAGCACGAATACAACATGGTGCGTCACATAATTTGCTTAATCCAATGTACTGCAATAACCACACGCACCAGATCATCAGACCCAACAAGAGTAGAGCATTTCGTATAGGTTATATGTATGTATGTATGTATGTATGTATATGTAAATGCTATGGAGTTGGGCATGTGTCTGTCTGTCGTCTTGTTCCAGCACGATGCAACTCTCACACCTTGTTTTGGCAATAACAATAACAAAAACAATGTAATCATTGGTGTAATGCATTTCGACACGTCTCATTCCATACAGTCGTAATTCTGTTGGGAATTTTTAGTCCTCTCTAGAGGTTTATATTTGTATGAACGATGTTGCTGCGTGCTTGTTATCGGTATATTGCCATAGTTAAATGCTTATAAAAATATGACAAATCTCTTCCAGCAAAATATATGCAACAATGTATGTGCAATATGTGTATATATTTATTAAAAAAAAAAATAAAATAAAGGTATATATTCTTTTTAACTTCCTTTGAAACTAAAGTCAAGCAGGCTAGTAAATACAAGATAGATATTATCATCATGTAGTGGATTGTGCTCATAAATTTTTATTATTACTGTACGTATGGTACTGCAGCAGAAATTGCAACGAATAATTCGAGTGTAATAGAATGGTATTGATGAGAAAATTGAATAACAGCAAGCAAACAACACTACACCGAGCAAACACTTCGGTATCGCTACTCACTGTGTAACACTGTCGGGCGAAAAAACAGACACCAATCAAATTTATTGCAGAATATCGGGGAATATGGCGCAAAAAAGAAATCCAATATTTTTACGATTATTTCAAAACTGCACATGGTTCGTATGCACCGTTGTTATTATAATTTTTTACTTCATAATGACGAAAAACTCAACTTTTCGCCCAACACTGTACATATGTATTAGGTACATAAGATAGTTGGCATATAGTTGGTAGTGTTAACCTTATTGTTATCGTTTAACACACCATAATGTGTTTCACATCGTTTGGTTTGTTAGTTGGACAGTTTCGATGATTCAATGGGTTCATGCGGAAGTGTATGTAACCAGAGATTAAAGGCCGTCGTCAACACTTTTCTAATGTGATTTATACAATTATGTATGGCGTAACGTTTATTAAAGTGAAGTGCGTGTGCAATTACTTATGGTACAACCAACCAACCATGTATTTCTTAATGGTAGCCATTTGGTTTTAATCTTTTTGACTTTATCCTGACAACACGTCCAACCCATTAAATCAGCATTTCGATCGACACACGCACAGTCAACTGAATCAAGTCAAGTCAAGTTCTTTCAACTGCATGAGTAGGTCCGTAACCACAAATTATGTGCTTACGCACCCATTGCACTCCGCTGCACCATTAAACTCATTACACCCAACACCATTCTATTGCACATTTTCACTTATGTATGGGCATAATGGTGAAACATAAACATATAACGCCCATTTAAGATTGAAAAAATTTGTGATTTGTAATCAACATCATTACTTTTTCGCATGCAGTTGAGTCGAACACATTTAACTCGGTGCAATATATTGTACAATATGTACTGGGCATATCCATATACTTACGGTATATGCCATTGCATTTATTATTGGACATAAATGTTTTTATTGTTGTTGTTGTTGTTATCGCTTCTGTTTGTTGCATAGGTACTTGTAATACAATGTGCGGCGACGACAACAAATTTATCAACAACGTATGTATGCGCTAATACATATTAACTATATATAATCACCACACCACCACCTGTTACTGACTGAATGCATATTTTGTTTATGGAGCGCGCAACGACAGAGCCATTATGAAACCGCCCAAAAAAAGCGATAGAAAATTGAATAAATTTGGTTGGAAAATAACAAAATACGACCATACATTCCTGTCGTCATAAATCACTCATCAAAATCAAATATGATTAATTTAGGTCTATAATGCTCATCCACTATTCACGAATTTCTTTTAATTAAGTGCGTTATGATTTAGTTTTAATTTCGAAAACAAATAAAGCAATTTGTCAGTCTTTCAGCATCACTTGTGTGCAGTATTTCTGATGACATTAATAAAAGAAGTAGGTACTAAATTTGGTCCATGCGGTTGCGCATAAACAGATTTGTGTAACCACTTGAAGAAAGCTCAGGAGTCGTTTTAATGATGTCCTCCCGCCCATCTGTCTATTACCTGGTTGTTTTTGGTAATATCTTGAACAAATATTGAGATATTTTAGCTTTTAAAGGAACCAACTTCGGAATTTTAAAAAATTTGTGCTTGCTAACAACTCAGTTAGTATATTAGCTAGAACAACAGTATTTGACACATAGATTAATGATAGGCTGACTAGGTCATGTCGAGCGAATGGAAGAACACGCTCCAGCTAAGAAGGTGTTATATGCGGAGCCCGCTGGTGGACGACGCAGAAGAGGCAGACCTAACTTCCGGTGGAAAGGTCAAGTACTGGAGAACTTGGAATTTTTAACTGGCGCCAACTAGCGAAGGAAAGAGCTGTTTGGCGTGCATGCTTGATTCGGCCCAAATCCATTGTCGGTTGTAATGGCCACATAAGAAGAAGAAGATTAATGACATACTACATAATAATTTTGCAAAAATTCGGGCGAACCACGGCCATCGTTTATAATAGCTGTTACTTCTTAACGTGGCTTCCATACAAAGTCGCGGCATTTTACTGGAAAAGGATTAAACAAATAACAAGAGAAAAAAAAAACAATATTTTAAATGCTCTGATAATGAACCTTTTATTTACAATAAATAAAATTGGGGCAGCAGCTGATTAAAGTGAAGTTATAAGGCCTTCACCTTAATCAGTCAAGTATAAAGTAACTTACAAAAGTTGTTTACATTTTCTCACAAAAATAAAAGTGCAACAAACTATAAGTAAGAATATTATAAAATTTCCACGAAAAATCAATAGAAGCTTTTACATAATCAATATGTATGTGCAGTATGAAGATTGCATTGATGTCGTTGTTTACCTTGCTATAATTGTATAGCCAAACTGGCAACAATATTAACAGTAAAACGTAAAATTCTAGCAATAAAACTTCAACTGACTGTTGATCACCTACATACGTAAATGATAAGTCAAAATTCGTAAGAAAAAGCAAAAAAAAAAAAAAAGAAAACAACTGACTAAATTATAGAATAAATATGAAAATACATTAAACAAATACAAACATACTTAGCAAGGTCAACGACGCTGCATCATTTTTACAAGTGCAACAACAACAAGAAATAACTAGTATTCATTACAACAACAATCATTACATCATATGCACGGGTAATTTACGTTACGTACTTATTTGTTGCCCGTCATATCATTACTGCTATACGTGTGTGTGACGAATTTAGTATGATAATAATAATAACAAAAAAACATTAATTTAGTAGTATTAATACAATACAATAAAAATACAAAATGACTCCAAAGAAAAATGTGGTCAGAACAAAAAACCTAATTGCACATGTACAAGTACATATTGTAGAAATATATGTCAACAAAATAATAATAATAAAAAAATATATAAAATAAAGTACGAATAAAGCAAAAACACAAAAAAAAAAAAAATTGAAAAAATACCGACAGACACAACAACGGTTCACAGCTTATATAAAAGCTTTGGCATAGGCGTAATGGCTGCGCATGCACAATGCACAAAAGGTTACCTATCAAATGTTCTCGAGTTGCGCCGCCACTATTGTTTTTCACATTTGTTCGATGACGTCGTCGCACTAACGTAAAGTAATGAAAATTGTGAAATAAATTTAAATAAAAAAGCAATAAGGTAAAAGAACATTACTGGTGCATATTTAGATGCAATAAAGACAATAAATAACGCTATGGCCAATGGAAAAACATTAGTATTTTGAATAAAGCTAATCATTGCTTACCACAGAATGGAAAGGGTAATCGAGGTATTCGAAAATAGGTATGCAATAATTAGTGATCATTATATGATAACAGTAAAAGTACCCACTTCAATTTTCTAATAAGGACATGACCATATTATTGTAAATATCAACATAAGCTGCTTGCTTGCTGCAGTGTTTATTTACATATTTAATAAAAAAATTGAACTTAATTAAATCGATTGTATTGATATTCCCCTCTCATGTGGGTTGATTCATTTAAAGGTGTGTTCCATCAGTATGCGTAAGTATATGCTTCATGTGGTAAATGTGGTTGAAAATATTACATTATTAGTAATATTAACATAAAATCATAAACTTGACATTAATGAGTTTGTGTTTATTACGAAATATATATTTTATTTTTAGGACAAAGCATTATTTTTGTTGAAAAAAGGGAATCAACAAGATAAAAAGAAAGTTTTCACCCCAATTGAGCGTAAAAGTGACTTGGATATTTAAATAGTATGCTTGGCAAATTAGGTTCACTATGAAATGTTAACTTTTATTTGAAGAATAAACTCTACAAGTGGTAATATAAATATATTTAAATATTATGTACAATAGAGCTTTGAAGAGGAGCATGTATGTTTGCCAGATTAAAGCAAATCTTATACGTGAATTTGGGAATAATCCGTCAATGGACACGCCGACTTCCTAAAAATGTACATAATATTTTTTCCCCGAAAATACATAGTAAAAATGCATCGACGGTAACATCCAATGTCTGACAGTCATCTTCCTTCGGCTGAAGCCGACCAAAATATACCCTGCATACGTAGATATATACATAAAAAGTGTATGCGAGCATCCATTTTCTCCATTTTCTCCTTTTACTTCCATTACTTTGTATAGGAGCTACATTAAGAAGTAGGCGTGGCTCACCAATGTTTGAGGAGTAATGTATATAATACGAATCTAAAACTGTAATATGATTGCCCTAGGCGAAGTATTTTGTAAGTTATGGGTGTTTTAAACTTTAAGATAATTCTCAGGCTCTGTATGGGAGCTATATAAAGTGGGTGTGGCGTTACCCATTCTTGTAAATCTAATTATGTTTACAATAATTTTCCCAATTTTTTATGATAACTCCATGAAGAAGAGGGCGTGGCATGCTGCTTTTAAGCCACATTAATTACGTTCACGATATTAATACAAGTGCTACTTGTCATTGCTCTAGGTAAAAAACTGCCAAAATCACAATGGTTTAAAATTAAAAGAAATTCAGTCCTTTTGTATAGCAGTTGCCATAAACAGTGGGCGTGGCTTGTGTATTTCTTGTAGATGTAGTTGTCCTTATAATAATAATTCAAAACTTAAATATGATTGTTCTACGGTGAATAGTTTGTAAGTTGTGGAGGTTAAACCATTTTTTAAATTTCCTGGACTTTTTATGGGAGCCATATAAAGAAGTGGCGTGGCTTTTTGATTTTATGCTAGCTCATTTCCGACTACAATGTTAATCTAAGTGTCATTATGGTTGTTCTAGACAGAAGATTACCGAAATTACAGCGGTTTAAATTTAAACGAAGTTCTGGCACTTTGTATGTGAGCTACTATAAAAGGTAGGCGTGGTTTGCCCAGTTTTTGCAGGGTTATGTAACAATGTAACATAACTCCACATGCGTAATATTGTTGTTCTAGCTGTTATATCAAGTGAGTTATAGCAAGTTAAATATTTTGAAAATTCCGAGGTTAATTGCTTTGAACGCTCGGTGTGGGCGTGGCAGCTGACTAATCATGCCCAATAGCAATCCCCTCCGTACCCTTGGGTCATAGGTTACTTATACCAAATTTCGTCAAAATAGCTCAATATTTGTTAGAGTTATCGTGCGAACCAGCCAGGTGACAGACAGACGGACGGACGGCCATCGTTAAATCGAAAATTTAAGTGACACTGATCACGAATATATATATATATTTTCCTATATTTCCAGATTCCTTCAAGTGGTTACAAACATCTGACCAAATGGAATATACCTTGCATACACTTATGAAGGGTATAATAATCCCACGACTTGGTATGGGAGTTATAACAAATAGTTTACGATGCTCACCATATTTTTCAAAATTATTACGCAATATAATATCAAAATAAATTTCAAATATTGCTAGATATAGATAACTCTGATTGCTCTAGGTGGCCATTATCCATAATGCCCATTTTCAGTAATATTCGTAAGCTTAAATCATGGGTAGGGTAGCTCATGCCAAATTTCGTCATATCTCAACATTTCTTCAATAGTTACATTAAAAGTTAAGATCACCTTAAATTTAATATCTGCATTTTGACAGATTTTTACATAGGAAATATGCCAAATAAGACCATTCTAAATTTAAGTTAATTTTAATTATGATTATAACTATATAACTTAATTAGGTCATAATGTATGAATTTATAATCAAACTCATATTTGTCGAAAAAATACTTTTGCAAGTAATGCGTTCTTCCTTTCCTGGGGGTATATTAATTTGCGAATAAAACGAATTTAACAAGTTATGACATTGTAGTTTACTTCACAAGACTAGTGTCTTGGCCCTGGAAGAGACTGTATGAACAACAAAAGAAAACGATTAGATGTCCGAGGGGGAAAAATATAAAATATTATTATTTTTTAGATTTAGTTCAACCTCAAATTAGATATGCATGCAATAGTAATCATTTCAATTAAATTTATATATAATAAACTATATTAGCTAGTTCCTGGACAATTTGCAAAAATTATCTTCATTAAATAACTAAGTAGATCAAATTGCTGACTTCATCATGGGGCATTTAATATAATATGTACCTCTAGTATATTTATAAACATAACGAAATTAAAGTGAATTTGTGATGATTTATGTTAAAAACAAATTTTTTCCTATTCAAGTAGCAACAATAAAATTAATTGAAATTTTGCATTTTTATATACAACTAGTTTACAGTTAATTTCAAATTTGATTAATCTTGTTTCTTGATTTCATTTACAGATTGTCGTGAATCAACACGTACAAAACGTGCTAAACGGCCACGTGCACCAGAGCCAATCAGTTTTGAACGTGAACCACAACAAGATTTAGAAAATGACGAGAATGCCAGCCATGAGAAGGATATACCAGAGATACCAATGAATTTTTTAAGTCCATCTGTGCGTGAATATTTGGAATTAGGCAAATCAATACCGGGTATGATATTCATATATTATTCTACTACACATAAAGTAAGAGGAAAATACTGGAAAAAAATATTAAGTCAAATAAATAAAAATTATCAATTGAATATAAATAAGAATCAGTATATGCGCGCTCGTGTATGCAATAATATATGTACATAAATACATAAAAAATTATGTTTTTGCGGATAAACAATGAAATTGACATTTTAAATTATTTATAAATTCATGCCTAAAGTAATGCATGTATGTTCATTTCATACATTTATTACGTTGTTATGTGCATGAAGCGACTTCTTTTCGCCATACATTGAGGACGCTACAAAAATGTGCAATACAAAAATGAAAATTTAGCATATTGGTACTTTTATGCATACATACATTTGTTGGATTTCTTGAAAAAGAAACTATTTCAATGAAAATAATTGTATTTTATGTTCATATGTACACACACATATGCGGTTCAATGGAGTGAAAAAATATTATAGATATTGTATTCGAATGTATGAATATCATTTCAAATATTGCATTTCTATTGCATGCGCCCACATCTACAATAATAAAAATAATAATAATAATAACAACTGCACGACAACTCTATTGACCCAGGGCGCTGTACCATTGGCACCTCCATTACTACTTCGTCGCTACAACAACATATGCAACTTAGGACAACACCACCACCTCTATATCAAGCTGAGGCTTCTGATGATGACTGACGTTTGCGACCACTAAATTAACCAGCCAACCAACGATTACGACGACTAACAATAATAACAACAAATCGCGATATCATCCATGGTGTGCACAATATTACACTCGTTTGTAACACTGTGTGCGCGCCATGTGACGAGCGTGAAAATTCAATTCTCTTTCATTTACGCGGCGGACAATTTGGCTTGGTTCATTCCATGTCCTTGATGGTGTGTTGGTGTCTCCTTTTTTTTTGTGTGTGGCATTTGGATTCTCTGATTACTTGCACTGTGGTGCAAGTGCATCTACTAGGCGTACGTAAATTCATTTAATATTGTGGCAGTTTGTTTGCTGTGATTTATCAGCTCTAACCAATGAACGATGGTGTGCACATAACTATGAGTGTATTTGACATGGTTTTGTTGATGTTATTTCGTTATATACTTAGCACTTTCAAAAGTTCTGGTACACAAATACTTTTGTGTGCACACAATTACTGGATGTTTTACAATCAAAAATAATTGGGAAAGCCTAACTTATCATACACTATGACAGATATACAGATTGGATGGAGATAGGCGTAGTTTTCGTCCGATAGCGCCTATTTTCAAAAATATAGATATCTTGATAAAAGTAATGGTATGTGTCGGTCTTCTATCCCGCACAGTTTCGAATATTTTTTTTTTTTTTAACAAGCTTTTTTATTGGATCTTTCTAAAAATTACTTAGAAACTAACAATATGTAATCAAATCTTACAAACTAAATCAAATTATGTGATATTCCCAACGTTCCATCACAATTTGTTGAGTCACGAGGTATAGCAATTTCACAGCATATTCAGTGTGTATTTTCTTTTTAATCGACGATGCCCCGTGCTCAGCAACAATTGTCTAGCAAGGGGATTCGGATGACTGTCTAATTTTTGAATGTAGCTTCTGCAAGACATTGCAACTTCCTCAGAAATTGTGGGTACATTTAAATCTCGATGGATGTTAACGTTCCTCATATACCAAGGCGCGTTTACAATAATTCGCAGACACTTGGATTGTATTCGCTGCAATTTTTCGATATTTGAGGGAGATGCGGTGCCCCAAAACTGAATACCATAAGTCCAGATTGGCTTCAGGATTGCTTTATATAATAGCACTTTATATTCGAGATTCAACTTTGATCTTTTGTGTATCAGCCACCATAACTGATTAATTTTAAGCTTGATCTGAGTTTTCTTTGCCTCTATGTGATTTTTCCAGGTCAGCCTTCTGTCGAGCTGAATATCCAAGTACTTTGTTGAGGAACATTGTGGAACTGATTGGCCATTAATTTTAAGTGGGGGACATGTATCTGGCCTTAGCGTGAAGGTTACATGTACGCTCTTTGATTCATTGACTTTTATACGCCATTTTGCTAGCCAGATTTCGAGAGAATCGATGTGAGTCTGCAGGAGTTTAGTAGCTTCTATGGGGTTAGAGCGAGAGCACAATATTGCCGTATCATCTGCAAAGGTCGATATAAATGTATGGTTATTGCTGGGCATATCTGTAGTGTATAAGAGATACAGTAAGGGGCCCAAAACGCTTCCTTGAGGAACGCCAGCGTGAATATCTAATGGATTTGTTGTGTAATCCTTGTGATGTACGAGAAATTGTCTTTTCGTGAGGTAGCTACTAAGCAATGAGGAAACATTTGCAGGCAGTAATAGTTTGAGTTTGTAAATAAGGCCATCGTGCCATACTTTATCGAAAACTTGAGTTTCGAATATGTTAAGATATTACTAAAAAATATTTATCATATATTTGACTGCATCAAATGTGAAAACACACATTCCATAACGTACTTTTGTATGGGATGTAGGGGTCGTTTTCACTCGATTTTGGCTATTCCAGAACTGATCAAATGTGATCAATAATATTCCATATATACTTTTTCATATTTGTCCTCTCTCCTTCTCTATGTTACAAACAGTAGAACAGTGTTGAATCTCCAAATCTCCAAAATATTGCTACATTATCAACACTTTTCTGTCTTCCTTTGCACAAGAATAGACCCTTCAATTGGCCTCATTCAGAAACCGTGTGCTTACACTCTCTTTAAACTGAGAGAACCAGTTCTCAGTTTACATTTATGATGTGAATACAATTCTGAGTGGGAATTCCTACATCGCGAAGACATCCAGCCAGATCTACAGTTGTTTATAGGTCTAGTAGTATTCTGACACGATTTTGGAATGTCTAAATGTCATCATTCATTTCCATGCCCTATTTTATAGAAAGAACACAAAAACGCGGAAAACTTTTAAGGCCAAAATATGGTCAAGTTGCATGCATGCAGTGACTTCCTAAGAGTGAGTGCATTTAATGGTGTATCAAAACTTTTGAAAGTACATACCAAATGCACATGTCATCTTTTTGGCTTTAGCGTGTTTTGCTCTTTTACGGATGGCATGAAGTAAAATTGATTGGAAATCGAATGAGCGCAACTGATAGCAAAAGAAAAAGAAAATGATACCAAATAATACACGCTATGAAATTTCGACATTTTTAATTGAGTATAGAAAAAAAGTTCGACACTTGGTCATGCGTTACCCAAGTGCGGTGGTGGTGGGCGATTAAAGAATGATGTTAGAGTTTGTATGTTTGTTTACTTTTGTTTTTGTAAATGCACCAAGTTTTTGAAATATCATATCTTCAATATTTGATTAAATTTACAAATTTCATATATCGACAGGTCGACCTGGTGTTGATTATCCCATACTCTCTGCCATACCATATACGAATTTCTATTGTGATGAACAACTATATCCTGGATTTTTTGCAGACATGGAGACCAGATGTCAAGGTGCTTGTAAATGTTATTAAAATATGGATTTAACTTTAAAAAATATGTATTTATAATCTTTCAGGTTGGCATTATTGCGACATCGATGGACGTCAGGCATCATTTCTGTGTCCAAATGGTACACAATTCTCACAGGCAGTTTTCGTTTGTGACTGGTGGTTCAATGTACGCTGCGATCTGTCACCGCGTCTCTATGCTATTAATGCACGACTGTATCAACGTCCAAAAGTGAATCCAACACGTCCGCATCGTATTATCACAAAACAATTGGTCGACGATATATTCAATTAATAACAACATAAAATAAGAATATGAGTAATTTGTAAGCCGCGTACCATCCTATGGACAATAAGGGAGTACGTTTTTCAATCGATTATAAATATAAAATACCATAAATAAATGAGAGTGCTATAACAATTCAAATGATAAACGCGAATAATATTGAGCTATATTTACTCAAATGTATTATAAATAATCAAAGCTAGGTAAAGTTCATGATTACTTATAAGAGATTCCAGGTTAATCTCTGATGTATTGAATTCTATGCAGTGTTGATTGTAATTCTAAATTATCGTAAATAAAGTGAAATTTACATAGATTGGTGCAATAAATAGAAAACAAAAAACATTAAAAATTCATACCTAATACGTGTTAATAAAAATTGCTACCACTGCCTTAGATATGTACTATTTAATATGTTTAAATTCGTAGAATACAATTAATATAAATTAGTATCTAGTTGATATATACGTATTACCAGTATGAATATAAATAAATACATTACTTTGACATTCAAAGTAAAACAAAATTGTTGTAAATTTGTAAAATGCTTATTATTTACTTATGTAATAGAAATATGTATATGTAATTAAACAAAAATGGTATTGATTCAAAAATGCAAATTTGTAAATTATTTGAAGCGCATTTCATTTTAAATTTGTAAAAATAAAACTTCTGATATATATACATTTTATTTGTAATATTAATAATAATATCATAATAATATTAGTAATAAATGCATGCATTGTAAAGATCCGTAATGTAGATATAGTGTAGTATTATGGTAAATGTTTGTAATATTTCATATTCCTATAGAAAAGAGCTGTTTGTAAATTCATTATCGTTTTTGAAATTGTTATAAATTATCCAAAAAGAACACAACACAAATTTTGATATAATAAAGTAATAAATTCTAGTATTAGCGAATTCAACCTGTCTTCTCTTAAGAAATTTTTTCTTCAATTAATTTAAAGTAAATTTAATTTAAATTACTAAATATTTTTTAAGTTAATATTTTATTGAATTAAAGTGTAAAAGGAATTGTTTAATCCTCTCGAGCGCCATCTTTATCCAGCGCGTATTCCTGAGATCTAAATTAACTTTAAATTAGGTCTTGGCAAGAATAAGCAACGATATAAATGCGAACGAAATGGGTTGGCAAGCTAGGATGTTGCCTCGCTATCATGAAATAACAGCTCTATTGACATACAATCTAAATACGCACCCCAGCAGTATACATTGATCATACTCACAATGCTCATGTGCTTTCAGGTAAAAACAATATTGTCCAATAGATTTGACAAAAACATGAGAGGGCTAAATTTTAATTTTGTACAAAAAGGAATTTGACATTAACACAATAGTCATCAACCTGTAATATGCAGAATTTTGCATTTATTGGGCCAACTTTATTATATCGGTGCTTTGGCCTTCTTTAATATCGAACACATCTTCCTTTCGAATGGTGCCCACCTGTCGCCAAGAAATTAGCAATAATACTTTGCCATAAAATGCTTCTTAAAGATCTCTGTGACAAATCTCAGAAAAAGTGATGCCATAAGCGTCGTCGAATTGGCTAATACTACAAGTAGTTCCCTTCTAATACTGTTCAAATTTAACACCCACAACGGTATTAGAAAAAAAGCTCGGTAGTATCACAAAGGGCCTCTCTGGCCACAATAACCTAATCTAATTTATTACACTGTTCTGTTAGGTGCAAGTCTACTGAGTTGATCGGTACGTCAAATTTTTGAGAAATCGATATTCACAATTTCCGAACTTTGTCAAAGAAAAAAAAAACAAATTAAATTATTTGTGGCAGTTGAGCAAATATCCTAATTTAAAATTCTTCTGTAGAAACCATGACAGAAAATAAATTTTAAAATTTATCCTTGAATATCCTTGAAGAAAAAAAAAGCATATTAATATCTGACATGTTTTCTCTCCAACGCAAAAATTTTAATTTGTTCCGACTACAATTTTGAAGAATTTTATCGCAATTTAAGAGAATTCAACTGAAAACCTGGTCAATTCACTACAGTTTATACTCAATAAGCAAATTAATCAAGTCAGTATATTGATAAATCTAGATGCAGCAATAATATCGGATGTAAATAGGTAACAATTATACAGTTTGACAGACGAGTTGACGACAAAGGTTCTCTTATGAGTACGAATAATGCGATTATTAAGTTCGATATCATCTTTGATTTAATTGAATGATGTTATATGAAAATTCGGACAAGATGATATAACGAATCGCAAAAATGTTTATGGTTATATCGCCAAAGGGATTAAAAAAGAAATATGCGTTGCCTAAAGGCATGCAATTATAAATGTTTACCAATAGATTTTTATGTACACACAAAATACAACATTTTGTTGCATATGCACAGGCGTAATGAAAATATACTAATAAACTAATAGATATGGAGACTATTTTTAGCTGTTCATTAATGTTTGTAAACAATTTGCTACAAGTAAATATTTATCATGTAGCATCTTGTTACCAATATCAACCAGCAAATGAGGCTGAAAGCAATAAAATATGTATGTGTATACATGAAAAAATGTTAAAAATTAAAAATGGAGAAGCAAAGATAAATATACAGTCGCATACGATAAGCGGCTCAATGGTCTAGGGGTATGATTCTCGCTTTGGGTGCGAGAGGTCCCGGGTTCAAATCCCGGTTGAGCCCGAATAATTTTTTTTTCTTCTATTTTTTTATAGTTCACATTATTTTTTCTTATTTTCGCTTACAGCAAAACTTGGTGAACACTTTATCCAATTAAGAATAAAGGATATTTTGAAATGCTTTAAATACCTATCGATCTATATTAAAAACAATATCAACAATTGCACCTTTAGTATGTTTACATATTCGTAAGTGGATGAATAGTAGCAAATAGATTGTTGACTGTTACTTTTGCTATTTATCTGTGAAGCTCCATCAAGAGTGCATAAATTAAAATAGACAACAATGAAAAACAAATTAACAAAAATCTATATTTACTCACCAGATGGTAAAAAAAATTCCAAAAATTCAGAAGACAACGATGACGATATCAAAATGATTGGTAGGTATTTGCAAATCAGCAACGACGATGTTAACGACTATATAGCTATGAATACAAATCGAAAGATATCAAAAAAAGATAACCGGTAGCCAATTAATACCTATCTAGATACATATTCACGTGTACATAGCTTTAAAATGAGCTCGAAGACATAGTATATTTCTAACCAATAAATACACTACAGTTTATTCGTTTAGGAATGTTTGGTGGCGATTTACACGTTACGTTTAGTGTGGTTTAGTAAATAACCACATGACTTGACAGAAAATAGTCAGATCTTCAAATATATGTTCGCAAGAGATTAGAGTAAAGACAAATATCCATTTTCTAAACATAAATTGCAAGTAGACAAGATATCTATTCCCATTCATCGCAAGATTATAATACATATGTCTTTAATAAAACATAAACAACACGATATGTACAAAGAAAAAAGACATGCATTTGTACCAATGTACGACGATTTCAATACGAGAAATTAGATTATAAAGCAAATTAAATAAATTGATGCACGTTTATATTACGATCGAACGAAATTCAATTCAATGCACTTGCCATGTGGCACACGTTACATGCCAATAAGAGAATAGTTAACATAATAGTCATGAAGTGAATTAATGCTAATATCAATCAATAACGATTCGATCCCTTTTGGCTCACCATAAAATTAAGTGTTATTTTAAGAGCCGATGCCGAAATATTGAATTGAGTTGCTATTGTAATAACAACAGTCGCAATTTCAACTGTGTCTCAATAACAATAATAATAATAATAATAATTCGTAAACAACTTTCACCAATTGCATCGAGAACTGTTGAAATTGTTGAACGTAAATGTAAATACGTTCACCACTAGAGGACAGGTTAGGTTAACAAAAAAAAAAAAAAAAGTAAACGAAAAATATAAACTCAAAGGTAATTGCATCTTAAGTTATAAACACATCGACAATTTTAAACTACATATTTTTAATGATATTTTGTGCTTCCATACACATGTGTGGTAAATCAAGAGCGCATTAATAATGCTACGATCAGTTACAAATGTGGATATCGATGTTTTCGGTTTCAATAGAAATTGCTTTTAAAAGTAATTGCTGGCAATTATTTATGCGAAAAAATGGTATAGCTGCACAGCTTACTTATTGACTTCATAGGTTGTCTATGACTGTACTTTGAATGTCTTGCATTAGGTGTTTGAGTTAGTAAGTTAATATATTTTAATAGTAATAAATTTAAGGTGCAAATTGATGGCTATTAAACCAAAAAGTAAGGTATGTAAATATTACTAGTATCAACAATAACCAATAGCGCACGTGGAACTTGACAGTGTAACTGCGATAGTAATTTGTATTTTTAAAAGCATGTAAGTATGAACATTTTAGTGGATTGACAGCTAGATATTCCACTTTATTGAATTATATTTCTTCAGAAAAATTTACTTATATTAAAAATATAACTACATATTCCAGTGGATAAAAATGTTGTTGCCCAGCACTTGCTTTTATGATATTTATTTTCAGTTCGCAGCAGTAGCTTTGTAAAAATAAAAATTAAGAGAGCTATATCAAATAGTGGGCGTGACTGTGGCCATTTCTTACAATCTTATTATCCACTATAAAATTAATCTACGTAACTAATTTTGTTATCCTAGATGCAATATTAAGTGAGTTAAAACAACTTAAACATAAAAAAAAGATTACGTGGTTAATCACTTCATTTCTACGTGTAGGCGTGGAAGTAGACCGATTATGTCTATTTTCACTAGTGTCTGAATCCTTAGACCATAGATAACTCACGCGAAATTTAGTGGAAATATTTCAACATTTTTTCAACTTATCGTAACAATCAATCAGGTAACAAACAGACGGACAACATTAAATCGATTCTCGTTTGGCAAACCCGATGGAGAATATATATAGTGGATGGATACGACCACCTAATCAAAATTATTCATCGTCCTTACCGATTTTTTGGACCACGTTGAACAAATAATTAATTTTCAATGCAAATCTATATTTTTGTTAATTTTTTTATTCCATTCTTCGAGGACTTTCAACAGTTCGACCGTTTCAGACGGCACCCATTTCAATACGAAATTTATGTGTCTTTTAATAAATCATTCAAATTTAATCATTGTCTATCTTTAGAAGTCTTTATTATAGAAATATCACTTAAAATAAAATAATTACTAATTTTGATCGTTTTTTAATGCTTAATACTAAAAAAAGTGCGCTGTATTACATAATTTTTATTATTACAATAAAGCAATGTGTAATGCCACAAATGCTACTAGCTTAATTACACTCAGACAAGTTGGGATTTTTATACCACACTCTCATTTTTTACTCTCATTTAGTATATAAAACAAATAAAACCGTATAAATATGCAATAATGAAACATTTCAACCAATTCACAATATTTACTTTCTGGATACAAATAACAAATGAAATTAAATCTTGTATCTGCAATCGTTAGAATGGTCATATTTATAAAAAATACAAATCTCATCATATCCAAATGTTTGTTATTTTATAAAATCACACCCACATTAATAAAAACATTAAACAAAAGTAAAAATTCATATGTACCTATCTACCTATAGAATTTCCGTAAATATAAACAAATTAAATAAATCATAAAAACATGCCAAAACTAAACGTAGGAGTTAGATTTATAATAAAATATTTCAATATTTTTAAATGACCAAAGCATCATCATATGCATTAAACTACACGCAACAGCTTAACAACAATAGCGTTCGGTAGGAATTCGTGAGAAATTGGTAATTGTTGTGTTAAATGGTAACTATAAAATTTCAACTTTAATTAAAACGAAAATGATAATGAGAATTTCAACAGTTTGAACAGTTTGTTACATTTGTTATGCACAAGAATAGACATAATACACAAAATTAAAGATATTGCTTGTTGAAAAAGAAGAAGCAGAACAAACAAAGAATTAAATTTATTGTTGTTAATAAGTAGGTATGCTTGCTCGCTAAGAAAATTGATACTTCCTTATCTGCCATGCAAACAGTTGTGCTTGTTAATATAGTACCTATGCACTTATAGACTGTAGGGGGAAACTGGAGAATAATGTGATTGGCAATCGAGAGACACGTCGTTATTCGCCACATAATGGTAAATACTAATTTTTAGTTCGAAAGCTTATATATTTGCGAGCAAAGTGTGAAAAACGCACCCAACGGCATATATTACCTTTGTGTAAAAGGTAAGCGTGATTTGAATATGATTTCGCCTACTCATGAAATCATCCCTTTGTTGATGAAAATAATTGTAATAATCACTTGCTTGATCGCACAAATAATTATGTCATTTTATGTCTGAACAAATTATTATATATTTTAGGGATTAGCCGAATTAGTCCGAAATTAGTCCGAACAAATAGTCAGACAGGCAAACAGACATGGTTAAATAGACTTAGATCGTGCTTTTGAACAAACATATTAATGCGAAATACAAACAGAAACACAAATTCAATATACCTTTGACACTTCGAGTGTAGGGTATAAACAAATTTTTGTGTTTAATGAGGTAATTCGAAATTTGGATCAGTTCGAAAAAGTTTTTATTTAAAACCTTCATAGATTAAATTTTTTCATTCCAAAGCGCATCTAATAACTACAAGATAGTAACAACTTTTATTTAATAGGTACATTTATCATATATTATATTCGGCCTAAATCGATATTCGGTTGTTATGGCCACATAAGTAAGTAAGTAACATTTATCATATGCTAGATATAGTCAAACTTTGAGAGGAATTACTCTTTTAATTTTCCTTAAAAAATTAATAAGCAATTTCTCTCAACAAACAACAATTGTCATTTATTCAACTTTTTCCCAAAATGCAGTTTTAAAACAAAAAGTATAAATAAAAAAAAAACAGCAATAAAACAATACAAATTATAAATAAATAATTAAGCAGTTGACCCTCTACAAAATAATTTATTAAATTGAACAAAAATCATATGACGATACTGCATTGAGATTCTTTCTACCATGCACATACATACATACACAAAATCAATAAATCCAGTTCTTCTAGAATATAAAAAATTTCGTGCACATAAATAATGAGCAAATCATTTCTTTTATATGCTTTGCTAGGGAGAATTAATGAATTATTCAAACTAAAAGCTATTTGTCAATATTATATCAAAAATACGATTTGCACAAAATCCTCAATAATCTAACTCCATAATTTACCAAGTATCTATTTATTATTACAATGGAAGATCAAATCAAAATGTACATTACGCTTCCTCATTAAACAAATGATGTTATTAGAGTCAAATTTGATTTATTTAATGAGTTCCAAAAAGAACCTGACTTTGGTGATAACTGTTCAAATTGTTTTCAAAACACCATTAAAAATCTGGTTTCATACATACCTGTATTTTAAGGGATTTGATTTTCATTGGAGATCAGCTAAATGTAAGAGTCAATATGGGCGAGCTAGTGGGGGCAACTTATATGGTATTAGAAAGAAGCTGAGAGAAGTTGAAGTTGGATATTCGTTCAAGTATATAGAAGAATTAGATGTAGTTGAGATTGTGGTGTCCGGAAGGGTAATAAATATAATTCCGTTGTATTTGAATGGTAGTAGTTGGAAACAAGATTTTGAAATTGTGAAACAAAGTTTCCAGCAGAATGACGTTATAAACCCTATAGTGATCGGTGACTTAAATATACGAATTGGAGAGTTACAAGTAAACATAGAAGCCATTTTTAAAAATGGCATTGTGGGAGGTAGAACATGTAGAAACTCAAAAGACAAGGTAATAAATAAGAATGGTAAACAATTTATAAACTTCTGTGAAGATAATGGACTTGTAATTTTAAACGGAATGACGAATAGTGATGAATGTGGAAAATTTACGTATATTAGTGGTGTAGGTCAATCAGTCATCGACATATGTGCCATATCCCAGGACTTATTAAAATTTGTGCATGATTTTGCAGTAGATTACCAAACGTGGTCAGATCATATGCCGATCGTAGTGACAATGAAGCTACCATCGAAAGAAAACGGGTTTAAAAAACTAAATAACCTTTTACCAAAATTAATGTGGGACAATACACAAGTGCACTTGTTTATCAGTAGGCTTATAAATAATCTACACATGAAAATGATCTTGAGGATTATGTAGATGTTATTTCGACTTCAGCACTTTGCGAACAAACCACAGGGCAGCTATTGAAGAAATCAAAATGAGGTGAGAGACAGAAAAGATTGGTGAAACTTAGTGCAAGAAATTCGTGGGTATGAAATAAATAAATTTTCGGAAATATCTCCTGACGAGTTTAGGCAATATTTTAAAAAGCTTTTGAATCCGGTGCAGAAGGGTGGAAACATGCACTACGCAGTTTTGTTAATAGAAAATGATACTTTAGATAAACCAGTTACATCGGAGGAAATAGTTCTAATGTTAAATAAAACAAAAAATGGAAAAGCGCCAGGTTTGGATAGAGTTCTATATGAATTTTTTAGAAATGCGGATATGGAGTTTCTTGACGAATTAGCCAGGGCATATACAAGACTGTACAATAATGGACAAGTAGATAAATCGTTCGAGACTAGCATTATATTCCCACTTTTTAAAAAAGGTGACAGTGGCATAGCATCAAATTATAGGGGCATATCATTCATGAACTGCATAGCTAAGATTATGATGGGTATTTTAAATGAGAGACTGACAAATTGGGCAGACAGCAATAACATTATAACCGAATATCAGGCGGGTTTTAGGAAAAAACACTCTACGATTGACAATATATATATAACCTTACATCAATCGTTCACTTAAAAATTAATGAAAAGAAGAAAGTGTTTGCTTTTTTTGTAGATTTTAGGGTAGCGTTTGATAAGGTTCCAAGACAGTTACTGATTTACAAATTACATACTCTAGGCGTTTCAACAAAAATGGTAAACTTTATAGAACAAATATATTTGAACACGAATTCGGTTATATGGACGTTGGACGCTATATCAGACAAATTTAATATTTCGTCGGGTGTAAAACAAGGTTGCTTAATGTCTCCATTGCTGTTTTCACTATATTTAAATGACTTGCATGACAGTCTAGAGGAAGGGATATACATAGACGACTTAAATATACGACTACTATTATACGCAGACGACATAGTAATACTATCAGATGACATTGCCAAACTACAAACCATGATAAATAATCTGGAAAAATAGCGCTACTTGGAATATGGAAGTAAACCTGACAAAATCCGCTATTATGGTGTTTAGGAAAGGAGGCAGGTTATCAGAAAAAGAAAAATTGACTTTTAGGGGAGATAATGTAGAAATAAGATCTGAGTACAATTATTTGGGAGTAATATTGACACCGCAGCTAAGTTTCAAAAGGCATGTAGAGAATAGAAGTAGTTTAGCAAAGAATAGTATAAACGCGACCTGGCGAGCATTTTTAACAAACAACCAGATAAAAATGTCTGCAAAGTGGAAATTGTTTTTGGCTGTAGTGAGAGCAGTGTAAAGCTATGCAGCGCAGGTTTGGGGTTTTGCAATGTTCGACAAAGTAGACAAAGTACAAATGTATTTTCTAAAGAGAATATTGCGTCTTCCTGACAATACGCCATCTTATTGCCTTCTTTTAGAAACAAATATACCAAACAGCCATCTATATACTCTCGAACTGCACTTAGAATACATTTATAAAACATTATTCGAATACAAAGATGACAGACTACCACATATAATAACTAAAAGGGTATTAACAAAACAAATATTTTGGGCGAAGGCAATACAGGGTCTAGGAGAGAATTTTAATATTAATTGGGAACGGGCAACAGAAAATAATGTAATATGGAAAGAAAATGTAAGGTTGCTCTAGAAAACTTAAACACTAAAAATAAAGAGAAAATGTTGGAAAGAACATTTAACAGTTCTCGTTTGTATAAAGATCTGGATCACTGTGTTAGTAAAGGTTATTTAAATAATAATATGGACGCATACAAAATAATGTGGATTTTTAAAGCCAGATGCGATTTAATTTACCTTGGCGGACATAGGAATCTCAGCTGCACTCTTTGTAATTTGAACGAAATGGAGAATATTACACACTTTTTGGGAAAATGTCCAATACTCAAACGAATTAGAAATAGATATTTTGGAAAATATAGTTTAGATTTAACGGAAATAATTGACGTATTAAATGGGACAAAAGAAGGTGGATGGGAAGGTTTAGTTAAATTTATCATTGGTGCTTTGACGTATAGAAAATTAATATTGAATGAGTATGTGTTATAGTGTATGTGTTAATATATAAAATATTGATAAATAAGATTAATTGGAATGTAGTATTTTATGTTATGTAATATTAGGTTTATCTCCGACAGACGACTATATAGTCATTGTCGTATGTTCTTTAATTGTTTATTTTGTATTAGCTGTTGATTTATAATTTGTAAGAATATTTTTAAATAAAGAACTTTATCTATCTATCTATCTCTATCTATCATACCTGTTTTTGTTATTTTTTAAACAAATTATTTTCTGTCACTTAAAAAAAAACAATTTTTGATTCACTTTTATTTATGACTATTTGTTTGCTCAAAACAAAGCGTAACGAAAAATGTTTTTTTGGCAGACCATTTCGGTTATAAATTAAAGCAAGGTTTATTTTGAGTCGATAACTGCAATTCGTGTTTATAGGCAACAACTCATCTTAATGTACATACATATGTATATTCATTCAACTAATAACAACTACAGAACTTGAAAGGAAAAAATCCAATGAAATTACATTTGCAACAATTTCACAAACATAAGCAGCCAGGATAATACATATACTATACATCCGTATGTACTTGTGTCATCCTGATACATGTCAGCGAATAAATTAATTTACTTTAACAAATAAATACCAAATATAAACAAAACTAACAAAAGTTGTTGCATCCGATACATATGCATTGTAACAATAAAGTGCATTGCGTTGCATTGCACTTCACCAGCATAATGCAATAATGAATCCGAAGATATATGCCTACGTGCGTGCGTGTTTGTGTGTGTATTTGTCAATAAATCACAATATTTAATGCACATGATGATTGTTGGTAATATACTATTAATACTATCAATTAGGATGTGAAGGAGGATAGGATCATATCGATATGTTGTCAAAAATAACAGCACTCTTATGAAGAACCCATCCATCCTTCCAATGATAGATGGATTAGTGAGAGTGGACAGGGTAATCACTTGTATGATATTGTATGAAAAATCAGGTAGTATCATGAAATACATACTATACTACATAGTTTTTATTACCACAATGGTAATTTGCAATTGAAGTAAAATATATTTGTTTGCAATAGCAATTGCATTTAATGCATTTGATTTAAGCCGACAAAATTCTATTTAAGAGCACTTTATTACGACCACATCTACTCGAACATTGAAACCATACATCAACCGTTGATGGGTGTCTGTGCAATCTCATATCGATAAACACGTCATTGCACGTCATTATTGAAGAGTGTTGTCCTTAGATTGGATATATTTTTAGAAATATTGTATCATAGCCGAATGGCCTGGACAATTCTGTTTTCTATGATTTTTCGCATAAATGCAACCAATTGCAGAACATTTTGTTACGAAAATTGTAAAGAACTCTACTCGTACTCCTTAACCATAAGTAACTGCAAATGCAATTGCAAGTGGTGTCAAAGACCTGTAACATTGGTTATGTGGGGAAGCTTCTTGGGCTGGAAAACCTAAAAAATATATACAAAAAACTTTTTCTTTTTGGCCTGAAGTGGATAATTTGTAATTTAATTGTTATCATTTGAGATTATAGCTAGAAAAGAACTTTCCCTTGAAATGCTTTCAAGCCCATCAGTAAAGTTCTGATTGAAGCCAAAGCTATTCTCGGTAATTAAACTTGTAATTGAATTTATTGTCATAATATAAGGATTAACATTTTTTAATCTACGTATTTGTACGTCTCAAAAGAAATATAAGTAAAAAAAAAAAAAGATAAAAAAAAAATGTGGGACCTATAGGCTCCATTGGGTCCTTTGGTCGAGATTCTCTTTCAGTAGTGTTGTTCGTGTTAAATTTTTGAGAGTTTTATAAGGGTCCTGTATATATTCGCCGGTTTCGAACGGCAGAACCCTTGTGATCTCACTTATTCAGAGCTCTGTCCAGTAGCTCTTTTTAGAAGCTTTTTGCTTGCTTGCTGGCAGGTGGGTATCGTTCGAAAGAAAAATCTTTTAGACATTAAAGTTGTACTTCAGCCAGGGATTGAACCCACGACCTACGGATCAGAAGACCAACGCACTAACCACTTAGCTACGGCACCGGAAAAGTGACATTTGATCTTCGCTGGTTATCGAATATCAAAGATATAATTTCAAATTCATATGGTGAGCTGTGCAACTATGCCGAAATATTCGTTGAATACAGAATTTTGTTTTCATTTCTCTAGTGTAGTGTGAGATATTGCAGAAAATTCGCTCGATCAGCACTTTCAAGTCGAAGATCGAAAGTTGTTCAATTGGGTGATTTAAAGGGAAAACTCAATATATTTTACGGTTTTGCCGCCAAGCCAGACAGTCCAAATTTATAATACCAACAAGCATGTTAGATGAAGTACCTACGTCATAGAATAGTTTAAAACCCTCAACATAAAGGTGAGTTAAAAAATGAGCTCGATATTTGGATTGGATTTTCATTGGCTAAACGAAAAAGAAATGATGTTATTCTCGCGGTTAAAGTGGTGTGAATTTTCAATGAAACGGTAGCCAAACAGGGACAATGGACAGGAAGGTTTCCAATGTATTTAGTAGGACTGGAAAGAAATCATAAAAATGATTTCTTTCTTATGCTCAAACTAGCGATTGACCAGCAGCAGTCAGAATTGACCAATAGCAGAGATGTGGTGTTTCGTTGGGACAACGTCATGCCGGTTCATATTTAACCTAAACACCATGTTAAATAAAGTCTTGAAATAACCATAAAAATAAGGTTTTATTCGCCTTAACTATTTCCCTATTCTCACTGTCAAGGTGAAACCATTCATAATTAGAAAATATGCTTCACAGATTGTTTTATTGGTACTGCAATACATTCATTAAAGTGTAGAATTGTAATCTTCAGCAGTAAAAGTATTTATTATCTTAAAACGCTTACACCAACTAAGTAGCACCCCAGAGTCAAAGAAAAATGAAATTCTTTTCAACCGCAAGGAATAAAGGATTACAAACAACTGCAACAAGGTGGTTCTGCTTGTTCTCTGTAATAAAAATCAACTAAACGACCAAACGACATTTTCTCTTTGCAAGCAACAATCCTTTGTAAATGGCAAGTGCCAAATACATACATGCACCAACAGCAACAAACATAATTCTACGTATATTTTCAATTATGAATAGGTATACAATCAACCATTTGAACGAATCAAACGTTTAATTGAAAAGAAAAAGAAGAAAATGTGTATACGGAAAAGAAAATGAAAACAAAATAAGAATTTCTATTTCAATCGAAACGATACAATGTTATTCGATTTTATATTTTTGTTCTGCGATTTGTTTTGTATGCAGACTTGGGCTTATGTGACTCTTCATCTATATCCCTGTTTCGTTCTCTTTGTGTGAATATTGTGCATTTGAATGTTGGCGTTTTTCATGCGAATGTGGCAATTGTTGAGCTTTGTGGCAAAAAGCAAAATGATAGTGGAGAAAATGACAAAAAAAAATAAAAAAATAAAAAACAAATACCAAATGAAGCCTGTTGCTATTACCGCTGCTATATTTGTTTATTATGAACACTAGCCTGGCTTTGCCAATGTTGTGGGGCATGCTTTGCATTTTTATCGGTTTTTCTTTTATTATAGTACCTATTTTTTCTGCTTGCAACGTGTTTGACCTGACAAAGCACACGACGAGTCATTCACAAACAACAACTGCAAAGTGGTCAAATGAAAGCAATGCTGTGTGCTAACCAACGACACCACCATTAGTAAGCCTTTAATGTTTGTTTTCTTGTTAACATTGCTGTTGTAGTTATTATTATTATTATTATTTTCAAGCCATTGGCGTGCAAAACAAATTCAATAGATTTCTGTTCATTTTGCTCGCTGATTCAATTTTTTCAAGCAATATCCTATATATACTGGTACATACTACATATTATTTGGGACAGTGAATGGATATACCTATATTATGCAAGTGTGTGTGTGTGTTTTTTTTTGTTACTTAGAAATGACACAGGATTAAAGTTGTTTATGCCATATTGCATTTTTAATAGATATGACATCAACAAAACTATCATAACATGTACGCATAGAAAAAAGTAGCAATATAATAATCCCATTAAGCATCTCGCATCATTTGGAAATTTTCTCAAATGTTTCAGAAAAAACTTGTATATTAATGGTCAATTTTACTAATTTTTTTAAAATAATAAACAAATTTTCACCTCAACTCTAAAGTTGAGGTGGCTTGAATATCATGTTGAAAGTTGAATTTGTGCAAAATGATTTTCTTATGGTGAGAACTAGGACCTCTTGAAGTTAAGAATATTACGATTCTCAATTAGAGCTGCCGTTGAGAATCTATGTTTTGATCTATATTGGTATTGTTGCGTGAAGGCTGATAAGAATGATGATGTGATAAAGGACTGAGAACCACAGTGTACCGTCGAAATACAATTTAAAGTTAAAGTGTAATTCCTGATTAAGGTTTCAACAAAATTTCGAGCGTCGAGCTTTACCAGCCAGGTAATAAACAGACTGGTGTACGGGCGAGCATCACTAAATCGACTATTTAGGCGATCCTGACAAAGAATATACATTTCTATATCTTCAGTTGGTTAAAAACTTCTAACCAAAATGAATATCCCCTTGCGCTTGTGCAGGATATAAAAATAGCTTGTGCTTCACTAACACTTTTTCCCAAACCTAATATATTTTCTAGCATCGTTTGGCTTATTACATGATTGTTGTGTATTTTTGTACTACTAGTGGACCATACTAATTTAAAACAATTCTTCAAGAAGTTGTAGCCGAATATGTGTTTACCAATTCGTATAATGCATTCTATACACTAAACCACTAAAAAAAAAAAAAATAAATATGTGGCACTTAAAGCCCCAAAGGACTCATTGGCCGAGCTTCTCTTCCATTACTGTTGTGCGTCTTAAATTTGGACAGTATTAGAAGGGACCTACTTATTTTAGCCGGTTCCGAACGGCAGAACACTTGTGACATCACTTTTTCTGAGCTTTGTCACAGAGTTCTTTAAGAAGCTTTTTCATGGCAAGTTGTTACTGTCGGAAAATTGCCAATTGCTTGCCGACAGGTGGGTACCATTCGAAAGAAAAATCTTTTCGATATTAAATTTGTTATGAATCAGCCGGGGATTGAACCCACGACCTACAGATCAGAAGGCGAACACACTAACCACTGAGCTACGGCACCCACACTTTGCTAACAAAAACCACAAGTTACCTTGTACATGTACCTACTAAGTTCAAATATATAAATGTCTATACTATAATACATATAAACTATAATTAACTGACATCAATATTGTACCTTCATAGGGTTTATCTTAAAAATAAATCGTATTAAAAATACATATTACATTTCACGGTGCATTTGGGCATTATGAATGAAATCAAGTCTCTATTTTAAAGCAACTCATATTTAGAAGGCGATGAGCTGCTGAAATTATCAACTACATCATCATCACGGATGAAGAAAATTCTTCAAAAATATGGTAATACGAAAATAATATAAAAAAAATAAATTATTATTAATAGTGAATAGTGAATTATAGTGAAGATCAATCAAGTAGATTTTCATTTCAGCATTTGAAAAACGACACAAGTGGAGCGTTAAAAACATGTGTCATTAATGAATAATATTTTAATAATCGCAACAAACCGAAAAGAAGCAATTGAAATATGTTAATCACTTATCTTCATAAACGTCATCGTTTTAGTATGTTTGTATGTATGTATGTCGTATTTACCAAGGCAATGGCAATGGGAGCAACAGCAATATAAACGTAGTAGGTACTTAGTAGAAAATATAAAAATAAATAATACGTCAATTTCAAAGACAATGCTATAGACATTTAGGTGAAACAATTGACAAAACGTTATGATATATATAAATATTTTGACATTGGCACACGCTAACAAGACAAACAATAGAAACGAATATTAACATTTAATTACCAAATAGCTTGAAATAAGAGCTAAATTGTAGTTAGTACAATATTTAGTTGTATATTTCACATATTAGTGGTATTAAATACAGTAGCATAGTTAATCCCATATGGTACGCCTCTCAAATGACTTTCCTAATGAAATTGTTTTATTATTATCGAAATGATTTATTCCTTGATACTTCCTTGAATTTTATCTTCAAAAATTCAATTAAATTTTTTTTTTCTTTTGTTTCATAGAACCTGATTTGTTTTTATATGAATTTATTTATATAATAATCAATGCCTTTAACTAATGTTTGCATATTCAAATTATGCTTCGATTAGTTATTGTATGCAAATGCATAATAAGTATTAACTGTGGGAACTAATGAAGTGTCTGATGACGATGATGCAATCAAACATATGAATGTACATATGTATGTACGAGTACTTAGTGTTATGAGTTGAACCAAGTAAATCGCGTGATTTGCTATTAATTTCACACGACACAGCAAAATCAGTCGTGAGTAAATAAACTTGATTGAAAATTATTAATATACTTTGTGTAATTGTGAAAGTAATGAGCATGGAATATTATAAAAATGGCAAAATATTTAATCACATACGACTATATTACTATAACGGCAATGTCTGTATGTTGGAAAGGGATTTATTTTTATTGAAATTGTTTACGAAAAGAATACATCAAACCATAAAGAAAGACAGATAGATATTCTAAGTAAAAAAAAAAATTATTTCAAATGTTATAACAGATTCAGATTGTACAAAAAGCGGTTTATTTACTAACATTCCATTTAATTTTTTTTGTTTGATCGAATCCCCAAACTTGATCATAAGTACGAAACTTCAGTTCCAGTTCCGTATTTTTGTACGCAAAGCTGGAAAATATATACTCAAATATCTACTTTTATATCAGAGGTAGACGTGGTTTTCATCTGATACCACCTATTAACTAAATCATTCGTTCATTAGTTAAAATAATCGTATTCAGCGGTAATTACGGCGGTTGTGCGAATAGACGTGTCATTCAGACAGACATACATGACTCGGGTGGATATTCTGATCAGTAATACACATACGTTCCCATAAGTAACGCCAATTCTTTTGCGTGTTAAAAACCTTAATTCAATTTTCTTTCTTCTTGACTCTGAATGCTGAGTACAATTAAAAATTACGTATACGTCATGACTGTGAGATTTATATCAATTTAGTATACACTAATAACACTAATTTAAAATCACAAAATTTCATATTTGCCGTACCAGCCGACCTACTTAATGCTTAAACTCATTTTATTTTAGTTCTATTTATTCGTTCGATATAGAAAACAATATTTACAACTACAGACAAACAAGTAAGGAACGATGACAAAAAAGAATGTAAAACTGACAATGTCTTCTTGTATTATACATATGAAAGCTGAAGCGTTAATAAAATCAATATAATGAATTAGCGAAAAAAATCAATTAGGGAAAGCAACAAAAAAGCTAGACAATTTTATTGTAGATGTTTACAAAATGAGCGACAAAAAAAAACCAAATTAATCTTTAATGTCTTCATTTATCACACATTCACAGCAATAAAAAGAAATATGTTAAAAACCCAGCAAGTGAAGAAGTCAACCAGTTTATTTATAAACTAAGAGTACTTACTGCTTGGTAAAAATAATCGAGTAAATAACCATAACAACATGACCTACGACTATACGAATCTAATCATTCAGTCAATTTGAGAGCTTGTCACACAACGTTCAAAAGGTAGTCGGAGAAAGAGAGAGAGAGAGAGAGAGAGAGAGAAACAGCACACAACTCTCAGCTTGATGCATACCAAAGGCAAAAAACCAACGGTTAATATGCAAACAGAGAGCGATCTTGTGTAAAACACAAATGCCGGATTAGGAAAAACAAATGTGTTGATTTTTCTGCTGCCATGTGCGCCGATAATGCAGTTTTGTTATGATGTGTGGTGATTTTACGCGATATTATTATGTTGTATGAAATAATGCACAAGCACAGAGACACGCTCACGTTTGCCTAGTGATTTCTTACAATGCAAACCATGGCTTCAAGCTGTCGTCATTGTATTCACTTTCATTATTATTTTACAAATACAACAACAACAACAACTAGCAGCAGCAGTAGTAGCAGCACTACTACTATTTAGTAGTCCAAACAGCAGCAACATTAGTAGCACCATCAACTTTTGTTCGCTATCTCTCTGGTTTGGTTTGGTTTGGTTAAAATTATTAAACAATTTCATCTAAGAAGCAGTATTAAGTTAAGCGCTAACAAGTAGAAACGTTTAAATTGTCGACGGTTAATGATCAAAGTTGTATATATGTTTTACACGATCGCCAACATTGTGTAGTGTTTTGGTATAATTGTGCATGAAAATCGTACAACTACAGCATATACATACATAGTAGCGTAAATAAATGCATATTGTTATTATTGTTGTTATATTTTTGTAATTTTATGTGTAACAGAATTTATGTACATATGTTTGTGCAAAGAAGACCAACCAACATGTAGGATATAAAAGCCAATTTTAATTGTTTAACCGATTGCATAAATTGTCGACGAGTGAAAATGGCACGTTTAAATGAAAATAAAAATTATAGTGTTGATGACTTGGTGGAAAATAACTCATAATTATGTACAAACATTAGGGAAAATAGACTACTAAGTACAATACTTAGCTTAAAATGACTTATTATTATTATTATTATTATTAAATGTTTGAAGGAAATTTAGACAAATTTTGAGGTCAATTATTGAAATCATTTCACAAACATATAACTATAATATTAGCATTGATATTGAACCAAGTGAGAGGTAAACTTGTAATGAATTCCTTTCAATTAACTTGTATATATGTAAAGGCCTTGTACTTTGGCAAAACATATAATTACAAGAGACTAATGTTTGAATTTCACAATATTACCAATGTTTTGTTGATTTTTATTTGATAATCGATTTTGTAACCATTTTTTCAATACGATCATTAATGTTCTTAATGTTATAGGCATGTTCTATTGTGCTCCAAGTTTGGCTGATTAAATGAACTTCTCAAGTAACCTAGTAGAGGTTGTAAGCATGTTCGAGTATAACATAAAACCATGTTTAAAAAGTTTTGAACACCCTAAAGTGTTCGATTTACTCTTAAATCCCATTGCCGAGTGACTTTTTCATCCATTTTCAATAGATAAAAATTAATTTTCCATAGGTAAAAGTACATCTTTCGAAAGTAAATTTTGTATTTCAGCAGAATTAAAGTTTCTGAAAGAAACACCTTATATTGGCTGATTTATTTTATTTTGACAACATTTTTTTAAATTGCGCAAAATTCTTAATAAACATTACTATTCGGTGTGGAGGTATCACAAGTAACGTAAATGTATAATTGAATTTGACGACATAGGATAATGAATTCTCTAGCTCTAGTGTATATCTTTGGTTTATACCAATTACAAAAGTAATGGATAAAAATGCACGCTTAGTTGATATTCATCTCTAAAACACTCCTCGAGGTAAATATTCAAAAATAAGTGAAGCTCAACTTTTTTGAGATGCGACTAATATATATGCCTCGTAATTCGGGAAAATAATTTTTGATAATTTTTCTTTTCACGAAAATGTTCCACAAATTCGTACTCAATCAGGCCTACAACCACCACTAGACTTAAACTTAAATTTTTTGATCAAGGGTAAATGTTATATAAAAAAAAAATTTCATGATCCATAAATATTTATCCAACATATTATTACGAGAGAAAAAAAAAAACAGTTTAATACACTCAAATTATAGAAATAACTTCAGAGGCTGCTAAGTAAATTTTTACAAAATTTCAATAATGCTACGATATTGAAAATCATTTCAAAAGCTTATTTGAACTGTTTTGCATACATTTTGTGCCTATTCTACAATAATAATATATTGATATTTATTTATTAATTGCTTTGCATTACAAGTAAATATAAATTGAGAACGAACACATGAGAATTTGAAAATATTGAATTTTACCGGTCTTAATGCGGTTTTACCGTTATTTTTAGATTTCCAGTGATACTTTTAATTTGTCATAATTATCACTCAGTAAAACCATGTGCCCCAACAATAAAACACTTCCCTGCATTTCTACAATATTTATGAAAAAAAAAAAAAATAAATAAATAAATTAATTTACCATTGAAAGTAGTTTACAAAATGGGAGCATATTATAGGAATCTGAATTATTTGTGTAAACTTAATTTTAAAACAGCCAAGTCGATAGAGGAAAAAAACAACAAACACTATAAGCTATTTAGATAATCATGTGTACCGTTGTGTCGCTATGTCACCACGTTTATAATATAAAATTATTAACCTCATACACAAACACACACACACACACACACGTAGTAAAAACAATAAAAAACAACTTCATCATGATTATGATGTTAAACACTATTATTACAATCACTATCAACGATATTTAATCGTGCGATCTAATTTTGTCTTGCTTTTGTTTGTTTTCTTCTTCTTCTTCATCTGCTTTGTTTTTGTTTTTCGTTTTCTTTATTTTATGATATTTTTATCTGCACATTTGCATACGATTCGATTTCTTTTACGCATATTGTAGTAGCGTTGATTTACATTCTTTATGGAAAAAATTAAAAAAGAAACCAAAAACAAAAGCAAACAATTACATGCATATGAATACACAATTGAATAAATAAACAAATAAAAGAAAAATTTAAAGACACATTAAATAACAATATTGAAAAAGAAAAGCATTTAAAATTTTTTAATTTAGCATATCGTTTGTTTGCAAACAAAATAAAAGGAAATAATCGAAAGAAAAATAAAAAAAATATATATATATAAGTAAGGAAATGAAAAAAGTTAGGAAATAAGAGCATAGCGACCCTTATTGGCAAATCAAAAACGGTAAAAAAATGGTGTTTGTTTATTAATTAAAATCAAGGAATGAGCATAAAGGGTCTACATCCAAAAAGGCAAATGAATAGAAAGAAACAATTGTTACGGCGACTTCAAACAGTCGGATAGACGACATACAATAACAAGAGAGCAGCCGGTTACGCTCAATTGGTTGCAAAAAGTAAAACATATAATAATAAAATAAAAGGAATATAAGTAAAAAAAAATCCAAACGTCTACCACAATGAGAATAGTTGCGGTCAATTGGTTTTGTTTGTTGCTGGCATTCGGTAAGTTGCAATATTTCTTTTTTTCTTTTATTTGTTATATTTTTCTATTTTGAGGTTTACCCTCATTTCGTGCTTTAAATGATTTCAATGGTTTTAATTGTATTATACATAAGTATAACTTAAGCTTAATGAACAAACGAAAAATGGTGTAAATGTAGTACACATGTACGTCGTTAATACCAATTCGTGTGTACAGCTTGTGAAACTAAATTATTTAAGTAGATGAACTTGAAAAGTGATATTCTTATCGCATCACTAAGACTAAGTAGAGCAATTCTTTATTTTCAATTCTGTGGCAATATCTGAACAAGGTTAAATAGAATAAAAGCCACTATTGGCGTGAGAGCAAACACTCTAAGATAATTCTTGTATTGTGTGTTCAACAATTAAACCCGGAATAGATGTGAACGCAGTGATAATAGTTAGATTGAAATAATAACTGTTTGAATATCCCTCAATACTAACTACACTAACACAAACACTTGATGCGGTGATCTGTTTTGGTGATGTGAAAGAATAATAATTATCATTAATCCCACATAAAGCCAATTAAATGTCAATATTTGTATTTGCTCATTCGTATTCTTTTGTAATATTCCAATAACAAATATAAAAAAAAAGTAATATCAAATAGTGAGCACTAGAAATTATCTCATTCAATTAATTTTATTATCTTAGAAAACATATACCATCCTGATCAAAAAGTTCCCGGAATAACAACCGTGTGGCGCTCCCATCGTTCCAATTTGAGGTCGGTTTTTTTTTTGTTATGTTGGTACATCTGTTGTTGATATTCTCACTAAATCTTAGCGTCATAGCTTGACATTTGCAAAAGTTACGTAGTCAAAAGTACATCAAAGTACATTTCATGCAAAAAAGAGACCGTGTTGACGTCGCAAAAGACATAATTTGCGAGGCTGAATCCGATCCCACATTCATCAAAAGGATCATTACTGCAGACAAGACGTGGGTTTATGAGTACGACGGAAAGAGACCAGAATTGTGGGGCAGAAAACTCGTGGATTTTGCAGCATGATAACGCACCGTCGCGCAGTGCCATCATGCTTCGTAATTTGTTGACGAAAAATGCAACAAATACCATCCGACAGGCACCGAATTCACCTTATTTGGATTCCTGTGACTTCTTTCGAGTTAAAAAACCATTACGGAGAACGCGTTTGAGCAGCTAAGAGGAAGTAATGGTAAAATCGCAGGATGCACTGAGATAGATGTACTCTTGGCTACGTAACTTTTGCAAATGTCAAGCTATGACGCTAAGATTAGAGGGAATATCAACAACAGATGTACCAACTTAACAAAAAAAAAAAACAGAACTCAAATTGGAACGATGGGAGAACCATACGGTGGTAATTCGGGGAACTTTTTGATCAAGGTGGTATAAATTCGTCCAAAAAAGAATAGCTTCAATTTCAATTCAAATATTTTCAAATTGTCAATTCCAATAATTTATCTAGTTATGTTACTAATAATTCATTGCATTGGTGAATGGTCAAATGGAATGAATGTGCAATTTGACCGTTTCTTTGTTGTTTTTTTTTTCATTGCTCTAAAAACTAGCTATTATTGTTGTTGTGTACTAGTACTGGTCCCAACTGTTAATAGAAAATAAAGTCCGCAAAACGTGCACAAATTTCAATGAGAATGCTCAATAAAGGATTACCAGCTAAATCAATAGCTGTGATATGGTGATGATTATGATGATGATGATGATGATGATGGATAGATAGTGTTGCTTATATTAATCGCACGCATATTTGTTATGCAGAGGATGAATGAACAAACGACATACTCGTATTATATACGGTGAAAGTATTTGAAGATCCGTTGTTAATGAAAATGTTGAAATATTTTACAATCATAATGCAAAAGCACTGTGGTAACGATGGCAATAGTAACTAGTGACAGTAAATTGTTGCGTAGTTGTGTAGGTAAAGTACATTGTACTGTGATTGTATTTACATTGTGATTGGTAAGAGAAACAACGTGATACTCTGTAGAGTAAAAGGGTTGAATGTTGCAATTGAATGTGGCATTATTTATTAAGTAGTAAATTTGTAACATTTCAGCAAATCGAGGGAACGCTGATAAGTTTGTGATAAATGAAAATTAAAATATAACATAATTTTTTCAAGAAAAATTCATTTACTTTTTAAAGTAGTCTCCTATTAGCTATTCTGACTTGTCAAAATACACAAAACAGGCCTCTATTTGAGCTATGGTCTCTTCGCTGCACTCAAATCGTTTACCTCCGTATCATTTCTTTACTATTTGCAAATCGATCGAAGTCGTAGGGGTACTAAAGAATACCATGGATGCGGTAGTAACTCCTCAATTAACTTTCTGTTGTGGCTGAACAGAAAACGTGACAAATACCTCGCCGATAGCTATTTCATAAACAAAATTTCTATACATTCTTTTGAGATATTTATCACATCAGCAATCTCATAGAACCTCATTCGATGGTCTTCTAAAACGATATAATGAATATCCTGGACGTTCACTTTTTTCTCATATTAATCAAAAAACATTAACCTTGTCTGCCTTCCAAGGAAATGGAAATATTATTTGTTTCGTTCTTTGAACAAAATCAATACAATCTTTATTTCGTATATATGGTAATTTATTTGCTTAGCAACAAAGTTGTTACTCCCAAATAGTAGCCTACTATTATTGCTAGATACAAGAATTATACATACGAGGATGTGTTCATGAATAGAAATATGTATATATACGTATGTACAGGGTGACGAAAATTACAGTATGCAAAGCATGTTGGCGAAACAAAAAACAAAACTTGTTCATTTGTTGATTGATCAGGTAATTATTGGTGAAGACCGACTGACCGCGGACCGACTTCGAAACGTGATACGTCATAATTCTCAATTGTCAATAATTGATGATTTTGTAGCTTATAGACATCCAGTTTATTCATTACCTTAATGCGGATTTAATCAAGATTCATTCAATTTTTTTTATAGCATAGAATAAGTGTAACGTCGAATGCAATTTCGATCATTTTTCATAATTATAAAATAATAAATTATGAACAAATAAATAATACCGTCATTTAGCAGCGTACAAACGGTTGTATACATTTTTATTGTTACCCTGTACGTACATAATAATGTGCATATATGAATAGTAAAATGATCATGGTTGTCAACATTGTCAATTCAGAAAATGCATAAATTAGCCAGAAGAGTTGCACTAATAAAAACTGAAAACACGCAAGAAAGAAAACAAAAAAACCAAATTTAAAACATGACATATGGAATTATCAAGTGGTTTTTGACAGGTAGGAAGGTAGAGAGTCCATAAACAAATTTTATAAAATAAAAATAAAACAGAAAAACAAGATTATTAAAAGGGGATCTGTTGTTGAATTAGCATAAATATTACATTCACTCTCTTATATTTATAAAAATATAAATATATGCATACAGAAATGTAGATATTACCAAAAACAGCTTTTATAGTGAAATAATTAAATGCTACCAATTATGATTGAATTGACAATGAAAGTGATTCTTTAGTCATTAAAAATGTATATGTATATATTATGTATTTGAAGAAAAAAAAATAGTTAATGCATAATAGTTAAATTATTGTTATTATCTTTAAACAATAGTTACGCTACCTACACACACATATTAAATTTGTTCCAATTAAGTACTTTTTATTGATATTTTGCAAGAGCAGCTATTTTATAAAATGAAAAACAAATGCAATTAATTGATTCAAATGATTATTATAGTTATTTCAATTTGTTAATTAATGTGTTGTGTTATTAAAAATTACCTAAATTTAAATTGAGTTTAATTCTCAAATGGTTCAAAAATCCATTCAAAACCAAGCCCAAATCGCACAAAAGAAACATTAAGTAAATACACTAAAACTAAAGATTTTGTTTATATTTTTTTAGTCTTTTATTCAATAATATTGATCGCAATCGTAACCATAAATTTAATTTCATTGTGTTTAATATATCAATTCTCCAAATGATGCGATAAGTTGAAACGCTTAAGCAGGAATACAAAAATAGTGTATGAAAAAATTCTATATAACACTGTTGAGTATATTATAAAGTGTAGTAAAAAGAAATCCATTATTTTTCCAATAGATGGCTTTAGTAATCTGTAACTCGCGTTGTATAAGTGCAATCGGGTGACGCTAGGTGGCGTTAGAAAGATAGGATTTCGTACTAATTAAACCTTTCATGTAGCTTTGTGATTGCTTGACTCAGTATAGTTTGAGCACGCGTCAAAGATGGACACCAGTAAAAAGAAAATACGCCATATTTTACAGTTTTTCTTCGATAAAGGCGAAAACGCAAGCCAGACGGCTGAAAATGTGAATAGTGTTTATGGTCTTGATACTGTAACAGCTAGTCACCTGCCATTTTGGTTTCGTCGATTACGTTCCGGTAATTTTGATGTCAAAGATACACCACGCTATGGAAGGTCAATTGTCGAAAATATCGATAAAATAATGGAAATCGTCGAGTCTGACCATTATGTAAGCACTGTTTCTATTGCCCAGGAGCTAAACATTGCACAAAAAACCGTTTGGAACCATTTAAATAAGACTGGATACAAAAAGTAGCTCGAGGTATGGGTGCCACACGAGTTAACGCAAAATAACCTCATGGACCGAATTTCCATCTGCGAATCGCTGCTGACTGCAACAAAATCGATCCATTTCTGAAGCGGATGGTTACTGCTGATGAAAAGTGGATCACTTACGACAGCGTCAAGCGTAAACGGTCGTGGTCGAATCGCGGTGAGCCTGCGCAAACGGTGGCCAAGCCAGGATTGACGGTCTGGAAGGTTTTGCTATGTGTTTGGTGGGATTGGCAGGGAATCATCTACTATGAGCTGCTCCCTTACGGCCAAACTCTTAATTCGGACCTGTACTGTCAACAGACTAACCTAAATCGGATAGTTCTAACTATGCTAAATAAAACCTAAATTTAATGCAAAAATAATGGATTTCTTTTTACTAGACCTTATATATATCAATTTAGTAGGTTGGTGGTTGGTGCAAACGAAATAATAAAATCAATATAACCTTGACCCTTTGAGTGTATAAGTTCTCTGGAATACAAATTATTCAAATTTTTCGGTTATTCCAACAAAAATAACCTGTTTTCAATTGAGAATAATATCTAACAAAGCATTGCTCTTGAAATATTACACATTACAATGCAAATATTGAATTCTATTGGAAAAACAATAACTTGTAGAAATCTTCTTTGATTCGATTTGAAATCTTTTGCTTTCTTTTTCATTCTTTTTTCATTTCTATTTCATTGATCGCAAAAAATAAGACGAAAAATAAATGAGAGAAAAGTTGTACAACTTGTTTACACAATAACGCAACAGAAAGAAGCAAACTCGCGCAACTGATTTTCTCACACAAAAACCTCTTTAATCCTGTGTTAATGTCAACATGCTTGCTGACAAGGCAGTCCAGTCCAGTGCAGTACACCTCTTATTCGCATTAATCGTCAACCGTCAAGTAATCGGCCAACAAGTAAAAGTGGTTATGAGCGAGATTTTCAAGAAATCGAAAAAAATAAACAACTTGTAATAAGTAAATAATCAAATGCAAAGCGATCGATGTAATTTGCACTACTTTTGATAAGCTTGAATTCATTTCATTTAGTATTTCTGCAAAAAATTTCTCTTCAATATGCATAAATATGCAATAGTGGAAAAGGTTAAATTTAAATAGTTTCTTTATAGTAAACCTAAACCTTCTACTGATGGTTATGTACATACGAGTATATAAATTTTGTATTAGTCGATATAATACCAGTTTCATACTATAAATATATTGTACGATACTTACTATACTTCATAACAACTTATTCAAATGAGAGCAATTGCCTGATGATAGACATACATACATTGACATGTAATACCATTTTCAACTAAATATATACGTACGTTCATGTCTAAAATGCCATTGTTCATTGCACCCAATACAATATAATGCAATTAGTTTAATTAAGTATGTTTTTTTGTGTGCTTTTTTTTCGTGCAATTATCCAATTTCTAATAGAGATCAAGTATGCTGAGCGTGTGTATGTCGTATTTGATCATTTAAATTGATGCCTCAAGACAGCAATAAGAGAAAAGTTGAAAGAAAGTAAATACTATAGTTAAAAGTGAACGAAATAAATGCCCGTCAATTTATATATACGGCTATTTTAATGTAAATACTATGTATTTTAAGTCATTGACATTCACAAAAGGCGGTTTGTTGTTGTATAAACAACTCTTCACAAACAATTTGCTTGGGGTTGGACGTTAGTCTTGGCTTAAAATGCGGTATATGATATAGAAACAAAAAAAGACCATGCTATTTATTTTACATACAATAAAATAAAGAAGAAAATGTATGAAAGTAAACATTAACACATAATTAAATAAAAAAACTTGTCGGTATTTAACTAAATTATAATTTATAATTTCGTATTGGTGGGTGAAAAAATGTACATGCTGAAATTAATGTTGTTGCAAATGTAAAAAATGACCTTACAGTCGGATGGGGTCGACCAAATTATACCCTGCATATGTAGATATATATATGTAAACTTTGCTCGCTTATCCATCCATTTTCGTTTATTTCAACTACTACATTAAGGAGTAGGCGTGGCTCATCAGTTCTTGAGGAACAATCTCTGCCTATAATACTAATCTATACCTGAAATACTCGGGTCTTTAAAGTTTAAGATAATTCCGAGGTTTAGTATTGGAGCTATATAAAAAGTGGGCATGGCTTGTTTCTTTCTTGTAAATCTAATTACCTTTGCAATACTAATCCACACCTTAAATTTGGTTGTTCTACGGTAAATATTGTAGTTTGTAAGTTTTGGCGTTAAAAAATTGTTTTTTAATTTCCTCCACTTTCCGAAGTTAGAGCGGTTTAAATATAAAAGGGATTCAGGCACTTTATATGCCATTTCAGGCAGGATTATGTAGCAGTATAGTACGTGCCAAACATTGTTGACCCAGATGGTATATTAAATAAGTTATGGCAAGTTAAAAATTGTGAAAATACTGAGGTTAGTCGCTTTGAATGCTTGGTGTGGGCCCAAGCCCAGATGGACTGATGGACGGTAATCGTTAAAACGAAAATTTAAGAGATGCTTATCAGGAATATATATATTTTTCTATATCTACGGAGATTTCTTCAAATGGTTACAAACATCTGACCGAAATTAATATACCTTGCATATACTCATGTAGGGTATAAAAATGTGAAAAGCTTAATTTTGGTATTACCTCAGCTTTGATACAGTGCACTATGACAAATGGATAGACATACTTTCGAAAAACCATAACAAAAATAAATATGTGGCACTTAATGCCCCGAAGAGCCCTTTGACCGAGCTTCTCTTCCATTACTGTTGTGCGTCTTAAATTTTTTATAGAAGAACTGCTAATTGCTTGCCGACTGGTGGGTATCGTTCGAAAGAAATATCTTTTCGATATTAAATTTGTTATTTTTCAGCCGGGATTAAACCCACGACCTACAGATAAGAAGGTCAACACACTAACCACTGAGCTACGGCACGGTCGAAAAACCATAGTTGGACATTTTTCTTCTGATAGGGCGCATTTTCAAATGTACTGGCTCATTGATAAAAATATTCGTATGTGTCAATAATGAATTTGGACCAACTAAAGTTTAAAATCCCATTAAAAAATTTTGAGTCGGATTTTCGAAATATATTTTTAAATTTTGCTTTGTTTTTTTCTTTTTCAACCGTAATCTTTAAACTTTAATATTTAAACCATATGTTGAGCAAGAAACTACCAATATGATTGTAAAAGGTATCAAAATAAAGATAATCCAACAGACTAATAACCATTACTTGATTAATATTATATTTATGTGTTGTATTCGGATCATCTCATCTTTTGGGTGTTACAAACGAATTATGAAAAATGATGGTAGGTGGAAAATGTCAATGACCTGTGATGATTGCAAATATGTCACTAACTAAGCTACATATTGCGAGATATTACATTCCTTCAATTCCTAGTATTATTTTCGCCATTACACCATAATTTATTGGCTTCCAGGAATGCAATTGGTATATGCTAATATAACTAAACTCATCAATATGGGGTGCATAGAGTTTTTGCAAAGGCTATGTTTTTCATGACACAACCATCAGTAGTAAGCAGCAATAAAACAACTTTACAAGCCAGATATGAACCACCAGGAACCATTAACAACAATGATCATAATTAAATTTTTTTTGTGGTCAAATGCATAAACATAAATTTTTGTAGGCTATAAAGTTTTAAAATTAAGTGATATTATTTTACAGGATGTTGCTTATCTTTTTGTTTCATTATGATTTAGTATACATAATTGCACAATTCCTCAAGAAGACATACTCGTATCTACAGCTAGGAAGTATAATGTTAAATTGAAGCAGAAGTGGTTACAATTTATTAAATTAAATTTCATCAATGACATATGCGTAATTAGCATATACTAAATATCATAATTTATGATATGAATGGGACACAATATTAATATTTTCTGGTAACTAAATTAATAAAAAATGCATTAACTCTAAAAATTATATGTCTACATCACCTGTTTAGTGGCTGCGAAATACAAACTATGGCTTTATATTTATGGACTGTTGATAAAATGGAATTTGATTGAAAATGATATTCAGAGCATGATAGAATATATAAACAATATCATAAAATTTAAACATTTAATAACCCTCCTCCAAAACAAAACAAGGAAAACAATTACCTTTCTTCACCATCAAATGGAATGGAACACACCATCTGTATGTACATAGCATAAGTATTCAATAAAATCAATAACTTATGAAAAATACATTATTTTATTTAAAATTATTACATAAAATCACACACACACACATATGCACAAGTTGCAGTATTCGCTGTAATATATGCAGTGTAAATTATTTGAAATAAAAATGAAAATAAAAGCAAAACAAAGGCAAAATATTTATACAAATATTTTGATTACATATATTGTAAGTAAAAACAATGTGAAATATTTCACGCTCTGATGAATTAATATGTAGGCATATAGGTAAGATTCAAGCACACACACACACACACACATACACACATGCATATAGTAAGGCTTTATTCATATAACTTTGAGACTGATACGCCAGAAGAAACGTAGGTATGCACTCTATATTAGAGCGAGTCTGAGAAAACCCAACTCCCAAAGGGTATAGCAAAACACAATTTTTTATCGAGGTGATTGCGATTCAAAATACCAACTAAATTCTTATTTAAAATTTGTTAAAGGCGAAATAGTGCAGCTCAGTGGTTAGCAAGTTGGCCTTCTGATCCGTAGGTCGTGAGTTCAATACTCGACTGTGACAACTTTAATATCGATCGAACAGTTCCCAATAACACTTTGACATGAAAAGCTTCTTAAAGAGATCTGTCACAAACTTCAGAAAAGGTGATGTTACAAGGGTTTAGCCGTTCGAAACCGACGAATATAAGTAGGTCTTTTCTAATACTCTCCAAAATTTGACACACACAACAGTACTGCAAGAGAAGCTCGGTAGTCACTAGAGACACTAAAGACACTACATGGCGGAAATATGCATATATTTACAATAAATCCAGAATGAGCTAGAGTAAAATGATATCATTAAAGTAGAAATTTAAATAGCTCAACTTCATATGAAATGTATGTCAAATTTTCAAAGGATCGATATCTATTTTTGTACTTGCAGAACATATTTGATTTTGCTATAAACCGCTCTAATGTGCTTAGTGAAAAAGAAATGTAAGAAAACGCCGATTACTTATACAATTGGCATTTGATATGAACGTCACATATGCCTACAAAGTAAAATGTGATACATTTATGGTAACAGTAACGAACAGCAATAAAGTGAATCATCCTAAAATTGTTGGAAATCATATTGCAATCTTCTTAATCATGTTGATAAATTCAAGTAACTAACGAAAATAACAACAATATCAATTATATATGTAAAATTTAGTTATAAATGTCAACACTAAGTCAGTTATCTAGCGTAATTATATATTGTGTAAATTTTGCAATAAACACATATAAAAAAAAGCAACAATATTAAACAATTTCTTACTGTTGTGATGGTATGAAAAATAAAATAAAATAAACACCATTACAACAACCAAGTTTATTTTCATTGAGGAAGCTCTTAATGAAATCGTGTAACTTGAACATCATTTCTATCAACTGTCATATATGGTGTGTACTACATATTATATTTGCGTTTTCATATATGCGCATGTGCATAAAACTTTTCAGCATTAAATTTATTTCGTTGAAGCATGCTTTCTTTTCTACACACATATAAGCAAATAGGTACTGTACCATATTCATACCCATACCTTCCCTTCTATATTTGGTAAAGCGAATGTATTGTGACTGCTTGTGACAGTTATGATGATAAATATTGTGTTGTGTACTGTTGATGATATAATAATTATAACACAGTGTGTAAAGAAATATAATAACCATGTGCTTCCGAATTACATACATCCATACTTACAGTAGTTATATTAAAAATAATACACAAATCGTCACACCAGCCACTCCACCGATACCAATTAAGAGTAGAGAATAGCAGTAATGTCCACTGAGTGTGAAGAAAAATTTTTCTGTGAATACATAACAATTATATTTATGAATATTGATATACTTATATCAACATATTCGTACTTTGTATAACAAATAGATCCACAAGCCAATGTTTTATACCTTTACAAAATTATATAACAAGCAAAACTAAATGGATATGCTCATCTACTCAACGTATCACTTTCTAATGAGACAACAAGTGAGAAATTTAATGCATTAACTTTCAAAAGCGGAATTTTCATACAAAGGGTGTTTTTCATTTTAAGAAAAACAAACCATGGACCGGAAATAATGTAAATTAGGGAACTTCTACCAATAACAGAAACTCAAGCCTATACAGCATTGCAATTTGAAGTTCATCTCTTTTCCCATATTACTATTTGTAACACCATACACTCACAAATTAGAATTCTTTTGTTGATTTGTAAATTAAAATTAAAATCAAGTATTGTTTTAAAATTTTATTTCGATCATTAATAATAATTATTGTTTGATTATTACTCTACCAAAAAAATTGTTTTATGATTTATATTTTTTTTTTTATCAAAGATAAAAAGTATTTTTCAAGTTTTATTTTATTTATTTTATTTTATTGCTCAGGAATAAAAATTAATTTCCAAATTTTATTTTTTATTTTGCTTAGGAATAAAAATAGGTTCGGAATGAGGAATATTTTAAAGGTTGCTGTTGTTTATTTCCAACTAATTGATAGACGTCAATGTTGTGAAAAAACGTTTCGCTGTCTTGGATTTTATATTATATTTCGAAAAAAATTTTCTAGACAAAAATTAAAAAGTTATTTTTATTTCTGAGCACAACAGAACTCAAAAGAAAGAAATATAAATCATAAAATATTTTAATTTTTTTGCTTAACAATCATAAAATAAAAATGTTTAAGGATTTCAGTAGAGGGTCCAACCAATATCATTTTGAAGTACTCCGGTGTGATCTCCGGCATTTAGAATATGTTGACTTCTTGCATTGATTTGTAATGGCGTTTTCTTTTCTCGAAATATATATTGCCCTCAAATAATTCAACATTCAATATTTAAACAATTAAAAGGAACATCTAAAAAGAAGCGTTTCATATTTTGAAATAAAAATAAAAACAGGCAAATTGATATCCGACAGGGCAGAAAAAATGTTGCATTTTTTCGATAAAAAAAAATCATTATTAAAAAAAACCCTATAAATCGAGTTTACCAAAACTCCAAAAAGACTAACTATATACAATTTTATCCCAACAGTTGCATATAATACGAAAATATAAAGAACTAATGTCTATATCAAAGTTTTTCGAAAATCTATCGAGAGACTCAAAATCATCATATTTTTAGAGTTTTTATACCCTGCATAATGCAATATGCATGGTATATTCATTTCGGTCAGATGTTTGTGTCCACTTGAAGGAATCTCCGGAGATATAGACATGGATATATATTCGTGATCAGCGTCGATTAAATTTTCGATTTAACGATGTCCGTCCGTCCGTCCGTCCGTCCGTCCGTCCGTCTGTCTGTCACCTGGCTGGTTCGCACGATAACTTGAGTAAATATTGAGCTATTTCGATGAAATTTGGCATAAGTAATCTATGATCCAAGGGTACGGAGGGGATTGATATTGGGCATGATCGGTCAATAACCACGCCCACACCAAGCATTCAAAGCGACTAACCTCGAAATTTTCAAAATCTTTAACTTGCTATAACTCACATAATATACCACTTGGGACAACAATATTTTGCACATAGAGTTATATTATACTACTATATAACCTCGCCAAAAGTGGGTGAGCCACGCCCTCTTTCTAGCGTAGCTCCCATACAAAGTGTCTGTACTTCTTTTAAATTGAAACTGCTGTAACTTCTACAATCTTCTGTCTAGAATAACCATAATTGACACTTAGATTAACACGGAAGTCAGAAATAATATGGCAGAAAATCAATGTGCCACGCCCACTCCTTTTTGGGTCTCCCATACAAAGTTGCGGAAATTAAAAAAAATGTTACCGGTTATAACTAGCAAACTATTCAGCGTAGAATAACGAGATTTAAGGTGTGGATTAGTATTGTACGAGCAACTAGGCTCACAGAAAATGGGCGCACCACGCCCAGTGTTTATCGTATCCCCCATACAAATTTTAAATTGAAACAGCTGTAACTTAGGCAATCTTATGTCTACAATAACCATAATTGACACTTAAATTAATATCGTAGTCGGAAATAATCTGGCGAAAAATCAGCGTACCACGCCCACTTCTTATTGGGGCTCCCATACAAAGTTGAGGAAATTAAACAAAAATGTTAACCACCATAACTTAGAAACTATTCAACGTAGGACACCAAATTTAAGGTGTGGATTAACATTGAAAAATTAATTGGATTTACTAGAAAGTTGTAAGCCACGCCCACTTTTTATATAGCTCCCATACTAAGCCTCGGAATTATCTTAAAATCCTTTTACTTCGTCAAAGTCAACCATATTTCGGGTGTAAATTAGTAGTATATGCAAAAATTGTTTCTCGAAAAGTGGAAATAAAAGAAAAGTTGGATATTCGAGTAAACTTTTTATATATAAATCTACATATGCAGGGTATAGTTTGGTCGGCCCCAGCCGACTGTAAGGAGATTTTTTTCAATACGGTTTAACACGGTTTAGCGGTTTAGCTTTCTATTGAGCAGACAAATTTTGCTGGATGTGATTTATAAATTCATATTTTATAATATAAGTTTTGCTTCATTGATGTACGTACATACATATAAGATATGTTTGTAATAGTTACATTACTTATGCAATATGAAAAATATCTAAGAATTTGATATGCATTCATAGTATAAAGAAAAAATACAAGTTTTATATTTTGGTGTACATAATTTCTTTACCGGTAAAAAAAAAACGTACAATTTTCTTTTTCCTCTAATCAAGCATAAAATTAATTGGAAAGTTAATTAAATAAATAACAGCAGTTAACTCAATACATTTATTGTATAAATATTTTATGTGTAAATGCATTAAAGTATGAACTTAGTATTGCAGCATTCAAAACCCAATAAACCATTTTTATATGGAGTATTACCATATAGGGTACATATCATACATAGTATGTAGTATCTGAGCAACAATCAAGTGCATTAACCATTTGTTGTTGCAACTAATAATAATTCAATAATTGTATGATTGATAATTAAGTGAATACCTAACCTTGAATAAAGAGATAAACTTGTTTATTGACTGAGTCAAGAGATTGACTTGATAGTTTTTTTTTTCCATTACTGGCATAATTGCACCAAATCTCCATATAAGATATATAGTTAGGTACATATGTAATGAAGCATGGCTCTATTAATATGTAATTAAAAGAAAATGACTGACTCTAATATGATACTTACATATATTAAATTTTATATGGCGCAATACAAACGTATGTAGTTCCATGTCAATAAACGAATTGATGATGATTATGACTATTTAATTTGTAATTTTTAATTTAATAAATATGAATACTCATAATAAACGGAGTTTGTCACGCATATTAAAGTTTTGTGATCAATTTAGCGTCGAAAAATGGCAACAAAGTTTGCACCGCCAGGTAGGGATGGATCAAAAGAACAAATCATAGTCTTTTTGAATGCCGAGGAATTGGCCGAGTCATATAATTGAACCTGTGAGTCATATAATGAATGCCAATGAACAACAACCCACTGATCTATGACACTAACTCATCGATTACTCACAAAAAAAAAAAACCAAAAAACAAATGTAAGTGATTAATAAGAAATGTCTAAGGGAATTATAAAAATACTTCAAAATAACCAACGATGACTCTAAAAGCTTCGATGAACTTTGGTCGAGTTGGATTTAAATCTGAGACATCATCCATATTTTAAGTAGTCAAAAAAACTTTTTGTAAATAACCCTGTTAAATAAATTTCCGGTAGCAAAAAGGAAAAGGTCATTTGTACGAAGAACAAAATGTTAATAAAAATTTCAAGATGCAATAATTTCTTATGACGCACTTTATTAAAATGTATAACAGGAAGTAACTACAAAGTGAGTTACTTAGCTTAATGTGATATTTATCTACTTGTGATTGTATACAATACATAGTTTTTAATTCATTTCCCACGATTTGAATCTTTGAATATGCATATCAATTTGGCATAGGCTTTTTGTATTTAACAACAATAGCTAAACAAGATGAAAACAAACATTCTTTAATATTTATTCCACATTTTTATACCCTGCACACAAGTGCGAGGGTACATTGATTTTGGTCAGATGTTTGTAAACACTTGAGAATATAATCTAACGGGTGTTTTTTTTTTGCTGCATGCGATATTTTGATAGGGATATTTATGGTTTGACAGATGAGAATTGTCAAACTGTGTTGACATTTCTGTTCAGTAATAATTGCCATTTCATCATGAATCGTTTTATGCCAGAACAATGCTTCCAAATTGTGGAATTTTATTTTCATATAAAATAATTTTGTTTGCGAAGTTCATAGAGCAATTCGTTCATTTTATGGTCGGCATAATTTCTGGTGGTGGGTGCCGTAGCTCAGTGGTTAGTGTGTTCGCCTTCTGATCTGTAGGTCTTGGTTCAATCCCCGGCTGATGCATAACAAATTTAATATCGATAAGATTTTTCTTTCGAACGGTACCCACCTGTCGGCAAGCAATTGGCAATTCTTCCGACAGTAACAACTTGCCATGAAAAAGCTTCTAAAAAAAAGAACTCTGTGACAAAGCTCAGAAAAAGTGATGTTACAAGTGTTCTGCCGTTCGGAACCGGCTAAAATAAGTAGGTCCCTTCTAATATTGTCCTAAATTTAAGACACACAACAGTAATGGAAGAGAAGCTCGGACAATGAGCCCTTTGGGGCTTTATGTGCCACATATTACATTACATAATTTCTGGTTGAACGATTACCTTAATAAACAAAATTGCTGTATATTGGCTGGCAGTATCACCTGTGCTTATTTTTTTCGTTATCGTTACGTTGAATGGCGAGCGTTATCGAGCCATGCTAATTGACTTTTTGTTTCTACAAATTGATCAGCTAAACTTCGAAGACATTTGGTTTCAACAAGATGGGGCTACATGCCATACAGCGCATCCTACAATCGAGTTATTGCAAAATTAATTTGGGACAATTTTCTTTACCTTGACAACTTTTTATGAGGCTATGTTAAGTCATTGATTTGTGACGACAAACCAGCAACTCTTGAAGCGTTGGAAGCCAATATTCAAACCACCATTGAGGAAATATGGCCAGATTTATTGGGAAAAGTGGTCAAAAAATTGGGCTGATTGAATGGGGCATGTAACTCGTTGCCGTGATGAACAAATGCCCGAAATCATATTTAAAAAGTAAATGGCATGAAATTATGATTATCAATAGATTAAAATGACAAAAATTTCATTCCAATAATATTTCTTTTTTTAATTTGGTTCAAAGATCTAAAGCTCTTCAAAAAACGCCCGTTACATATATTATTGTTCAGCGTCGTCTAAAAAGTCGATTTTTTAAAAATGTAACTCTTAATATATTTTTTTTTAATTCAATTTGAGAAAATATTTGGAAATAGTAAAACAATTTCTTTTTAGACAGACTAAATACGATTTTTTTTTCTTTTCAGTGTGCACATTTGAATTGAATGACTCAAACCAAATGTCAATGTCAATGCAGTCGTCCTAATGCTACTACATATTTTACTGTATCATCATTAGCGCTTATGCAAATGTTGGTATAATAATTTATGTAGAAAAATATGTATAAATGATGATAAAAATAAATTTAAATTAATACATATTAGTGTATGCTCAATGCATGCAGTATATATTGTACATACATATGTATGTGGGTGATATTTTGCCAAATTGAATAACATAGTATACACATATTTACTATATTAATATAGAGGCCTGGATATTTAATACCATATCATAAATACCTCGGGTATCGTACAAAACCATATATAAAATCAAAACCATAAAATAATTATGAAAATTAATACAATAGAGCAACAACAATTTTTTGATTGCTAATACCGCCATAGTATGGTGTTTGAAAGTCGCTTGCGCCACACGCGAAAATATTTGCTCAAACATTACGTAATGCCATGCACATATGATATATGTATGTGTGTATGTACTAGTAGTGTACTACGCCAACAACGACTATGATGACTTAAAGACAATAACTAAATTATCGAAAATGTTTAGTAAAATTCGTATATTAAAGTTATTGTATTAAATAGTAGAATAAATTAAATTAAAAATCAAAATATACCATATTATGCAGCTATTTATTGAATTATACGATATTTCCAAAGAGACTAATTTAGAAACTTGTTGTTGCTAATGGATTTGCATAGTTTGGAAAATAGGAGGAACATAATAATAATAATTCCAATGTGTTGATTTGAGAAATAATCTTAACGAAAAATAAAAACAACAACAAAGTGTATTAATCAAGAAGTTGTGGTGGAATCATTTGAATTGAATTGATATGAAAACAATACGACCAACAATAACATCCTAACGGTGGTTTAGCATTTGTCGCAAACAATTAAATATCAAAGTAGCAACATTTTATTGTATTCATCACCACATCTTTGAACCCATTTAATGATCATATTTTACGGTTGCAATTTATTTTCGTATACATGAGTTCGTATTTCTTGTCTTTACCTGCATTTATATAAGTAAGTATTGTAAAATTTGGCTGAATAAATAATTGTTTGCATGCTGCTGCTGACCGTTTATGTTTTGTTTTACTTGTCCGATGCTCATTGTACACATATAAACATCCGTTGGCGACATCAATTGCTTGTGCAGTTTCTGATTGTCATTTGAATATTGCGAGCAAGCACAGGAAATTGTTGGTTTCAGCTTAATAATGGAATTTTCACATGAGACCGATTTAGCCAGTCACTAAGTCAACCAGCCAGTATAGTGTAATTGATTTTTTATTTTATTTTTTCGCTTTGGACCCTGACCTATTAAAGGTGTCATAATATTTGCATGTCTTTTGTCAACATTCATATATCAGTTGTGTACAAAGGAATATCTAGTTACGATTTCAATGAAAACATTAATGATATATAGGATTTCACAGAATACAAGCAATATGTAGCGCAAAATAATTCCACAAATTGAATTAATTTTAGTTTGTTGAATTATAAAACTTCAATTCATCTAATTGAGTGAGGTCAAGGCTCTTTTAAATATATTGTACAAGTACCTACATATTTTAGAAAATACACATAATCGTTATTACAACAAAACAGCATTTGTATGCTGTATTGGAATTACAACAAAACAGCATTTGTATGCTGTATTGGAATGCGGAAAAAGTATAGGGCCTTTCGTCAGCAGATGTATCTGATTTCGAGAACTATAGAGTAACTAACAGAAATTAAAATTATTGCCGATTAGCGAGAATGTGATTAAAAGAGTTGAGATTTCAAGGTATTTTATCAAAAACAATGACCAGGAAAAGTTATTGTTGGAAACATTGATTTCGAAGATGATCATCGCTTTTTCGATTATAGATCTCATCGGAAAATACGATGAAACGCTGGAAAATTTTGAACAAGGCTGTTGTGCGAGCAGTGATAACATTGTTGAGAAACTGAATATTAATTACAGTGTTTAACTATTTGAATCAAACTGAAGGGATACCACTTGAAACTTCAAAGAAGATGTATGATGGCAGTTGTGGTCAACATTTAGCAATAAACATTCAATGAGACTCATTAATCTAAACAAGCTAGAAAGTTTTCTTGAAGGATTATGCCGCACTAATACATAGGATTTAGGCATCAAAGGAAGCTCGACATTTGGATGGTCCATGAACTGTCTGCAATTTAAAGTAGATAGGCAATGAAATCGGTCCATTTTTAAAACGGTTTGTACTAGCCGATAAAAAGCAAATTGGGCATGACAAACTAGTGACGAGGAAAGTGATGCTGTATATTTGGTGCTACTGGAGGAAAAATCTTCTTAATGCTGGTGTTGTTGGTTTTTCAAGAGAGAAAACCCGTCTGCATTGATCAACGGTAAAGATGTTTTATACCTCTACGACGTCAGACGTCACACGTTCTTAATAATTTGGCAAATATTGAATTTTGCCTGATCATTTTGATACATCTCAGCATAAAACTAATATTTATTTCACCATAAGACGACCATTTGTTTCGATCTCTGTAACAAATAGGCTTCAAAAAAAAGGCATGTGAAAACTTGTTAGTTCAGTTTTTCAACAAAAACCTAAAGTAGTCCACGTCGATATAATATTTGTATCAGAGAAATGGCAAAAGGTAATCAGTGAAGTCCTATGTATTTCATTTAATAACAATCATTTTCGATAGAGAGGGTTCGATAGTTTTTCATCAATCGAATATATGTGTATACTAAGGTGGGTCAAATTTCTAAACTTCCTAACTTAGCGGAAAATACGAAATTTGAATAACTTCAAGCCTTTCTTCTGGAGAAGCAAAGACGATTTCCTAATTTAGATCCGAAAACTTAAAAAGATATGGTCTTCTGAAGAAGTGCAGAATAGTGCATCCTGGGGAAAATTTCTTGATAAAAAAAAAGAACAAATGCGTGGCAGTTCTAGGCCCCGAAGGTCCCATTGGCCGAGCTTATCTTCCAGTATTGTTGTGTGTGTTAAATTTTTTTTTTTATTAGAAGACAATTAAATCGATTAGCCGTTTCCGAATGGCAGAACCGTTGTGACATCACTTTATCTCAGCGCTTTTTCATGGCAAATAGTTACTGCCGGAAGAATTACCAATTTGCTACGACAGATGGGTACCATTCAAAAGTAAAATCTTTTGATAATAAAGTTGTGCTTCAGCCGGAGATTGAACCCACGACCTACAGATCAGACTAACCACTAACCACTGAGCTACGGCACTGATATAGAACACAATAAATCAAAAGGTGTTTGTTGTCAAGTTCAAATCTGTAAAATGTACATGAAATAAATCGAAATTTCGTGTTTTTCGCTAAGCCAGGCTGTCAAACATTTACTCCATACAATTAGAGCCACCTTAATGTATGCTTACTTTATAAAACTATAAATTAGTTTTTGTCGTAGTAACTCAATCGTATTAATGACAATATCATTGCAAAGATACCACATATTATGGGTTTACTATTAGAAAACAAAACACCACCAATAATCGTGATTTACTTATTGTAGTTTTTCGTTCGCTGCATATTGTGTTCAAAAGCATTTAACGCTAGAGATATATATCACTAAGCAGAAAAAACATGCACATCCATCAATATGAATTAACAATTAAATTGAAAGCAAATAACTAGTGGAAGATTTGTTGTCCATGATATGGTGATATTTCATGAAATTATATCGAATAGGTAGCTAAGATGGCTAAAAAGAGTTATTGGGATTTAATAAATTAATTATCTGCGGAATCGAATAAGTCCGTGAGCAATGCTTAGATGGGGGATAGATTTTAATAAAGAAAAAAAAAAGCATAATATTTTATGTGATACTTTGCAAATATATTTTTGCAGTATAGTCGAATAATCTGATTAATCAAAATGTTGATTAATTAGTAATTCGATTAATAAGAATTTTGATCAACCAAACAATTTTTCTCTTTTATTATTCTTTATTCTTGAAATTTTTTTTTAAAATATTAATTTCAACGTGCTATTCTACTTATAGTTTTAACAAGCCTAATCAAAGTTTAATCGAATAAATGATTTAAGTTAAGTATTGAGTATTTGATACTCAATGAGTGTTTTTTTTTTGTTTGGATAAGATATATCTTTAAGGTGAAATAGGTTCCACTTTTAATGTTCGAATGAAGAAATAAGGCAGTGTAGGTCGCCTCGCCAATGTGGTGCTCAACAACATACTTAGTGACAAAATATGTACTATAGATGTGAATAGATATGAGAAGCAAGTATTTTGCAATATCACTACTTGATTCCATCCATAATTGGCTTCTATTAGAACAGCATTAACGAAGGAGAAATATATAAATAGGATCAAACAACAACCATAATATTTGCAAACAGCCAAATGATTCTGTGCGAAATGATCGCCGTAAGAAAACAACGATCGCGAAATCCTTTAAAGTCGATCACAGCGCACAAAGTCAAAAAAGCTTGTGGCTAATAATAATAAAAATAACAAATCATGAGTGCTCAAGCAGAATTTATGTGCACCATTAAAGAGTCACCGAGTTTTTGCGCTTGATGTAAAGAGAAAAAAGAGCCAATTGAGCTTCTGGCTGTGTAACGTCGCTGTAATAGAACATACATATGTAGTATAACCAGACATGTACATATATTTGTAATCGGATAATCAAACCACAAAAGTTAAATGCTTTTAGTTTGTTGTAAAATCAACGTCAATAATTGTACGTATGCTATACTATATACGAAACAAGGTCGTTCACAATACATTGCTACGCGGTAATAGCGTACATAATGGCGTGCATGCACTGTATGACCAATCAAAAGTTCTGTCGTCACATAAACACATACACTGCAGCATAGTAACAAGAATAGGTAACAATTTTAGTAGCAGAGTAATTTCATAAAATTTGTTATTTGCAAGACATTGCTATTCAAGTTGTTGCTGATTCTGTTACCACTTTTATTATAATTTAGTGCAATTGCAAAGCACAAGATGTATTTCCTCACTTTAATGAACCAAAAAAAGCAAAAATTTATAAATCAGCTTAGTCAGAATTGACAATTCATGCAACAAATATGCATTAAAATATATACTAAAGATTGAGTTGCGAACGCCAACAAATTGTCGATGAAAATGCTCTTAATAATAAGTGAAGTAATGCAATTTCCATAAAATTGAATGAATAAAAAAAAAAAGTTATTATAGAATACATAATTACTATATTTGTAATATCCAATATATTGTATTATGCGCTCCAACGGAAATTAACTACAACGGCAACAAGAGCAGCAGCTCAAAGGCAAAAACATTCGAGGTCAATATTGCAAAATTATTATTATTTTTACCCACATGCAAATTTGAGCGCTTATAGATTTTATGTAAAAAGCAAATGTAAATTATTCATTTGTTGTATTATTAGAATTGTACTATGATGATTTACAATTGCATTTTATATAGCAATTCGATACAAATGTTTTTGATTAACGCAAATTAACAAATCTGATGACTTTATTATATCAATACACATCTACAAAAATGCATATATACTTGTACTCTATATATTTAGTCATGTGAAGACTTGCCAACGGCATGACTAAGTACAACAGTCTCGTTGTACTCGTAGTTGAATATTTCAATTAAGCATAACATAACAATTGTTAACTTTAAACTACATTTTCCAAACATTTTACACGAAAAAAATGAAATATGTTAAATGTGGTAGATAAGACGTTTCAAATGTGTTTAAAATATTCAAACAAATTATTATATTGGACCTTTGTAGATACTGGCAAGCATGACACATCACAATTAGCTGTTTTAACATTGACACTCTAAAGTAAAGTGTGCTTAAATTTATAGTTCATATGGAAGCGTGAAAAATGCATTTTTTAAATTAGTCCGATGAAAATACTGTAAAGCCGAAAATGCAGCTAGATATATATATTATTTGAATTCGTGAAAAAGTGCCAAGAACTCAACAAAATAAAAAGAAATATTTTTGGTCTCAACGTTGGCCTTCTGCACTAAAAAACTGTAGGTGTAAACAATTTGTTTGGCATTCAAAAAAATTTAAATTGTTGTTTTTAAGTTGGTTTAATACTTAGTCCCTATAGATGATGAACCAATCGGACGTCTAGCTTTAAGATAATGCATTAAATATAATAATTTTTCCAGTAGGAACTTTATGACAGATCAAACAGTTCGGTCAGTTCAAATTGTTCGGCCTTATTAACATATGAGCGTCTAGAAATTATTAAGCTATATCACGAAAATCAATGCTACTTGTCATAGATGTTAACCGCAGTTGAAAAGAAATAATTGTTTAGATTTAAATGTAAAGAAAGATTCGTTTCTATGATAATAAAGATTATCGGATAGAATGGATTTTATTAATTCTTTAATTAAAAAAAATATATATAGCACTACTTAATGAATTATGCCAAGTAGCTCAGTGGTTAATGCGTTGACATTCTGATTCGAAGGTTGTGGGTTTAATCCCCGACTGAAGCACAACTTTGTGGTTATATCAAAATATATTTCTTTGAATCATACTCACCTGTCGGCAAGCAACTGGCAATTCTTCCTGCTGTATCAATTTTCCATGAAAAAGTTTATATAAGAGCTCTGCGACACAGCTCAGAAGAGGTGACGTGACAAGGGTTCTGTCGTTCGGGACCGACTAATGTAAGTAGGTCCCTTCTAATACTGTCTAAAATTTGCCACATATTTTTTTTATTCTATTTAAAAGAATGTTCATTTAATTAATACTTCACTAACAAAGAAAAGAAAAAAGCACTGAATGTAGACTATCCCACGAGTAAATATTGTATTTACTATATGCAAGAGGCAGATAATGTAGAAGTAAATAGAAGAAAATAAATGAAACAATAAAAATTAATTCCTAAAGTGAATATCTTGTCGTGGCGAGGTGGTGTCTAGTCATCGCCAAAATAACGTGTCGTAATAGGCTAAAAGATCCGTCACCGTTAGTCTAACATAATAAATAATCATGGCAACATTTTCAACTCTATTCGTTCGCCTTTGTTTTACTTTTTATAGCTCTACATTTTACTTTAACTAAGTGGTTTAACTATTCGTCACTATCAACTGTCATGTTCAAGTGGTACTTGTTTATCTTGGATTAAAAATGTATTTGCAGCTAGCTGCAATAAAAATCTGCTAAAATGGTATAACATTATAAATTTAAAATTTTTTTCAACCCTTCTCATTTCTAATACTACCGCTCCGCTACAAATATATCCAGATATGATAAACGGAGATCACTAATAATAAAAATAATAATGTTTATGTTTAGCTTCATCTTGCAAGCGTCTCATCAAAGTTCGTTACACTTTTAATGAGATAATCTAAAAAAAAAAAATAGCATACCGAAAATAATTTGCATTTTTTCACGTTGTTACGAGTATTGTACTTCCGTTTGAATGTTTATTATTTGTGGTTTTTTGTTGCTTTATTATAACCGTTGGTATATAGGATGAGTACATGTGGAATGTAGTACAAAATGTGCTAATAAATAGCAGTAATAGTAACTGTTTCTCTTTTTGTTGTTGCTGTAATTGCAAACGTTTTCAAATTAAGTTTAAGATAAAAATAAACTCGTCTGCATTAATTTTACTTTAATCTGCAAGGTTAAATGCGTTTTAGAGATTTTATGGACAGTGAAATATTTTAATAATATCTGTGTGTATAAACTGAATGAATTGCATGTTAAAAACAATTTTTAAATTTACAATTAATAAAATACTATTTTTTTTTGTTCCGGCATCACAATTTGCAACACACGCATATCATTATTTATGACTCCTCTGTACAAAACTAATGAACTTTATTTTATTAACCCTGTATATAAGTAAGATGTGTATGTAAGTGTGTGTATAGTGAAAAAAGGTTGACACACCACACCAGCATAAATAACCTAATTGCCCTAGATTTTTCATGAGGAGTTCCTTCTCTTTGGCAATTTTTTTAAGTACATACATACATGCACACTTTTGTGTAGGTAGAGACATACTAAATTAAATGCTTATTTACATCAAATTTGGACATTTATCGTTTGCGTGTTTAGTTATCTGTGAATAGACTGTTTCGAAGAAGAAGTAAAAAAAAAAAATAGCCAAAAGAAAAATAAAACGGCAACGCCAAAAGTCAAAAACGTCGTGACAGCTGCAGTAGTAACAATAGCAAGAGTAATGATTTAATTTTTTTTTTGTTGTTTTGTTATTAACAATCACTTTTATGCTTAATGGTATATTTCATAGTCTAAATAGAGTTAAATATGTATTCAAAAATATAAGATATAAACAACAAATTGTGTGTAGCTACCTACCATTTACCAAAACTACAATATATGTAACTTATAAACCAATTGGTATATCACAATATAATGGGGTGTTCAAGTATGAGTTAGTTTTTCAATTTTATTCAATTTGAAGACGAAAAAAAACAAGTGACAGGTATTAAGCAATATCGTATAAAAATAGAAGAGAATAGAAGGCTTTCTCTGCTCTTCAAAACAAAAACAATCTTTTGTGTGATATTAATGACCAAGAAATATCTGCTCTTTCAGAAATTATTCACCAAATTAAAAATCCTGTTTAAGGTTTAGCACAAAAAACAAGAAATTTTTAGGACATGGCACATTTAAACACCCTTTTTATGCAATATATTTGTATATAATTTGAAATGTTTACTAATTTATGACACACGTATAGTTTTACATATATGGATATGTATGAATTTTTGAAAATGCTAAAACACACCCATCGTGAGAAAAGCCACAACAGTTCAATGGAGTACAAATATATAAATGCCACCTACAATGAATAGGATTGCTCGATTTATAGTAATTAATCGATTTTGTTTTTCTTTTTTATTCAAATATATTCGAATAGTACGTACAGCCTCCAGATCAGCAAATGTATATGCTCCTTTCATCCAACTGCTATACTCGTATTTTAATATTTCTGGAGGTAATAGAAAAATGAAGTGATGAAATATTGTATGTAGTAAATGCTAATTGTCAAATGACCATAGTAATTAGGCATTATTCGATTGAGGCAACACTTCATTGAGAGCTATAAAGGAATTTAAGCATAATGGCTTGAATGAATGTGTCATGGCAAAACAATGTGACAAGCAAGTTATTAAAAATACATAAACTAAGTATTCGTATACAAATTTCATTACGAATTTCAAAACATACAATATTAGTAGGCACTTAAATCAGTATTTATGATAATACAAAGAGTATTTATAGATTCAAATTAATATGACCAGTTTTAAGATTGATTTTATTGATGAACAGAATATGCATATATTTATGTATTTACGAAACTTTAATATACCTACTTATTGTTCGCGTTATTGTAGGCATACACAAGGGTATTCATAACAAACAATTCTTCTTTCCTGGATATCTTGTTTTCTAAGCATATTTAAGCCACTCAAATAATCATAATTATTCTATTGTTGTGGATGATGTCGGATCGCCGCCTACGGATATGTTGCAACAATAAAATTCTACCAGTTTTAAATTTCGCGCCGACTTTATTCTATATATGAGGAGAAGTGTCGCACCTAGCATTGAATAATCATAACTAAATAACTAAAATCTATAGAATCTGAACGTGTTGTTCTATTTCATTACTAAAGTGCGCTTCCGAAGGGTCTGCAAATTATGCAGCTACGATTGCAATACCTACACTTGATGGAACACCATTCGATGAGAATCCATTTCCGGACTAAATTTATTCAGGTTTGGAAAGAGATATTATTCGCTGGAAAACAAATCTAAGTAATTCGTGCTTTATTTAATTGAATTTAGACATCTCTTGATTTGTGTCTTAAGTAAACCAGATATGGGTGCACTAGCTCAGTGGTTAGTGCTCGGCCTTCTGATCTGTGAAGGTCGTAGATCCTTGGCTGAAGCATAATTTTAATATTGAAATATTTTTCTTTTGAACGGTATCCACCTCTCGGCAAGCAATTGTCAATTCTACGGCAAGTAACAATTTGCCATGAAAAGAACTCTGTGACAAAGCTCACAAAAAGTGACATCACAGGGGTTCTGCCGTTCGGAATCGACTGATACTGTTCAAAAATTTAATAGCACAATAGTGCTGGAACATAAACTCGGCCAAAGGGCACTTCGGGGCCTATAAGAGCCATATATTTATTTTTTAGACTAGATATTTTTGCACTAATTTTTTGTATTCAATCATTTCAGCAGACTTGAATAATATTCAGAGTTCGTTGACTTACATTTCTAAAGATAATCGACAATAAAAATAAAAATCCTTTATAATACCAAAAAAATGTTGGTATAATTTTTCCTGCTGATGGAATTGTCTCGAATTAACTCGGTATTTTGAGATGTCTATAGCATCACCATATCATGAAATTGTTGAACGATTTCTGGAATTGTGGCACTTCATCTTCAATGCTTGCACAACTATGTTTAAACTCAGAAACCCATCTTCTTACCATTGCATATGAAAGTTCATATCCATCTAACCTTTCTTCAATAAATACTCAAACACTGAAGAATTTTTAAAATTTGTATTATAAAAATTTCAGAAAAAAATATACTTCTCTGACTGACGACAACCAACACTCTATATACGAGCATTTAATATGTTGCTAGAACCAAAGCTAAGCTTTCTTTTCTTCAAGTCATGTTGTGATTGTTCTGGTAAATTTGGACAGAACTAAAGAGAACCACATAAATGTCTGAATGAAAAAAAAAATCTAAACCGATGCTTTAATGTTTTTAAATGCTGTAGTCTTTTTAAGATGCACTAAATGTAGAAAATGATTTTAAACGTTTAAGATATGTGTGAATTTGGCTCCATAACAATACAGCTTCATGCGAATACAAAATCAAGTATAAACATTAATTTTATGTCTACACATGTTAATACTTGACCAAATTTTTAAACTATTGACAATTATTTGCTTTCATTATTTCATTTCTGGTGAATGCATACTATTTGTATTCTATTACAATGTGTTTTATATTATACACAATCACTTTTTCAACAAATTCTCATATATATGTATTGCATGTGTATCTATTTCTCATACAAACTAATGCAACCTATAAATCGTTTCCACTTGGTTTAACAAAATGATAGTAAAGCACAACATAGACTGGTAGACTGGTTCAGTATGGCATGTGGAGTGTAGTAGCCGAAAATTAATTAAATAATTTTATAGATGGAATTCGATTGCACGTGTTTGTTTGTATTGCCAATAAGGAATATGTAGCTACTATAGATTTGGTAAATGTACAAACTATGATAATAATGAAGAGAATGTATAAATTAAAGGTAATATATCTGCACATAAAATTAACAAAGTGATTATAACACATTTGTGATTGATATTTTATAGTTTTGACGAATGATTAAAGCAATCAAAATCAGGTTGGTTGAAATGTTCGTAGCTAGTATGAGGAAAATTCGATTCAATGTTTTTCCACAGTAAATAATGTATGAAATATGATGAGACAACACGTGATTTTGAAATTTAATTGAACAATTTTCGGATTCATATTTTCTATTAAATAGGTGAAACATTATAGTTGGTGGTTAGCCACTGAGCTTGACACTTTAATTATATGTACTTCACGGAGCGAATTTTCAAGATAAATATTTGTAAATGATGTTGCTCTGTAGGCTTGAAAGAAACGGAAGATTATAGTGATATGGCCATGCTGCTCCTGGATTCTCAGTGAGCTTTTGTGGAACGTACAAATGGGATCTCACAAAAACTGCTAATACCGCAGAATTAATTAACTATGTATATGGAAATAGAACGGATATCACAAAATATTTGAATGAAGGAAAAACTAAACGTCAATTTGGCTACCACATTTTGTATTCAAAGGAGATTTGTAAAAGAAGCAATCACATAAAACGGTTGCTGAGTACTGAAGCACTCAAAGTAGTCAAAATCATGTAAAAATGCATAGAATAAAACGGCAAGAAAAGACTCGTTTCAGCAAAAACTCCCGATACGGCTCCATAAAGGTGTTCTCAATCTTTAATTAATTTCCACGTAGGATAATTTTATAAAATTTCGGATAAGAGAAATGAATTATAGAAGATGGTACTTAATTAATTTTCTGAATGAAAACTTTTTTAATCGGTATTGCATACATATATTTGGATTACAATTAAACTAACAAGTTATTGTCATTAGGTAATTATGTAAAATTGTAATCAAATGATGGTAATTTCATCTTCAAACACACATAATATATATGCGTATTACTGCATTCCTCTGACTCGCAATTTATCGTCTATTGAATCTGTCGATTGTGTAATCGAGTGACTTGTATTTTCATGGATCTTCCATTGCAATAATGTACACATATTTACATTCACCAAATGCAAAACTAAACAATATAACCAATAGTAAGCATTATTTTGTTACTTATTATGAGCGCATCAAATCGGTGGCACATGTGCATATTAACTATTTGGACTTCCGTGTGCTGCAGCATTTCTTTGTGAATTATGCAAACAAGTAATGCAAATTTGCAAAAATTAATTCTAATTTTGTGTTTAATTACATTAAGTAATATTTTATATTTATTAACTAAATTTAATCCATCATCAACGTCACAAATTGATCATAATCTCATCATCAGCATCTCAGCAACATTTTACATTATGTAAATATTTAAAAAAATTTCTATATACATACATAGATGTACTTATGCATAAACATATACGTGATTATAATTTAATTCATACTTTTCTTCTTGCTTAATTCAATCATAGTCAATAAGCGAAGCAATATAGCTAACTTTTATTTACATAAATTTGTTTCATTTTCTTATTTCAAATTTTGCATTTTCCCATCAAAGCAATAATTAATTAAGTCACCAACAAATCACAGTAACATGAATACATACCTACAACAACAACAAAAACAACAACAGCAGCAGCAGCAGCAGCAGCAGCAGAAAAAAAGTCTTGTTATAATTGCAACATTACGCCACATGTAAAAAATTCAACAATTCAACATACTAAGTAATATCCACATCCATATGTACACATACGAGTATATAGTGTAGTCACAACAATTATTGGCATCTCATGTCGCCAGTTTAGTTATTGTGGATACATTTGTTCATTGGAATATGTTTTTTTTTTTGTTTGTTTGTTTGCAAAGCTAAGTATATATACATATTTATATACATGGAAGTACAAAAAACCCCTTCATTTATGTGTGATAAATTGTAGTTATTAATATGTCAAGATCTGAAGCAATACACACATACAATATAATAATGTACCTTGTCTTGTATGTAACAACTACTTGCTACACACATGTGTATCACTATTTCACTTTGTATATTTATTAATAAGTAGTAATCAAAAGTTTTAAAATTAATTGTTATGGCGGCACAAAGAAGAGGCAGAAGAAAAATACGATCGTTATAATACGGCATAGTATTTATTTACATATATTCAATAAAAATAATCATAGATTGGAACAGCATATGTGCTGCATGCTGATAAATACGAGTATAATGGGTTCAAAGGCCATTCGATATGAGTACATATTGATGCAATTAATTGGAATTAAAACACTTTGCTTATATACCAATAGGAGCATTGAAAACAGTTGTAGAGCTAAAATATGATGTTAATTGTCGTTGGTGATGAAAGTGGGAATAGAAAAATATCTACATGTCTACATAATGAGATTGCTTATAAATGTGGCATTATCTTTTAAACATACTTATGCGTTAACATATCTTAAATTCACGTCATTTGGTCATATCATGTACATAGGGGTTACCTTTTATATTTTTTCAATTTTTTTTTGGAAATTTTGACATTTTTAAGCATAAACGTACTTAGCGCTATATGTGTTGTTTGAACTTGAATACTTGAAAAATTCATATCGTCCAAAAAATGGATTTAATTCGTGAACATTTTCGAGCTATGATTTTTTACGATTTTCGAAGTAAATTATCTCAACAACAGTTCTTTGAGCGTCTTTATGCTGCATTTGGCGATGAAGCACCAACCCATCAAACAATTTAAAACTGGTTTAACGAATTCAAGCGTGGTCGTCGTTCGCTTCAGACGAATTTCATGAAGGTCGTCCGAAATCGGCCATCGATGCTGTACGTGAACTGATAATGAAAGATCGTCATGTGACATACCGTGAGATAGAGGCATCCTTGGGCATTGGAAAAAGCGCCATGCATTCGATATTGTATGAACACTTAGCTGTCAGAAAGATTTGTTCTCGTTGGATCCCGCATAACTTAGCAATCACTCAAGAAAGGCTCGGGCCGATTGGTGCAAAGAAATGATGACAAAATTGGAACGCGGTGCTTCGAAAGACGTTTATAAGATCGTGACAGGTGATGAATCATGGATGTTGCGTATGAGCCCGAACAACAGCAATCCACCGTGTGGGTCTTCCAATACGAGCCAAATCCAACAAAAACCATCTTTTGGAGGTGTCTCAGTCGAGTGGCAAAAGTGCTTCGACAATTTGTTTGAGCGCATGCAAAAGTGTATAAACTTTCATGGAGCATACTTTGAAATACAACAAAACCATTTTTGATGATAACCAAATGCATTTTCATACTTTTTAAAAAAATATAAAAGGCAACTCTCGTATGCATCTGAAAAATAAATATATTCCGTGGTGAAGTGTCGTTAGTAAATTTTTTGCTAATTTGTTAATGCAATTTTTATTCAAAATTTACATTAAGGGGGTTCAATCCCCGTCTGAAGATTTTTCTTTCGAACGGTGCCCACCTGTCGGTAAGCAATTGGAAATTCTTCCGGCAGTAATAATTTACTATGAAAAAGCTTCTTGAATACGAAGCTCAGAAAAAGTGATGTCACAAGGGTTCTGCCGTTGGGAACCGGCTAAGATAAGTAGATCCCTTCTAATACTGTCCAAAATTTAACACGCACAACAGAACTGGGAAAGAAGTTCGGCCAAAGAGCCCTTCGGGGTTTACAAGTGCCACACATTTACTTTTTAACTTCTATTCTTTTACCATCGGTACATTGATTGAGCATTTTTTATTTGGTGACATATATTACCTCTCAAATTCAGATCTAAAACTTTTTAATGAGGTGGATGATTTGGGTATTTTGTTTGACTCGCGATTGACATTTATGATTCATCTCGCATTATCTTATGGCCCTCGTCAGACACAATAGTGCTGTTTTTACAAATATGTTTTGTTTGGTTCAATTTGGAGTATGCTTCATTCGAATCCTTTGTATTCACATTAAGCATTTGGAGCAGTCTCAGAATTCATTAAATTATTACGATTTTTAATTAAAATTTATTGAAATGTTACATTAAGTCTGTGACGTTGTCTTCCCGTAGACTGAAATAAACTAAAAACAATGCATGCTAATCTCATGTAATGCATTTTCCTGTTATTCTATTTCATATTTTTCAAAAAATCAAATCAATTAAATGATGAAAGCAATTTATCGCAGATATTTAATCAAATATTCAATCTCCTTGGTTGGTCGTTGGTCAAACTTATCATCACACCACGAGTACATCAATATACAAGTACACTACCATGTAACGATATATCTCCATCAAGTATCAAAGCAACTAGTTATTTCAATAGTGTAATGAGATTGGTTTAATAATCGGTATTGTAACTGAGAATGAATGCTAAGGAGACGATGTCAGATACAAAAAATCCTCGATGGTAAATTTAATATAAATTTTGTACTATATATGACATTATGCAGGGTATTTCAACGATAGGTGACATTTTTCTTTCATTTAAAAAAGAATTACAATATTTTAGTGAAAAGATCTGATAATTTTATTTTAATCCTAAGTCCAAACTCTTAGGTTAGTAATGGAATATAATATCTGCCAAATGTCCACCGCGCCTCTCTTTGCATAGAGCCATCCTTTTGATGAAAATTTTCATCACATTTTCGCATAATCGTAGCTGTATCTCGCGAATAACAGCTCTAATATGTCTTTGAGTGCTTCAATATTTACTGTATCGTTGGCGTAGACTTTATATTTAACGTAGCCCTAAGGAAAAAAAATGGAATGACATCAAGTCACACGATCTCGGTGGGCAGCTAGTCTCCATTTCGCGATATCACACGTCCAGGAAAATTATCACTCAATAAAGCCATTGTTTCACCAGCTGTATGGTATGTGGCGTTGAAAATGAACATTCTCAACGTCCATGGCATCAATTTCAGGCGACAACATCGTTCGGCAATGCAATCCATTCACTGAAAAGATCGCACCGGCATCATTTTCGAAAAAATATGGGCCAATGGCACCATCACTTCAAAAACCGCACCAAACTGTCACTCGTTGTGGATGGAGAGGTTGTTTGACCATTTGTTTTGAGTTTTCGAGGCCCTAGAATAATTTTGTTTGACAAATCATGATCTTCTTTTTCACTATTTCAATGCGTTCTGCGACCATGTATAGATCCATATTTGAAAATCTCTAGTTCTTCTTTGTCAACGAATGTTTCCATTCGTTAACTTTCGATGGCTCCAAAAAAAATATTAAACACCCTGGCGCCTTGAAACTTAAAACATATGTTTTATAAGGTTGCCACTTTTCACCAAATTAATTTTTTTCAAACTACTGCCGCCATCTATATGTCAGGTCAGGTAGTCCTGGGACCGCCCTCGTATGTTGACACCTGAAAAAATAATGGTAAATTTAATGTGATATCTCTTGTTGAGATACCCTGTAACTTGAACCTATACTTTACATAAAAGTTCATAAAAAATGTAATTTAATTAAATATGTAAAAGGCTACTCGTGGAACTAGTACCAAGAGTACTTTCCAATATGTAGAAATCGTTATAGGTCATTACTAACGATTTCATTTATCAATATGCAGTGCATAAGTAAATATTTTGTGAATGCAATTCAAAATGCAATTTAACGTCAATTCGACAGCGAAATAAATAATCATAAACATGCAAGTATAGAAAATACCTATGCCATTCTCAATGGTGTATGGATGAATTGTTTATATGTATGTGGATATGCACGTATATAATAGAGAATGGAAAGCCAATACTGTTGTTATTCGTATTTCAATAAATGCATTTTTGGTTTATCGCTATGAAACCAACCGCATTATGTGAGCATACACTTCCTACTTTAGTTCGAACACTCTCCTCCTCTTCGACTCATCCAACAACAGTGTATGTATCAAAAGCAAAAGTAAATAAATTTTGATTTAGTTTAGACGGTGATGACAATAATAATGTTGATGCTGATGAGACTTGAGAAGTGTCGACTGATCATATCTACCATTAGATACATAAATAATAGATAAATGTTATATGTGGCTACATTTGTACAGTTTCAATTTCACTCATTTGAACAAAAATATAAAATACATCATGCATTTGTGTGTTGCTGGCCAACAAACATTTCTAATCCGACGGCAATTATGTTGTATTATTGGATTTTTCCAAAAAATGTGTAATTTTCTCAACAAAAACAACAACAACAATTTCATTAGTACGCGCATACAATAAAATTTGTGTGTGTCTAAATATGTATAATGCTTACAAATATTTATAGAAGGTGGTAAAATAGTGGTTAATGGTTGTTTGGTTGGTTTTAGATTGTCTGTTGGTCAGCTGTTGGTTATTATTTGCTTGCGGCCTTATACCTACTACACATATATTTGATGTGTTTCTTTTTTCACATCTACATGTTTTGTGTATGCATTTGTTTTTGAATACATCAATTCGAATGATGCGTTGCTGTGAATAATGATGAATGCTGTTTGTATTGTTGCTATTGTTGTTGTTGTTGTTGTTGTTGATGATGTGTTGACAACAGTGTTTAAGTCGGTTAGTTTCGATTCTATGATATTTTATAGTGTTTATGTTATATTGCCATTATTGTACCTATTTTAATAGAAATTTATTTTATATTTTATAATATTCTCATATGTATGCATGAATTTCACTGCTAGTTCCAGTTGTTGTTGAATTTAAATGCAAATTTATTCTGCAAATAAATGTTTGTATATATTCATTTAAGTGGAAATATATTTAGAATAGCGTTAACAATTACGCGTGTCAATAATCTATAAATATGTAGGTAGTACATTCACACAAGCAAATATATACACAGATACGGACATGTAGGCATTTACATATAGTGAAAATTAACAGATGTTATAAAGAATATAATTTGAATATAAAAGAATTGATACGATATGCAATTAATAATGGTTTTAACATAAATCAAAATGGCTTTGCAATCGTATCATAGATGAATGTTCTAAAATAAATCAAAAATATGTGACATTTATAAGCCCCGAAGGGCTCTTTGGCCGAGCTTCTCTTCCAGTACTGTTGTGCGTGTTACATTTTCGGCAGTATTTGAATGGACCTACTTATTTTAACCGGTTCCGAATGGCAGAACCCTTGTGACAGCTTTTCCAGTGTAAATTATTACTGCTGAGAGAATTATCAATTGTTTTCCGGCGAGTGGGCACCGTTCGAAAGTAAAATCTTTTCGATATTCAATTTATACTTCAGCCGGGAATTGAACCCACGACCCACGATAGATCAGAAGGCCAACGCGCTAGCCACAGATAGTCAAAATCATCGTTATATGGGTACTTTCTGTCGATCAAAATATGATTTGAGTAAAAACAAAATACTAATTAAAATCTAATTATTGCTTTAGCTCCCACATGCTATCAAAAAGGCAAAAATCAAGTTTACAAAACATATTTTTTATAAAAGTATAAAATCTTTACAAATAACGATTGATATTTTAGATGAGCAACCCGAAATTTAGTAGAATTATTATTACTATTATTATTAGAGGGTTGTATTGCACTGCGACCCTAGGTCTATTGTGTACAATAGTATTTCTCTAAGTCCAGCTGTTGTTTAGTATAGATCCTACCTTAATGGACTTCAGCAGATTTTCCGGTATTATAAATTCCCAAAAGTTTTTCTTTCTTCTGTGCATAAGTGCTGGGCACGTTCCCAACACATGTTTTGCACTTTGATTCTCCTCGTTGCAATATCGGCAGGTTTCATCCGAGAGAATTCCCAGTTTCGTTAGGTGATAGTTCAGCCTGCAGTGTCCTGTCAATAATCGCATGATGATTCTTGTTTAAACTGATACAATTCTCAAGTCGTTTTAGTTTATAGGTCCCTAAAAGTGTCTTAGATTGGGACAACCTTGGTAGGTTTACCCAGTATGATTGTCTTTCTGATTTCTCACTGCTTTTAATGAGCATGGATAAAGCTCCTTTGCTATTTCGTTGCCTCCAACTCCAATATGTCCTGGAACCCAGAGGATCTATAATTGGTTATTTTCACCAAGTTTATTCAGCTTGTCAAGACATTCCCACACCAGTTTTTATTTCGCCTGGTTAGAGTTCAGTGCCTTGATAGCATTGTCACTGACTGTCTGTCAGGATTGCAATCCTTCTATTCCGGCATTGGCGCATGATGTTGAAGTGGGCACAGCTGTCAATGGCGTATATTTCCGCTTGAAAGACGGTAATATTGTTACCTAAAGGCTCCGAGTATTTTATCCCCGGGCCTATCACTCCTGCTCCGGCCCCTTCATTAGTCAAGGAGCCGTACGTAAACCATGTTATCATGTTCTGGTTTATCCCGTATGTTTTTGTTATACCTTCCCATTTGTTTTTATTACTGACCTCTGTTTGGAATCGTTTAGTAAAGCTAAATTCCATATGCGTTGAGATTTAGTACTATATGAATTTGAATTTAAATTTAACAACACGTTCGTTTTCTGTCCACATCTTGTTTGAATTGAAACACTGTGGTACGGTTAGCGAGTCAGCAATAGGGTGAAAATGAAATTTTTGTTAAGCTAATAGCAGGGCAATAATTTAGTGCAAAAATTATAGGAAACCTTCTAGCTCCGTACAAATTTGAGAATACTTAGTTATTCAAAACTCTCTCCCACTTTTGCCTGAGAATATTTGGTCGCCATAAGTAAAGATAATCTTACTTCAATCTATATGAAGAGGCCAAAGAAATACAATATGCTAACTGAACGCACAATCTCCTCATATTATTTATTATTTAATTTTTTTTTTAAGTTTCTTCGTAATGATTATGATTCCAGATTATCCCAGGAATTACATACTCGTATTGTTCATATTTGACATAATGAAGTTACTTCGACAAAATATTCCTCACAAAATATTATGAGTAAACCAATGATCCATATAAATCGATGTAAGCGTCATTAAACGCGTAATATCTAAAACTAACTAAATAAGTCTGTAAACAAGCCTATATATTAACGCAACCTCTACAAGCATAATTATGCAAATTTCGTAAATTACGCAAATGTTCAACTTAAAATTTAGAAATAATGTTTCATTTAATATGCATCATTACTTCAACTGTACATTCATAAATGTGCATAAATATTTCATTAACAGATAACAATATCAATATTAATCATGTACACCATCCAATAAATATTTATGTAAAACCTTCATGCATTTAACTAAATGCAACGAAAAGACTGGCGAATAAAAAAAAGTAATTTATACAAATCACAAAATTTATGGCATTAAAAAATCAAAGCAAATCAAAGAAAAAATACATAACTAATAAATAATAGTATGATATATATGATTTACCACATACAACACACTCTTTTTCATTGTTCTTCTGCAACTACACTACAATCACACAACAATTCAAAATGCACAATTTAATGCAAGTTTTTGTTTCATATTGAATATACTCGCAAACATATCAATTTCAATCATTGCATACAAACATTTGAATGGAAATATATAATATAAATGACCATATATGAATACGAAGCACAAAATACATGTATGCAAATTGACATAATTGACTATATATGAGCACGTATGTAAATCGACCAGAGATATTTCCTGATCATAATATCTCATGGATGCATTCAAATTTTGTTCGTAGCATAAAGTACACACTTACGAGATGTGATTTAATTTAATTTAATTATATGCCCAAGTAATATGCATCATAATGATTTGATGAGATGATGCGTTGAAATACTGCCTAATTTCATCTCAATGAGTAGGTGCAAATGTAAAGTATGAGCAGTTGTGTGTAAGCATACATAATATTAGTATATTTGTATAATAAAACATGAATAAGACATTCATATTTGGATAAAACTTTTGGCCAACCAGATGAAAAACGAATTATGTATGTATTAGCATTGGGGAAAAAGTATCGAACACCACAGGAAACGTAATTGGCAATACTGTTGTACGGGTTTCGCAAACGTCATTACCTGAAAACTATTGGAGTAAAGGAACGGTTTAGTATTGTACATGATTCCTATGCCCATGGCAAATTAAGAGGTATAGCGTGTAAAATGTGTATGTGTGGGACTGGAAGAGAAACGTATACTTTAAAGTGTTATCAGTTGCTAAAATTATTGATTATTGTCAAATCTTTGATAACGCATATCTTTGGTAACTCCATTAAAATTTACAGAGCCTACAAGCTCGACCTATGTGGTAGTGGTCACTGGTCACTGCCTCATAGGTCTTTACGCTGTGAGATTAGATCTGGGCAACCTCACTCATGACTTATGCAGAAGCTGCAGAGATGAGGAGGAACTCGAGACGATCTCACATCTGCTATGCACCTGCCCCGCTTTATGTAAAAATCGAAAAAAATTTCTAGGACACTACCATTTGAGTGACCTAGCCCAATTATCCCAGATTGATATTGTCAATCTCCTAAAATTCATTCAACGTTCCGGTTGGTTCACCGTGGGACGATATCACAACGGGCTTAATTCTGGCCTATGTGCGCTCTCTCTCATCAGAGAGGGCGGCCGCTCTAACCTAACCTAACCTAACCTAGCCTACAAGAGTTTATATATTCATTCTTCAAACTCCCATTTGTATCGGTCTCTTCAAACACTATCATTCTCGTACAAAATTGACACAAGTTATGGTGCTTCGGCAGAGGATTATCAACCAAAACAGAACATAAAAATAACTTAAGAGCTACAATAAAAATGAAAAAACTTGTTTGCACTTTGACTGAAAAAGCTCAATACTTTTTACCCGAGCTAATATGATATTATTAATTTTAATAAGTGAAGTGGAGCTCTATCTAATCACTTGAACGTGTTCTAATTACACAAATCATTATTCACATATTAAACTATATAAGAGACAATATATGTACATTGTACATACGAGGGTTGCCTTTTATATTATTTTTAAAAAGTATGAAAATGCATTTGGTTATCATCAAAAATGGTTTTATTGCTTTTCAAAGTAACCTCCATGAAGGTTTATACACTTTTGCAAGCGCTCAAATCAATTGTCGAAGCACTTTTGCCACTCCGATTGAGACATCTTCAAAATATGGGGTTTGTTGGGGTTGGCTCGTCTTGGAAGACCCACACGATCGATTGCTGTTTTTTTTCGGGCTTATATGCATATATCCATGATTCGTCACCTGTCACGATCTTAAAAACGTCTTTCGACGCACCGCGATTCAATTTTTAATCATTTCTTTGTACCAATCGACACGAGCCTTTTTTTGAGCAATTGTTAAATTATGCGGGATCCAACGAAAAAAAATCTTTCTGACAGCTAAGCGTTCATGCAATATCGAACGCACGGCGGTGGAACTAATGCCCAAGGATGTCTCTATAACATGACGATCTTTCACTATCAGTTCACGCACAGCATCGATGATTTCTGGCACAAAGACCGATTTTGGACGTTCTTCACGAAATTCATCCTGGAGCGAACGGCGTCCACGCTTGAATTAGTTAAACAAGTTATGAATTGTCTGGAGGGTTGGTGCTTCATCGCCAAATGCCCCATTATGGCAATCGAAGAACTGTGGTTGAGATAATTCACTTCGAAATTCGTAAAAAAGCAAGGCTCGAAAATGTTTACGAGTTGAATCTACATATTTTTCGACTGAGATGAATTTTTCAAGTCAGTGTAAATAACACTAATAGTGCTTGTATATCAAAAAGTTCTCAGTATTTCCAATGAAAATATCAGATTTGACAAAAACGTATTGTCATACTTTTTAAAAAAATATAAAAGGCAACCCAAGATGTCACGTTGGATAAAGCAAAAAAAAATCTCATGGAGCGAATTTCAATCTGGGAATCGCAGCTGAATCGCAACAAAATCGATCCATTTCTGAAGTGGACGGTTACTGGTGATGAAAAGTGGGTCACTTACGACAACGTCAAGCGAAAACGGTCGTGGTCAAATCGCGGTGAGCCGGTGCAAATGGTGGCCAAGCCAGGATTGACGGTCAGGAAGGTTTTGCTATGTGTTTGGTGGGAATGGCATGAATCATCTACCATGAGCTGCTCCCCTACGGCCAAACTCTTAATTCGGACCTGTACTGTCAACAATTGGACCGTTTGAAGGAAGCCATCGCCCAGAAGCGGCCAGCTTTGGCCAATAGGAGAGGAATTGTGTTCCATCAGGACAACGCCAGGCCACACACATTGATAGTGACTCGCTAGAAGATCCGGGAGCTTGGTTGGGAGGTTCTTATGCATCCATCTTATAGTCCGGACCTGGCACCAAGTGATTACTACCTGTTCCTGTCTATGGCGAATGATTTTGCTGGTGGAAAATTCGCGTCATGAGAAGCTCTTGAAAATTGACTGTCCTAGTTTTTTGCCAATAGGGACGAGGGTTTCTATGAGAGTGGCATTATGAAACTACCTTCAAAATGGCAACAAGTTATCGAACAAAACGTTGCATATTTGACCTAAATCGGATCATTCTGACTATGCTAAATGAAACCTTCAATTTAATGCAAAAACAATGGATTTCTTTTTAATAGACCTATATATGAAACCATGATATAAAAACTACAGGTAGATCCGCTTTCATTATCTCACAAAATTTTAGATAGATAATCGAAAACTTCAGATTAAAATTTGTTGTCAAAATTATAAAAATCGTTGTCACATTGTTCAACTTCAAATGTAGAAGGGGTATTATGGGGTAAACAATACCTTTTGTAAGTTGTATGTTTCTTTTATCAAGTGATGGTTTTTCTCATTTTTTTTATTAACATTCGACCATTTGATTAATTTTACATGATTATTTCATAAATAAGAAATACGGAAAAATGTTAATCCCAAAAAAAAACGCCCTATAATTTTTTCGTCTAAATTCACATTTTTTACGGTTTTAAAAACACAAAATTTTTAAGGCACAAAATGTATGTTTTCTATTGTACGTCAAGTAGTTAATACGGCCGACAAAAAGGGCGAGAGGAACTACCCGTGTATGACAAAAGGAGTACTCAATTCGATGGGTATTATTTATGTATGCATGTTTCCTAAGTAACAATTTGACATTCAGAAACCTTATCAAAATGATTGTTTCAAACTGTGATGTGGAAACCAGTTCTGTTAAGGTTTTTATCTTAATATTTATTTTGACTATATACTGCAAATAAAATCCATAAATATTTCAATGGTAAAATTTTGACGGCTTCATTGTTGCACATTATACTAAATCTTTTCAAAAGTACGTTCATGGTTCATGTTTAGTATGTATGTACATATCTATTTATTCATAAGTGGTCTTATAGTTATATGGACAAATGCATTGAGTATACTTTCTTTACATATACAAACATCATCTTAATAAACATTAATATTCCTAATTAAGCACATTTAAGATGAATCGTAGGCATGCAGCAGCCACAGTAGCAATAGCAGCAAGACACCAATGAGGCAATCAGTATGCAGCATGGTAGAAGCAATACATACAATATCCCATAATCAACCATGAACATGTGTGACGTTCGTATGACAAGATATTTCTAAACGTACATACATTTGTACAGAGGTATCTACTTGCTAACCCAAGTAGCCGAAGCACCACAGAAATATTAACTAAATACAAAAAATTGTTAACAACAATTGTTTAACTACTTTTTTGGCCATCTGTGGCAAAATTAATGGCACCACTATGTATCATTGATTTTCATAACTAAGCATAACAAGTGCACCATTGTAGCTATATGTTGCCAACAACTTTAGTAATGCATGCATTGCACATTTTATACTTTACCATTGGTAACACGTTTCTACATATGTGATGTTCACTCTGGATCCATTTAATGTTAACTGACTATCATATCTCATATACTAACAGTTTGTAAAACCAACTAAAAACTTAAATAATAAACTTAAAATTGAAATTTTCTTTAATGCCACTCGAAATCATGAATATATGTTGGCATGTAGATACTCGTCAGTATATACGAGGGCGGTCCCAGAATTATCCGACCCAACAAAGAAAACAACAAATTTGGGAAAATTTGAGATTGGTACATTGGTGACTGATGCATTGTCTTTTCGCCAAATGCGGCCTTTTTTCTTTAATTTCATCACTTAAACGCTGCAACAAATTAGCATAATACTCGCCGTTGATTGTTTTTCCTTTTTGAAGATAATCAATAAAAATTATCCCAAGTGCATCCCAAAAAACAGACGCCAGAATCTTGCCTGCAGATGGAACTGTCTTCGCCTTCTTTGGGCATGATTTCAGTCCACTGTTCTGACTGCTCCTTTGTCTCAGGTGTGAATTTGGTGGACCCATCCATGGTCTCATCCATGGTTACGAATCGACGAAAAAACTCGGCTTTATTAATGTGAAACATCGCCAAACACTCTATAGAAACATCTTCACGACGCTGTTTTCGTTCTATTGTGAGCAAACGCGGCACCCATCTTGCACACAGCTTTTTCATCTCCAAATACACGAAATGCCTGTAATTTCACCTAGCTCACGCACCTTCAGCCGGCGATCATCCAATACCATTTTGTGGATTTTCTTAACCGTTCCTGACGTGGCCACCTCAATTGGTCAACCACTTGGCAGCTCGTACGACCTCGTTTAAACTCTACCACCCAGAATCTAGTAGAATCTAGTTGGGATTTAATATTCGTTGGAATGAAACATTTTAAACGAAAGTACTGAATTACATAACGGTGACCAATTTTGTCCATGTTTACAAATTCACTAAGGTCGTTAACTTTCGATGGCTCAAAAAAAAAAAAATAATAATAATACTAAACAACGTGGCGCCTTGAAACTTAAAATATATGTGTTATAATGTTCCCACTTTTTGGCGCCATATATATGCCAGGTCGGGTAGTTCTGGGACCGCACTCGTACAAGTATAATACATACAGGTAATATGCCATTTACGGTTTTGAAATGATGCTAAGCAAAAGTTTTTAATACACCGTACGTATGTACGTAAATATATTAAGCAAATGTGTTTGCAACCATTTTGTTGGAGATAATAACAAAATATAATGTCTATTGACAATGACAATAGTGGCAGTAATGCGTGCACGTCTGATATTCTGATATAGAAATAGAGATAAATTAAACTTATTGACAAGTGGGGCTCACAACAGAGGTAGCGTTTTAGTAGTAAATTGGTGCCATACTAGAAAATACACACTCCTTCCCCTATGCACTCTTAGTGTAACTATGTATTTTGTGAAGACAATATGACAATATGGTGGTGCCGTAGCTCAGTGGTTAGTGTGTTCGCCTTCTGATCTGTAGGTCGTGGGTTCAATCCCCGGCTGATGCATAACAAATTTAATATCGAAAAGATTTTTCTTTCGAATGGTACCCACCTGTCGGCAAGCAATTGGCAATTCTTCCGACAGTAACAACTTGCCATGAAAAAGCTTCTTAAAGAACTCTGTGACAAAGCTCAGAAATAGTGATGTCACAAGTGTTCTGCCGTTCGGAACCGGCTAAAATAAGTAGGTCCCTTCTAATACTGTCCAAATTTAAGACGCACAACAGTAATGGAAGAGAAGCTCGGCCAATGAGTCCTTTGGGGCTTTAAGTGCCACATATTTATTTTTTTTTTTTTAATATGACAAAAAAAAGGGAGAAATTTCGAAATAGATTCCCACTACTGCAAACATACAAATACTTTGAAGTTATATCTATATTAGAAAAAAGCCCTTGTGAGAAAATAATAAATGTTGCGAACACAAGCCCAATGAATTATATGAAATATACTCGACTCGTATGTACATATATTGTTTTAATGAGAACACTGTAGAAAGAAATTTCCTCACACTCATGCAAGTAATATCTGAAACTGTCGCTAATGGCTATGGTTGCCATATGATGTTCCCATAGAGTGTGCCCTATAATCAACCCAATTATAGTTCGAAGATCCTTTCTTCTTTTTGAGATAAGTGATAGCACCTGATAAGCTCATTCCGATAATTGGCTCTCGTCCCATTGGATTTTAACAGTTTGCTAGTTCATTAGCCATTCTGTACCTTGAACCCCACAACGTCCCTGTTTCTTCTTGTGACGGAGTTAAGTCTTGGCTTGCATTCTTGGATAACTTTTGAAGTAGTGATTGTGTCATTGCAGACTCTAATCTGTGCGCATCCCCACCAACTTCTTAAATAGTGCTTCTATCGTTTCTCTCGCTGGGAATTAACCGTCGATTTACTAAAATGAACTGAATCTATCTCACAATGGCTTCCTCCACCTCATGCCTTGATAATCAATGTTGTGACAAAGAAACAATTATAAATACACTACACTGCAAAAGTTTGGCTACATTTCAAAAATGACACATATTTTGTATTTGTCGCTATATTTTTCCAACGAGGACCGTTTTATTGAACATATTTCTATGAAATAACATTATTCTTATGATTTTTGACATGTTTGACTCATTGTTGTTGTTTTATGTGGTCAAAATACCACCGTGATCAAAAAGTTTCCGGAATAACCACCGTGTAGCGCTCCCATCGTTCCAACGACGAGACGTAGGTTTATGAGGAAAGAGACCAGAATTGTGGGCAGAAAACTCGTGGATTTTGCACCATGATAACGCACCGTCGCACAGTGCCATCATTATTCGTAATTTTTCGACGAAAAATGCAGTAAATATCATCCAACAGCCACCGAATTCATATGATTTGGCTCCCTGTGACTTCTTTCTGTTCAATCGAGTTAAAAAACCATTACAGGGAATGCGTTTTAGCAGCCGAGAGGAAGTAATGGAATAATCGCAGGAAGCACTGACATAGATGTACTTTTGGCTACGTAACTTTTGCAAATGTCAAGCTATGACGCTAAGGTTTAGAGGGAATATCAACCACAGATGTACCAACTTAACAAAAAAAAAAAAAAACAGAACTCAAATTGGAACGATGGGAGCGCCACACGGTGGTTATTCCGGGAACTTATTGATCAAGGTGATATGGTGATTTTGGAGATACAAAAAATTGAACTAGTTTCAAATTGCTTAACTTGTAGTATGCTTTTGACATATTTCGACCCAATTCGCTTCTAAATCAATTTTAAAATATTTTAAAATAGGCGCCAATATTTTCTTACTTCGTTTGTCATCACAAGTCAATTTTATAAAGGTATACTTTGAATTCATTAAGGTATATTCAACATGTTTTTATCATAATTACTGATGCCAAATCGTAATGGCAAAAACGAAGCACATATCAAAAAAAAAAACCAACTCAAATAGTTATTTTGCGTTCAATGAGAAAAATTGCAGAAATTGTGGATGTTTCATTGAAAAGAGTTCGTACAAGTTTGGAAAGATCTGACCTTTGGTAGACAAAGAAAAACAACCAAACAGGATGATCGTCTGATGTAGCAAATGTTCCCGATTCAAAACTGTGCCAGATTTACGAGCAGAGATTAATGAAACCTTATCGAATCAACGGTCGGTTGCATGAAGCCGGCATTATGGGCGATTCGCTGCCAAAAAACAATTATTGCGTTCTATAAATGTTCAAAACCGACTCAAATGGACAAAAGAATATGTCAATTGGTCGGTGATTCAATGGAAACAGGTTTTATGGATCGATTAATCCAAATTCAAGTTTCTGGGAACAAACGGCGAATGTTTGCCGTAGAAATAAGGCGAACAATATCAATCTTGATGTGTTTAGCCTACAGTCAAGTTTGGAGGTGACAGTTTGATGGTCTGGGTTTGTTCTTGCTATAATAATGTAGGCGATTTGATGAAAATCAATGGATTAATGCGGAAGGAAGAGTATAACTGAATACTTCAGGAGAACGTTATTCCATCTGACATCGCTTTGATAGCTGATTGGTTCCTGTTTCAGCAAGATAATCACCCTAAACACACATCAAAACTTTGCAAAAACTACATCAAATCGAAAGAACACAGCGGCACTCTTCAATTCGTGGAATGTCCACCCAAATTGCCCGATGCGAATTCCATTGAATTATTATGGGATGAGCTCGACCGAGGTTCGATAACTATGTCCAAACATCAAATCTCATTTGCGAGAATGTCTTAAGCGGGCTTGGCAACAACTACCCCGAGAATTGGTGGAAAGAATGCTGGGCATTTGTGCGGCCGTCAACAGATCGAAAGGCAACTATATTGACGAGAAATGTCTCAAGAAATGACTAAATATAGCTTTTTACCAAAAAAAAAACTTATATTTTGATAAAAAAAATAATCAGATATCATTCAATAAAATGGTCCTCATCGAGAAAATATAGAGAAAAATAAAAAAAAAATGTGTAATTTTTGAAATTTACTCAACATTTGGCGGGATAGACCATACTTACGGAGGAGTACACAAAGAGAAATGAAAATTTCTTACGAATATTATATATTAATTTTTTTTAACTTACTTAAAAGCAATTTACACATAAGAAAAAGATAAAGCAAATAAAGTACAAAAAGAATTAAAACTCTTGCTTATCGCCATATCTTTAATTTAAATTGGGATTTTTTGCTGTTGTGAGATATGCACTAAAATCTCAAAAACTAACTAAATTCATAAATAAAATCGATTTCGGTATTTGAAAGTTACTAGAAGAATAAAACTTGTAATCGAAACGAATTTTCGAAAAGCGATAGTATATAGCAAAATACGTGGTGCAATTTCACAAAAAAAAAAAAAAAAAAACATACAAACATTTACATGCGCGCAAATTAAATAATTTTTCCCGTCAGTACAAAATTCAAGGTCATAAGCAATGTTACTGCTATCCAATACCAGTTTTAAATATATATATATACATACATATTATGTATATATACGTATGTCATCATGTCGAATGGCTAAGCCAATGGTTCCTCCTCATCGGTGCGCAGCCAACTGCAATTTAATATCTCACGCAAATTCCAACGTGCATGCGGTTCAGGTTCGAGCAGTACAGCAACCGTTGCTTTCGCTTGTGCCGTTATGTGATCTTGTAATTTGCGTCGAAAGGCAAACTTCTTATTACGCTGATCATCCAGCAATTTACTCAAATTGCTATCGTCAAATGGCATCTTGGCATTGAGCATTATGAAAAGTATTACGCCCAGAGACCAGGCATCAGCCAACTTTGGATCGTACGGTCGTCCACACACAACTTCGGGTGCTGCATACGCTGCCGAACCGCAATACGTTTCCGATTTGATTTCTCGCCCACTGTCATCGCAACAGTAGCGAGCAAATCCAAAGTCAGCCAATTTAATGTTCAATCGCTTCGAGAGTAAAATATTCTCGCACTTGAGATCACGATGTGCAATATCATGGGAATGTAGATATTTCAATGCTTTGGCCATTTGCATAAACCATGCTTTGCTCTGTAACTCTTCCACCGGGCCGGACTTTTTGATGTGGCTCAATAAATCACCATTCTCTGCATAGCGCATGAATATGAAAATTTTCGGACCACGTTGTAATATACTGTGAATCTGTATGATATTGGGATGATCGATTTTTGTTAGAATTTCCAATTCACGTGGAAAGAACTTGTGCACAAAATCCGAAGGTGCCTTTGCCTTGTCGATGATCTTGCATGCCAAATGCACACCATGCCCTGCATCGTCGGCATAGCCGGCTGTTATTACTGTCGCATACGAACCCTCGCCAATTTTATGTCCAATGTTGTAACCACGCTGGGCCAAGGCATCGATATCGGAACTGCGTGTACTCAGCTGGCGATTGGAGGTTGTCGAAAATTTTGACATAATTCTTGGATTTTTATATTGTTGAAATTTTGTCTAATTGCATCTGAAGACGGTACCCTGATGATTTGAATTTGCACTCGAAAGAGTTGACCAAAATGATATTTATGCAAACTTTAAATTGATTTCCAATTAATTTTTATATATATAAAAATAAAAATATGTACTTAAAAAAAAATTTACCCTTCCTTCAAAATAATTTTGACAACTTTAGAAAAGAAATTCTATCGGAAAGTGTATGAATTGGAATGAAATATCTCTTAGATGTGATTCCATTTAGAACGGGTCTCATTGCAGCATATTGTTTTCATTTCAGCACCGTTACACACATTGCACAGCATTAAAGTATCAGTAGAGCCAGATGTACAAAACACCACCACCACCATGTACTCACCATCATCGCACCACGATGCAAATACCACAATCGGCGATGACTCGGATATGAGCGCATCCGAAAGGAATCGACGTCTAATTCCTTATGTGGCATTCTATTTGCCGCCATCACAAATACCAATCAATCAACAATATACACTACAAAGGGTGAGAAATATTTCCTATGAATCTCATTCAATTTAGACGCCTACTTCATTTAATATATTCATTCATTCAGACAAAACCACCATCTGTTCAACCGCCTCCAACGGCCGTTGAAAGCGCTGGCCCACTTCCTCCGCCCATGAGTCATTTACCAGTACCACCTACATATTTACAAGTGAAACTCTCACCGACTGGTCAACCTTCTCAATCATCTTACGAACCCAGTGCTGGTGAAGTCTATCATACGCTGACACATAGCGGCGGCAATGGACAGCATTCAATAGCGCCACCAGGTTATAAGCATGTTAGTGCAAAGCCAACGCCTGTATTACATTTATTGCCGCCAGGACCAGCAGGGCCACTAACAACTTCATACAAACATATCAATCCACATAAAGTAAGCAAAGAAAATGCTAAAACGTGATCGAAAGGAAAATTTTCATTTCAACTTTTCAACATTCTTGTTGCATCTTTGTCCTATAGCATAAAACTGTGCAATATTTTCCACCAACTGCACCAACAACAACAACAACTCAACAATATGAAGAATATCAGCAGCAGCAGCAGCAGCGCCAACAGCAAGTCTATCGCCAACAACACATAAACAAACAGTCAAACAACAATTTAACCCCGTTTACACCAACAAACACACTGCCGGGACAATTCATACCGATTATTTATACGCCAGTTGACAGCATCAGCAACAACAACAACAATTACAACAATCATAATAACAATAACGATAACAGTAAGAAAATCAATTATAACTATGACAGTCCAACACTACCGGATGGATCAGTTGCAAACGTTGAGCAATCACAGTATCATCAATACAATCAACAAGTACATAAACAACAACAACAGCAGCAGCAGCAGCAGCAGCAGCAGCACCGCCACCATCACAACCAACAACAACAGCAATTTGTTACTGAATATCCGCCATCAATGCCGTCATCAGCAATTGAAGAAGCTACTGCATCTTATAAACAGCATCAGCAGCAGGCACATCACCAAGTGGGATTAGTTGCAATTGCAAATGTACCAACAGAAGAGCGCTTACAAGCGACACATAAAAATACGGGGTAAGGTTTCTTCTAAAAATACTTTTATAAGTATAGTAAGTGCAAGCATAAGAGCATTTCATTTAGATAAGAGGTCATTATTCGCATTCAACTCATTCGATGCGTTTACACTGTTCTAGTTTTTGCATGCAATTTTTTTTATCAACATTCTAGTAAATTCTGTCGGTTAGGGGCAAGCCTACTGAGTCTGGATTTTTCTTTTTCTAGACCGATAACAACAGTTAAACTTGGCCTAATATTTTTTAGGACAAAATAAAAGGAACGACAAAAGTGTATTATACAATAAATATTGGATAATTTTGTCTCCAAATTCTCTCCCATTATATTACATATATTATATTTGAATTTTAATATAAAACGTTTTCGATTTATTGAGGAATATTTATGATAGATATTTCTCAGAGGTGTCCGGTACGGTCAAATAATTCTGCTTTCTACATTGATCAAATCATATCAGGGGTCTACCCAACCATCTTTCGTAAACATTTTGATCTGCACAGAAAAAAAAAAAAAATGGTTCAAATATCGAAAATAGTACGGTAAATCACTATTTGGCAATTTTTTGACATGACCCAAAGAAATACCAAGACACGCAAACAATTTCACAACTATGTGACAAGTAAAATAAATATGAACGTGCTGCCAACGGGGTAATGTCGGGCAATTGCATTATTATTAAGTCCACAATTAACAATTAAGTTCACGAAGTGGCCACGAAATATCCCTGAAAAATTCGAAAATCGAGAAAATGGTGTCGTTGATTCCGAATGCATGGTAAATTGTCTCGGATGCGAACAAAATATTATTAAAAATAATATTAAAACAATTGTAATAATAATGTTTAAAATATTGTATATATATTCGGTTAAATAATTAAATAACCAGAAATACTAGTAACGTTTCGACAGCAAAAACTTCTGTACATCGGCTATCATGCACTATTTCGATTCCAATGATAATGCATATGTTTGTAATTTTTCATCTCAAATATAAAGTCGATATTTATATAGACCAAAAGTGCGCGAACCCCGCGAAAAGTTTCTACCCGGACCGCGAGATCTTAGAAGAAATATTTCTAAAAGTATAAATTCAAAAGTTTTATACAAATCTTGAAATCGAAGTGCAGAATTAAAATAACCGATACGCATTTAGAAAACTTGCGTTTAAGCACCATAAAAAATTAACCTAATATTGAAAAGCTATTATAACAAAATATTTCTAGCAATAGACGTCATGCGTATTTGCACTTTAATACTTTATACGAAGGCTACTATTTATATTTCGGTATCTGGCAACACTAATGTCAGTAGCTAAAATCTGACAAGACCATAATAAAGTTTGACATTTTTTAGCAGAAACGTGCTCACAACGTTTTCATGTACAAGTGCTATTTGTTTCAAGAGAAATTTCAAGAGAAGGTTGTTGGTTGGATAATTTTGCACAACTTTCGACGTAGATTTTCTCAACAAGAATGTGTCGATGAACTAAGTTCTTTGTATGGCGATAAAGCACCATCAAAAACCACAGTATATCGCTGGTATTGTGAATTCAATCGTGGTCGTAGTTCGGTCGCCGACGAATTCCGTGTGATGCAGTACATAAACTGATAATGCAAGATCGTCATGTCATGATATAGAGGCAACCTTGCACATTAGTTCCACTTCAATACATTCGATTTTGCATGAACAGTTAGTTGTAAAAAAATTTGCAGTTGTTGGATACTCCATAATTTATCAGTAGCTCAAAAAAAGGCTCGCGTCGATTGGTGTAAGGTAATGCTTAAAAAGTTCGACCGTGGTGCTTCAAAACATTTATAAAACAGGTGACAAGTAACGATCATGGATATATGCGTATGAACCGGAAACAAAACAGCAATCGACCGTGTGGGTATTCCAAGACGAGCGAAATCGAACAAAAGTTGTTCGGGTCCGTAGCACTGCGAAGCAAATGGTCGCATGTTTCTTCGGCGGAATGTGTCATGTGGCCATTTGTTTACCGGAAGTCTTCAGAGAAATTCGCAAAACCAACCGCTCTCACACATCTCGTCAAACAGGTGAATTTTTGAGCAGTCAAAACATCGAATTGATGACACATCCTCCGTACAGTTCTGATTTGGCACCCAATGACTTCTTCTTGTTCCCGAGTATCAAAGGTAAACTGCGTGGTCAACGATTTACGAGCGCCAAAGAAGCAGTTGAAGCCTTCAAAAACCATGTTTTGAAAGTGTCACAAGAGGAATGGAAAAACTGCTATGACAAATGGTTTGAACGAATGCAAAAGTGCATTTATCAACATGGTGAATATTTTGAAAAACAAGAAATACATTTTCATTTAAAAATGTTTATTATTTGCTATTCGCGAAATATAAATAGTAGCCCACGTAATAGTTGTTTTTTTTCCAATTTTTTGTATATTGTCGTAACCGATACCAGAAATAAATCATTCATATTTGTAGATTAAAAAATGACGGTTTAAAATCTGTAAAGTTTATTATGACCCATGTTGTAAAAATCTTGCCCACCTTTGATATAGACTATATGCTTGCCACAAATCAAAGTTGATTTTTGACGTTTACTTCTATTCAATATGTTCAGTTTCAATTTGAGACAATTTTTAATCAATATTAATTTTATTAAGCACTATATCCTTCAAAATAAGTTGTGAAGCACCTTTATCGTTTCATAAACAAAAATAGCTTTTAGGCGTATGTCTGATGTTTCATCATCAGAATACTCACATGACATAAATATGATACAATGCAATTGCATAATCACACAACATTCAATAAAATTACGAAATATTTGCAAATGTGCCTACCAAAAAGTATCATTTGCCGATTGTATGAAGTATGGAGGCTGTGATAAAAACAACAGATACATAATGTAACAGTAAATTGAAAATGCATGTCATAAATAACTTGGGGCAAAATCGTACCCATTCATTCAATAATTGCATACTACGAGTACATGCTTGCATAGACACATTCGCCTACATACATAATAATTTGATTGAAGCAGAAATGAGTGTCAAGCAATAATCAATGTTATTTGTTGCAAAACATCAGCAGATGTCGTAAATATGATACAATTCACTGTATGTGTTTAGTTGTATCGTCCATATTAATATTCTTCCAATATACATAAATTAATATTACGTACATTAGATCGGGTCAAAAATTGCATTTCATTTTTTATTATTATCATTTGATTCGAGTTTATCGCTTACATACTAATTGTAGAGCCATCTATCATGTAATCAATGAACCTCCAACATCATTATCATATGAAACACCACCGCCACCAATATCATCATCACGACAACAGCCATTATTGCCAGTCGCAAAACAGCATCAGCATCAATATCGACCAAATGCACACTCACATTTTCATCCACCAAAAATGGAAAATTTTTTCGATGACGAACAACAACAACCGAATGTAGACGATATGACACCACAGGAAAAATATGTGATGTATTTACAACAGCGTGCACGTTACAATAAGCAAAAGCAACGTGAACGTATAAAACAGCATGAACAGTACATAAAAACAGAACAACAGAAACATAGATTCAATGCGCCAATTCATGTTGTAAGCACAACTGCAACACCTGTTGACGGTGAATCATCGATTGAAATGGAGCACCATCATCAGCAGCAGCAGCAGCAGCAGCAAGTACATCAACCATCACAAAATGCACATTATCCGCAACATAGCCCCATAGGCCATGCGGTGTATCCACGTCCCGAGTTGCCTGTGCCATCCAATCATCAGATTTCGACAACAAAACAAGTGCAACAGGTCTTGCACATACCAGTGAGCGCCTTAGTTAAGTCGTTGCTATTGAATCAACCTGCACGAGGTACTGCAAAATCGAAATTTGCATCACAACAATACACAAAAAGTGGCAGGTAAGTAAACGCATTTCATTCAGATGCCATCACATCAATCACAATCATAACTAGCCGTAATCGTAATCAATTGTAATCAATTTCGTTGAAAATATTTTCCCCACTAGCAATACTTTTATGCAAAGATGGTCTTTTTTGTAATTATTTCAATTAATTTTCCATTCACCAGCCAACATAATCCCTCAACATCACCACAATATATTGATTATATTATTGAAGAACCAAAACAGTCATTAGATGAAGATGGACGACAACAACAAGTGCATCAACAGCAACAGAAAAAACCACCACCACCACCACAAGCCGGTTACATTGTAATAACAACATCACCTACACGATATTCAACTACATCAAGACCACTGCAACACTTATATACAACGGTTGGACCACCGATATACAAGAATCCTTCAACGTTGCGTTTACAACCAGTCACACATGCCGGTCCCGCAATAAAACAATTCTCCACGAGACGGCCCATCATTGTAGCATCATCATCGACACCAGCTCCACACCCATTAACAAAAATTTTTGCCAATACCAAACAAATTTACACCTCACCATCTACCGTAGCAACACCAACGCCAGCAATTAAATTGAAACCTATACTTAACTATGAGCCAAATGTGAAACCAACTTTGCCGCCACCAGCATCATCATCAATAGCGCCTGTATTGGTGGAGTATGTGTCTTCAACAACAGACATAAGTCCCACTAAATCAGCCAGTAGCAATCAAAATGAAGCACATCGCTTTCAATTGCCTGACGAAACAACAACAGCAACAACTAAACCTACAAACAACTATCACAACAATGAACAAAAACAATCGGCCAAGCAACATACGATAAGTGTGCCCGATCCAAATCAATTGCCCGACATACGTACATCATCATTGGCAGAAATATTGCATAAGCTGCAAGCGAGCAATCATTTGCCACAAACATTAACACCCGAAAATATTGACAATTCGATAAAGACACTCGTTACGATATTGAACAATCTAAAGCAGACACAAACCATTGTTGCCAACCCGCCACAACATCACGAAGCACCACCCGCTGCTGCGGCAGGTGGCGACTACGACTACAACACTGGCAGCGAGGAAGATCATGGTGTACAGGATTTGAATGCATTACCACCGATAGCGGCACCGGCACCATCATCACCATCAGCTGTTGTGCCAAGTAAGTGTGATGCAATGGGTGCATGAGATGTTGTTGAAGCAACTTTATACTGTGGATTTGCCTTCAATTCTAAACTTTTTACTTATTTTCAATTAAATTAGATAAACATCCTGGACCGAGTACTGGTCGTCCTGGAGTTGATTATCCCAATTATGCAGAAATACCGCAAACTAACTTCAACTGCGCCGAGCAACGATACAAGGGATTTTTTGGTGATCCTGAAACCAATTGTCAAGTGTGGCATTATTGTGATTTAAATGGTGGCAAAGCATCGTTTTTATGCCCAAATGGTACCATCTTTAGTCAGGTAAGCTTTGCAAAAGTAGATAAATGTATCAATCTAAGTATTTCAATTGAACGTTTAATTTCGTTTGCGATAGCACAAACAGAATACCGAATGAGTTTGCCTTTTCTTTTTCTATAAAGGCAAAATAGAATTATGTGAAAACTATGTGGCAAGCAACTTGCTCGTTCTTCATAAAATATGTCAATAACTTGGATCATATTGCTAATTGGTTTAAGGCTCATACGTTATTTGTAGCTCTTTTACATGTTGATATGTTTTGAGCCTCAAATTTGTCATTATTTGTACATACAAGGTGCAACAACTATGTATTAAAACTGCCTTTAGAAAACACTTGTTACATCGATTTAATAGTGATTCAAACGCGTGTTCCAGCTCATTTTTCGGAATTGCCTCCAGTGCCCTCGTCGAAGCCAGTTTTATGGTCTGAATGTCATCAAAAAAGCATCCTTTCAACTTCAATTTCAGTTTTGGGAACAAAAAGAAGTCTCACACAGACCTGATTCCGAGCCAAATTTGATGAACAATGAGTGCTGTGTGACTTTTTTCTCTCTTTGCTCCATGTTAAAATTTCAACATTAAACGAACACGTGTTTTGTAAAATGAATGTCAATAAACATTAAATGTCAACCAAATGCCATGACAGTTTGACAGTTAGTAGAGGAAGGTTGAAGCTTCAAAACGCACATGCTCACACATAGATGGCGCGTTTGGTTGCTGAGATATGGTTCGAGTCTTAATAATTGTCGCACCTGAAGATAATGGTAGGACAAACATTTACAATTTATCGCAATAAATATTAGATTGTTGGATTGGCCGTACACAGATTAGAAGATTATACCTTTTTGCAGAAATCCACCACAAGATTAAAACGACACAAATTTGGTGTCATTTTTACAAAGAAAACACAGTAGCTTGTTCAAAATTTTAGAAAATATTACTTTTATTTCAGTTCTTTTTGTATTTCAATTTTGACCATAGCTGTAAACATATAAACTGTAATTTTTCCTATTCTGAATGAAACAAACTAATCGATATTTTAATTTAATTTTGCAATATTGAAAATTTAAATATCGTATGGTTTATAAGTAAATGTAAAACAACATCAACAGATGCCAAGACTTTCAAGTTGCATAAATAGAAGTCACACACACACATACACAAGGAGAGAAACGATAGAGTTGAGAAGAAAAATATCAATTTAAAATTAAATTTCAATAAAATGTCCAATAAATTCATTATGTAAGGAAATCTAAAAGCATCATTAAAAAGAGTTTAATGGCACAAAAATATCAATTTCATTGAAAGGAACTTTGTTCTGCAATTGAACTCTGTTTTTCGATTATTTGTTTCTATTGAATTTTTAATTGTACTTAGTATGGAAGAATACCATGTATGTTTAATAGATTTCTTAAGTTTTCATCAGCTCTTCACATGCATTGTTACCGATGTGCGTGCAGAAAGTGTGGGTCGCTAGGGGATCATATATCACGATTAACAACCTAAAAGACGACGATATTCTCATTTAGTCAAAATACATTATACCTTATTAATTGAAATAATGGCAAACACACTTACCACGTAGCGTATGCACATTATTTTATTACTTTGCCATATAAGCGAGAACAATTGAATTGCATGCATTTCATTTTTCACTTATACGCTGGTGTAAAATTAAATGCCAATGAAGTAGTATTTAGTGTATTTGATAGTGTAAAAGTATTCTTCTTCTCTCTCATTAACTGCTTTATTATTTCTCTTTTGCTTTATATTTTTATGCATAGATTGCACTCACATGCGATTGGTGGTTCAACGTAAAGTGTTCAACAACAGCACAATTGTATGTGTTAAATGAACGTTTATACAAATACATATTGCCATTCACGCCAAAATTCCCCGAAGATTACAGTGGACCACTTGTTGATAAGTAAGAATTCGAAAATTTTTAATTTAATCAACGCGTTGCATTGTCTTCATTCTCCTCTTCCAGATATCTTGCTTTAAAATTCCAAGAAATGGAAGACAAAATGCGCTTGGAAAAAGAAAAAACCAAAGAGAAAGCAGCACAACAGCTAGAAGAAGCCCAACAGCAAGCAGAGACAGATAAAATCATCGAGGAGACCACCACAGTGATACCGAAAAAGAAACATCAAAGTGTAAATTCAGTAGTCGGTGAGCAAAGTTCAGAACGGAATTTACTTATCGATGATGAAGTCGATGATATCTCACAGCGTGGTACGATTGATACATATGAAAAATCAATAGCAAGCAGTACAATGCCAACGGTGACAACGACGACAGTAAAAAATGAAGAACAAGAATTATCACTTAGCCTAAAACCGATTGTAGTATCATCAACGAGTGAGCCTGATTATGGAGAAATTAACAATTCGCAGGAACGCGACGCATTATACGGTAACGACAACACCAGCAATGTTAATGATACAATACGACAGCAATTGCAAAGTTCCACATCATCAGTAGATGATGATGTAAAGCGCGATGAAATTTCATCGTCGAATTTAAGTGTAGAAAAGGTCGAAGTAATCGAAATAAAAAATGACGGCACTAGCGGTCATCTAACACCGGAAATGCGACTTCGTTGAATTGTGATTTAAATATATTTATAAGGAGTACCATGATCGTACTTGGGGACCCATTAGCAGCCATTTTAATAGTCAAGCACATTTGTTGGACACAGACAAGAACAGTGATTGATTCAAGTGGCAAATCAAGACTTTTTTTTATATTTTAAATTATTATTATTTATATGTACATTTTATATTAAAAAAAAAGTTTATATTAAAATTTATTTGTTGCAAGCTTGCCATATTCCATAATTAGCTATTTTATGGTAATATTTGTATCAAACATAAAAATTTAGAAATTTGTAAATAGTACGTACACTATATATTATGATGATATTTATATTTATATTCAATATAGGAATGTCTAGTGGCAGTTAAATATAAAAATACTTTTGTAATTGCTGCCCATTAAAACTAGGCTAATCAAATACTAGTATACAATTCTAATAAAAATGGATTATAACTGTGTTTCTCTTTATGAATGAAATATGTAAGTCAGCAGTTTTAGAATAAAGATTTGAATGATGTATCACAATTTTAGAATTTATGGAAGTTATCCTCTTCAAATTATTATATTGACAATGGTATGGATACTCACTTTTTGCGCCTTACGCAGGCTTTCACGAGACAGCTTTACAGCGTCAACTACATGCACAATATCCTCACTCATGCATTCATTCTATGAAAACATAGAAATTAGTCGTTATACACAAAGATAATTTAATGTCCCTTTACGGATGGCAACTCAAACTCGTATTATTGATGGCAACCGCTAATTAGCAGTTGCCTCTCAGGCAAGGCAACTAGACAGAGGTGCCTTTCGTAATAGGGGCATAAATATACACAGTGCACGTAATTCGTTACCTCTTGTATTAGTTTTGTCCATCCGTGGGTTTGATGATCCGCTCTGGCACAATGCGAGCAACAAATTAGCCGGCATTTGCGGCAATAACGATCATTAACTTTATGGTGGCGCCGACAATATGTTACTTTAGGCATTTTCATTCCCTTGTTGCCCATATGATCCTTATCAAGTGGAGTCAGGGAATGTGTCTTCAACACTTTGCTATTCATATGAATTTTATGATAGCATGGCTTGCAGTAGTATACTTTGCATTGGCGACAATGTCCACAGGCTGAGACTGTTTCACATTCACTGCATTTTCTCTCGTCTAACGGTGATCTTGTTGCATTAAGGTTGTGGAATTGGCCAATGGTGCCGGTTGTGGCAACATTACCAGCTGTTAATGCCGAACCATCACGTCGATAGTAACGCAAATGATTTATTTCGCCCATTAAGTAGAAATTCATATCGAAAAAATCACGCACGAAAAAGCCGGTTTGTTGATGTTGATTGGTGGTCATTGTTATTTCGATTGGACGCAAACATACACTACAACATAGATTCTGCCGATAGTGAAACACACAATTCTCACACATGTTGTGGCCACATGGCAACAAAAAGGGACGATTACTCTTTACGTGAGTATCTGAAATAATTTTAAATGATCAAATTGGAATATATGAATTCATATATTCAACGAGAATTGCTATTGCTTGCAAAGCACAGAACGAACTCAACAGGTTGCACACCCAATATACTCACCACCGACTTTTTTGTCATAATTATAGGAATATTCATTGTGGCATTTTGGACACCGTCTAAAATTTCTCAATATATTGGCCACGAATTTCCGATCAAATAGTTGTATTTGCATTGAAGTATTGTGGTGCATGTTTACACTGTTATTATTCAGACATAAACTATGTACATGCAATGGAATACGCACGTTTAAAACATTTCCCAATTAGCGCGAGTATTTGAATCAAATTATTTATACGCATATACAAGCTAAGAAAACAAACTGTAAATTGCAACGAATAGCGTACATGAGTGAAGTAACAAGGCAATTGCGAATATTAGAGCAAAACAAAATGAATCTACCATATGTGACAGCTGGCAATCGGAACAGAATGGTAATGTAACATTTGTCCAATACATGGTTGTATTTTTATCGAAATTTTATGTACAAAATTAGTACACAATGTTCGTAGCTATTATTCACAATATTACTCTTACTTTTTGTAATGGCCATTAGATATACGCCAATCATCCGATTTTCATAAATGAGGAGAGATGTGAAGAATATATTTATTTTTTTTTTTATTCTGCAATATCTCATATGCCCATGCTACACGTTGAATATTTTTCTGTTTTCTGTCTCGTCAATGTTTTACTAGAGACTATATGTGACATTGAAATTTTTGTTCCAGCGTGTATATTCGACCGAAACGCCGCTTTGCATGTTCGTTTCACCAGGAAAGAAAAGTTTGAAATATATTGTTCATTCCGCTAGTTTGCTATATCTATTTCTCAATAGAAAAGAAAGAGAAAGATTTTCACAGCAAATGAGATTCAGATGCCGGATTTCACTTTTCGAGGAACAACCCAATAAACAATTGAGAAAGCATACAGAAATAAAGCTTGCAGTAAGGTTATATACAATATATGCAATATATTTGCAACGTTGCTTATAATAATTATCAAGCGCTTTCGATTCCCTTAAGCTGAAGCGCCACACAAGTTTTTTCAGACGTTGCGGCTTTCGAAGGCGTTCGGGTTATTCAGGCGAGCAACTCCATAGCAAACTTTTTGCGATTGACGTTTCTTCGTAGTTTTGACATTTCACAGTAAACATTTTGATTACAAATAATATTCTTTGCATATTTCTCTTATTTAAAGTTAAAAAGATTATTTTATAAAATGGAAAAAGTTTTAATGGCATTGAAGGAGTTTATCAATTTCATAAATTTTGTAAATTCTGAAATACGTGTAACATTCTCTTAAACTACGGTAAGTGATATCGATTACTTCATTACTATAATCATATTCATCGGCACTAACATTCGAATGAGTTAACCGTCATACGACGCCTGGAAAACATGGTATGGAGCTTCAGCTTTATAGTTAGGTATAATTTTCCAAGGGTTTCCTTTTGTTTACTCGATAGTTGTATTGAAGCCTTTCACAACAATTTTGTAAGCCTTATGGTGCAGTTAGTCAACACGAATCGGTAGGTAACAGATCAACAGTTCCGGTCTATTTGATACACAAGTCATGCAGGCGATTAGTCACTACGTATTGGTGCTACCGTAATGTTGAAATCTGTTGCAAATATGTTTTTAACCGCTAATTGCACCGATTCTTCCCAAAGCGAGTCGATTTCAGAATATTCATTTGTACTTATGACAAGCAATTTTTTTTAAATACTTACGGTTTTTGCAATTTGTATTGAAAATAAAACAAAATCACTTGCATTGCGAAAACATACTGCTTTAATATTTTTATAGCACACTTTTAGGCATACATTTTCTTTGCATCTCTTTCATTACCACCACCCCACACCAAAAACACATTTTTATACCTGTTACATATATTTATGTATTCATTTTTTTCGATCAAATTTTTTAATTTTTAAGAAAACATTGAATCCATAAGATTGTCTTGTCTGAAACGTCGATTACCCTCGTCCTGGCGAAAACGCCGCAATTCCTCGTAGTCAGGATCATCGGTCTCAAGTTCATAGCGACACAAAGGACAGGAATTTGCCTGTGGTTGTGATAAGAAAAACGAAAAAACTAAAATCATATTGTTAAAATTTTTGTCATCCAATGCTTGTGCTTCACCTTCTTTAGCCACAGTAAAATGCATTCTTCGTGAAATTCATGCTTACACGGTAGAATTTTGTACAATTCTCCCGCCTCCGCTGGCTGTTTACATACGGAACACTCAAGTTCTTCATCACCATCATCCTTTTCTTCGATTTTATGAACTGGCAGTTCGGCGATGGCACGTTTTGATGCTTCCGGAACTTCAATATCCATGTCGATGCCATTCATAATGGCCAGCACTTGCAATCGTTTAAAGTGTTTGTCAAAATCGTTAGGACCATCAGGACCAGTGGGAGTGTGTCCCAATTCATCAAAGTAATCAGACATTGTGGATGCTGTAAAATTGAATTTGTAAAACTAGATTGATATCGTTGTATGTCAACATCCATCTGTACTTGTATAAAATAGGAGTAATAAAATATAACAAAATCCGTATGGATAATGCCTCTAAATGCTATTATTCTTTTAGTCAAACAACCATTAAGCGTTAAGCCTAAGCTTTAACTTTATTAAAAATTCAAATTAAACCAAAAATAAACAAAATATCTAACCAAGATTGGTATTGATTTATACATGGTTATTATACATAAATATGTATGTACGAATTATTTGTTAAAAATTTCAAAACTTGTGTTTAGAAAGTCGATTTAATTACAATTATATATTTATTAGCAAGTTAAATATTACTTTAGCTTGTAATGACAGTAACATTGTACAGGTAAAAGAAATAAGGTAGCAAAACATGTGATAAATATATTAAAAGCTATGATTTTGTCAATATAAATATACCATGTATATATTTATTCAATTGATAATTTTTATGTTTAATTAAATTTATTATTGTTTATCGAGGAAATATACATTACGATTTTCTTTTTTTCTTATTCTGGTTTTTATTTCTAATTACAGTCCAATAAGACGGTGCTACAGTGATAATGAACTTTTCAAGTGGCCCATTGGCGGTACAATTACAAAACCAACACCAAAACCAATTTTTAACACGCTCAAATTCTGTATTTATCATTAAAACACATTCGCATCATTTAAAGACGGAAGTTTTTTACCATTTTCCTATGGAATTTCCATAGAACGGATAGCAAAAATTTGGTGTTTTGAATAATAAAAAGTGAAATGTCTAAAAAAGTAAAAAATTAGGAATCAGTTGAGGAATGACTGGATGGCGGATGGTTAAATGGTCAATCGAAAATTTGACTTGACCTACAAGCTCCACTAGGTAACTTGAAAATTTCATTCACTTTTGCTTTGTAGCACTGTGTAATTTGAGACTTTTGTTTGCAACAAAATAACAATGGTATTTTTCTGAAACAGGGAGGGAGAGGGACAGAAAATTGCCGTTATGAGAAACAAATTTTCAATATTCAAAGCAGGGTTGATAAATAAATGATTCGATCAATCAATAAATTATTCAATTAATCAAAATATTTTTGATTTAATAAAATAAGAAAAATTTACAACGTCTTCTCATAGTTGTAGCTTTGGAATTTACCTGTCTACTTTTGGATATTTTATTCGAATAATTTTATTCTGATAATCGCACTGCCCTAATTGTTTTTTTTTTTTTTTTTGAAAATATACGAATTTGTTGATTCAAAAAGTAAATATTTATTTTAAGAGTGAAATTGTAAGATTAAAATTATTTCAATTTTAAAATTAGTAATAACTACAGGAGTTTTCTCGAAGAACAATTCATTATTTACCAATTGTGTAGATAATTTTAAAGAAGTTAATAAAATTTAATTTACAAATGAGCTTTTGCGTAGCAACTATAAAAATTTGTATAGCTAGAGAATGGAGAGAAACATACCATGGTTACTCTGTTGCAAATTAGCCTAGCTTCTAAATGTACTTCGGGGTTTTACGTGTGATAGTTTGGATTAAGTCCCTAGCGCAGTACAACTACAATACTAATGAATGAATGTATATTTTGGATCACAACAAAATGATAAATAGTACTCTATGTATTTATGTAGTCTAAAGCTCTCACATACCTAAATAGTATATTTATATCTAAGTGTCGTACACTCTATAAGAGGAAAATAAAGGGTGAGTGAGACTTCAAGTCATTACTACGTAGTATGTATGAAACTAAATGGCAGAAGAGCCTTCTACGCTATACTTGGTATTTTACGTATATGGTTGTGGAAGAGGAATAGAGAGGGTATAATCAACTTATTATTATATCATAAGTTCATTTTGAAGTAGTTTGTCAAAGGTGTGTCACAGTGTTTTCTATTCCAAAATATCTTCCTTTTAATACTAAGCTTATATGGGTGTATTCTAAATTTCGCTTTTGTTCGAAATCAGTTCTAACCGATGGTGAATTTTCAACACAATTTCGATCGAAAGTGAAATTCAAAAAAACCTGTATTATTTATAATCTACTAAATTTAGGGAAAATGACAAAATAATAAAATACAATAATCGGTAAGTACTTAACATCAGCCAATTTGTGTGAGCCAATTGAAAACCTGCTGAATGAATTAAATAAATGAGAGCGATGGATATTAATAATGGAAAAATGTGAGAAACTGAATTACATGAAATGACAAAAAGAAATATTTAAAGCGTGTGATAAAATTATAGTAATAAATTCAAATAAAAACACATGAATTCTTCTGTTTTTGTTTTTTTTTTAATCTTCTTATTTGTTGTCTATTTTTTCGATTTTTTTCTTTTTTGTTATCGATATAAATTTTGGGTTTTGATTTTTTTCGAAATTTCTATTTTAAAAAAATATAGGTATAATAATAGTTATAATATTAAATAAAATATTGTAATTGATTTACAAAAATATTAGATTTTTTTTTCTACATACATACAATGTATTTTCTATTTATGAAACGCAAAATTTGCTCGAAACAGAATTGAATCACTTTTTGTTCTAATACATTTTTCTTCTTCTCTTTTTACGCAAGTTGTGTAAACATGTCATTTTTAAAGTTTAATTTATTTTATTTATTTGCTAGATTGTATATTTATTAAGCAAACTACTTAAACAATTGCTAGAGGACTAAAATTACTAATTATTGTTTCATAGGAGCCATGAGTGTATGAGTCTGTGAGAGAGATATATGGGGGAGAGGAGTAGAAAATTGGACATAGAGGAGAAGAGAGGCAGGTGCAAATAGTGTAGCAGAGTGAAAAAATTAACAAATTAATTTCATCTTCAAAATAATAAATTTAATGAAATAATATAAATGTTTGCTTAGAAAAACAAAAACACTCTTAAAATTATACATTTTATATATTATAATTAATACAAGTAATAAATTATAAATAAAACTAATATTAAATTAAAAATAACATTTATATTATTCAGTAATTTTTGTTATCCTTTTCGCAGAAATGATACTTTTTTAATATGATGGGTGGTGGGGAGGAGAGAGATCAGCCGTTGTCGGAGTGGACGTAGGAGATTAGTTGGTTGTAGTGATGCGATGTATTCATTCATTCATAATCAATCAGTATTCATGAATGAACAATCTTTAATTAATACTACATGTCGTATAATTAATGATGCGTTTTTTCTTTGGAGAGGTCTAAGTAGAGGGCGAACAACGCTTCTAGGGATTAGAATGTGTAAGTTAAATACACAACAAAAACAACGGCAACCAATTTCTTTCTGGACTACTACATATGTTCATAAAAGGGCGTTTCATTTGCTTTGATTAAAAATTATTCATTACAATAAATATAATTTATTTAAAATATATATATATATGTGTGTGTAATTGTAAGTACTTTCAGTTTTGTATGTAACTAGTAATGCAATGTAATTATCTCCATCGTTCTTTGCAATTGCAATTGCAATTTAATAAAAATTAAAAGTACAATGTAATTACATCTTAATTACTTACTTAAAATGTATTATTTTATGTAATATATATAATGTAATTTAACATATGAATTTTCAACACAATACGAATACATATACCTTCTATATATTTTATATAATAGCATTTGCAAAGACAAACAAAATGTTCATACATAACACATGTATTCTAATTATAAGAGTAATCATAAGTATGTATGTGTGTGTATTACAACGTGTAGGCGCGCAATCCAATTAATTATCCACCAGTAATTATGTACTGGAATTTATGATGATCAAAATAGCTAATCGCATTTAAAATCAATAAATTGCATTAATTGAATTTCCCCCCGCCACAACAATAGTTACTCTGCACAGACATATTTCGAATTGTTATTGTAATTATAAATTCTTCATCATATCGTTCATATGTATACATATTTATCCTCCCCATTCGACAATTCATCTCTTACATATAGTTTATGTATTGTATATCGATTTGTCAGCAAATCTTTCACTCATCTCACTCAATCATACCATCCACCACCCGTAGTTATAGTAAGTCTTGCTCGCATTTTACATACTTATACATATCACGTCTACTTCTCCCCACAAAATATCTAATCTGTTATCGAGATTTGCGCATACCCAACCAGCGAGCGATCGTCGAGCACCTCTCCTGGTTGCAGACCTGAATTGAGCTGGAAAGTTATCGTTTTGAGGTTGGCGCGTTGCTCGATCAATTGATGTAAATGCAGTGCCATTGGCTGTGTGTCAAGCGGATCGACGAGTCCAGCGTCAACCAATTCGGTGGCTATACCTTCGGCCGAGTCCTTGCCGACGGCGAATTCGAATCGTATATCATGAAGTTCACGTCTCATATTACGCATGCGCAACACAAGATTTACTGGCGGTACATCGGCGCCATCAGTGCCAGCAATGGTGGTGGCTGCCATGGCAGCAGCAGCAGCGGCAATATCTGCAGCAGAACCAACCGATGGCATCGGTTTCTGTGCCATACTTGCTGTAGCCTGAGTTACCGTAGCAGTAGTAATAGCAGCAGCACTAGCAGTGGCGGTAACAGGTGATGTAACTCTGGCAGCACCAGTATTCGTTGGCTGTGCGGGTTCCGTGGCGGTGGTTGTTGTTTCAGACAACTCCGACTGCTCCGGATCGCTTTCAGAAGAGTCTGCACGCTCAAGACGATTAATTGGACGATCATCCGATTCCGAATCTGATGACTGACGTTTGCCGCCGTTATCCTCTTCTTCGCTGGACCACACCCATTCACCGGTGACGGTACGATGTAATCGCCCTGATGCGCCTGGCTGCCGTTTGGCCGCCTTATGAACACGTGTCTCCATCGATGGTCCCGACTGTAGCAGCGTTTGTGTCAAATACTTGCGATCCTTGGCCTTCTTGAAGAAGGCATGCTTCAGCAATTCACTTGCGGTGGGCCGCTTTGACGGTTCCTTTTGCAAACATTCGACAATCATTTTTCGGAATGTCTTACCGTACGCCTTGTATTGATCCTTATCTTCAGCGCCCGTATCGAGTGTGGGTGGATCATTTTGCAGTGTCAACATAAGCACCTTCATGGGCGGGTATTTGTGATACGGAGCAGTTCCGGTTGCCATTTCGATGGCTGTGATGCCAAACGACCAGATATCAGCCTTAAAATCATAACCATGATCCTGTTCCATAACTTCGGGCGCCATCCAACACGGTGTACCCACAAATGTGTGACGCACCTTTTGTCGCGACAAATCCCGACCTGTCGCCAACCAGGCACTCACACCAAAATCGGCTATCTGTATGGTACCATCGTCACCGATCAGAATGTTGCCGGCCTTAATGTCACGATGTATTTGTCCATTCGAATGAAAATACTCGAGACCCTTCAATACTTCCTTCAACACGGTGGCTATAGTCGGCTCATCGAACACACCGTGTTTACAGTTGGCTGTACGCATCTTGTGTTTTATGATATCGAGCAGAGAACCGCCCTCCAGTAAGCGCAACACCAGCCACAATTCTTCACGCACCACAAACGATGTGTAATACGTTACGACGTTTTCGTGGTTGCACGACGACATCGCCTGAATTTCTTTGAGCAATTCATCCATGGAGGTATTCCATTTTTCAAGATTAATACGCTTAATGGCGCACTTCTCATTGCGTGGCAAACAGAGGGCTGCATGCACCACAGCAGTCGCACCCACGCCAATAACATCACGCAACTCATAGTCATCCTTCGAATTGGGCCAAGGTTGTTTCTCTGTGCCCGAATGTGTTGATGGTGCACCCATACTATTTAATGTTGCGCTAGAAGCCATTCTGTAATTAGTCGGTGTAGTACTGGTACTGGTAGTAGTTGTGGTGCTGGTGCAGCTGATGCTACTAGTGTTACTTGCGTCTACTACTTCGTCACTGTGTAGATGCGACTCTACTGTTGCAGTAATTCTAGCTTGGCCTGATGTTTTTCTGAACGGCTGCTGCACAATAACTTCTTCTGAAATTCGATGATCTTGGGTTACTGTACAAGTACTCGTATACCCTTCGTATGTGACTCTATAGTATGAAGGTGTATCTTCACTTATTTCACGATATGCAGCGGTCTCTGGTTTATCACTAGCTGTTGCTTTACTTGTTGATAACGTGCCGTTTGATGCGAAACAGAATGCTTTCAGAAATCCCCACTGATTGTTGTTGTCGGTGTTGTTGAAGAGTGCAACTTCTGAAAGAGAATAGGAATACCTCTATTGGTTTCTATATTTCATATAAAATATTGCAAATATTGGGTTTATTTATTTTCTTTGGTACTATTGTTAATCTATAAAAAGCTTGCTTTTTTTAGTACACAATAAACAGACGAAAAGCATAATACATAACTAATAATGAAAATGCTAATGACGAAAATGAAGAGATGATTTTATGTGATTTCGGATATGTAGTTTTTCCATTTAAATGCAACCATACTTCGCTCTACGGCATAGATACGTTTCGGAACAGCTATATAATCATCAATTACTTAATTATTCATTAATACCAATCAATTATTTTGACACAAAGCCATACAAATTAAAGGGCATCAGTTTCAGTGCCTTCATTTCGCGGCTGTTTGCGAGGGGATCTCATTTTCTTTTTCACCCTCCCAAATTTTTGTGTTGAAAACAACAATTTTAGCGAAAAGCCGAAATAATTTCCATGCACGCCTTGTTAAATACTATGCTACTAAACTATACTATGGCTTGAGAAAATATGGGAATCATTAATAAAGGGATTTTACTATGAAGCGCCCCCCTATTTGGTAAGTTTCTCAAAAAAAAAAAAAAATATGGAGATTGGTTGAGAGGGGACTTCTTTCGCTAGTGTCGTTGATCACGATTTTTTGTGCATACTTGCTGATAATCTTCCCGCCTTGTCCTAATTTCTGATTCGATAAAGACATGGGCAGAGCACGTGGATCAAGGGCACTTCCGAAGGAAGATAGAAATTAATGGGGTACTATAACAACGAACAACCAATGAAATAACAATTTTTGCTGCTCATATTCAGCGCAAAAAAGAAAAAAATAATAATAAATAATAATTTACATTTTTAAATAGCATTATAGCCTAGACAGACGGCAGCCTAATTCCGGATTACCGAGTTAATTCGAATTAACTCGGTAATCCGGACTACAGCTAATCCGCATAAACTCTATGAGTTAATTCTCTAAATTTTACAAAATATTAGGTGTGTTCGCTAACAAAAAACTTTCAACAATTGTTAACAGTTTTCAACATGAAAAGTGTTGGCGAACAAATAAATCCAGCTGTCAATTACGAACGGTGAATGTCAATTTACAAGTTTCTGATAGTTTTCAGTTCACGTACTTCTTGTGAATTTTCTCATATCGAGAGTGATAGATGACAGAAATTGATAGTGATAGTAATGTAAGTGGACAGACCTAATAAAACAGCAATCAGCCGTTTAGTTAATCCGCAATTTTGCCGTCTTTTAGGTTATTATTTTATTCGGATTAAGTGCGCCAGTAATCCGGAATTAGGTTGCCGTCTGTCTAGGCTATTAACCATTTTATTTTTTTACGCTCAGCTAAGGTTGTCAGGTGTTTTTTCGTTGTCCTTTTAGTATAGCAGCAGCATGCAGATAGTGGGTATATTTGTGGGAGGGAAAGCTTGGGGTGTAAAAATAAATGGGGCTCAGTAATTATTTTACAGCCCCGTGGCTTCCTGGGAGTTGTGGTGCCAATTTCATAAATAATTCGATTTTTGTATGGGAACTCGCCTAAGGGGTAGATATCCAGGGTGGCTACATTTAAAAGAAATGTTGAGTCAAAATAATTGGTGGTCGGCTTTACATTTGATTTCTCTAAGTTCGATTTCTGTGAAGCTATATGGATATTTGTAGACATGCAGATGTTTTTTCGTTCGTTTTGTATGGCATCCTCCTTAACAGGTTCAGATAGTGCTTACTTTGCTCTAGAAAAATGTTGGGAAGGTAAAAATAGCGGGGGAGCTAGGTAGTGTAGGGCTTACATCTGATCTAGAGGGATCAAGGTAATTCCATAGCAGTTATGGGGTTATTAGTAGATTTTTTTATGTCTCGCGTTCACCTTAAAGGGTAATGATAAATGTTCAAAGAAAAAGTTTAGTGGAAAAGTTATGGGGATCTGTCGCATATTTTACTGTTTTAGGGGAGATTCCTGTCGGCCGATTTGTCGATTTTCATGCGTTTCTGGGATAACTTTGCCAGAGTGCTCCCTTAAAGGGCAGAAATAAGATGTTTACGAAAAATATTGGGCTAAAATATTGAATGGGGTCGACCATATATTTTATCCTACTAGGTGCATTCTGCGTGTGAATTTTATAAAAACGTCAATTTTGTATGGGAGCTCCCTAAGGAGATAGGGGATATGTAGTTTTTCACCACTTCTCGGCTCATTTTTTAGGGAATCTCACAAAATCGACATTTATATTTTTTTCTTGATACGTGCAGTATTATCATTTGTTTGCTGCAATCTGCTTAGTTCATTCGTAGAACGAATTCTATCGTAGACAGAATTTGTATTTCTGAGTAAAAACATAAATATTAAAAAATATTTATTAAATTTGATTTTTTTTTTCGTGATAAAAATATTACTGATGTAACAATATCCACATCCACTCCACAGCTTGTTCAGTATAGATTTCATGTTAAATGACGTAAATCGGTTTCTGCTGCAATTGCAATTGATCAGTGACAAATTTATGTATAAATAGTGTATAAATTTAAATGGAAAAAAATTGATTCTGTTTCTGTTCTGTGGCAAAGGAAATTGATAAGACTGATAAAAGAAGGAAATTATGCAAGAGGGCAACAAAAAAAAATTATTTGTTACTTGCTCAAAACAAAATATGATAACAAAAGAGGAAACACGTGATAAAGAAGAGAACCAAAAACAAAACAGACAAACACACACATGCCTGAGTGGCGACGAGGCAGTGTTGAAGCATTGTAATGCAACCGATTAAAACGATACGAAATTGAAAATGAACCGAAAAAGAAGATTAATCTATTTTTAGAACAAATACATGTGTATATTATAAATATCATTGTCGTTTTTTTCATTTTTGTTCCATTATTTATTCGACAGCCGTAAATTTCATTCACCACCACTACTTGTAGAACTTCATTTGACACAATTTTCGTTCGATTATTTCATTTTCATTAACTATACAGTGTTAGACATTTGTATAATCACATTATTAATTAGTGTACAATTCACTCAATTTTCAACTTCTAGATTTTCAAAACTTTAAATATTCTGCAGTTTTCCACATGCATATCGCATGTTGTCGTAAATTATTAGTACTAAATTATTTACAACGAATAAGTGATGCGAAATTATATAACGAAAACTACAAAAATAACCAGCATTAACCTATTGGTTCATTGAAAATTCCCAATTCCGTCATTGTCACAAGAGCAATTAATTCTTGTTTTCAGATATTGAGACCGATATTAAACTCTTGGCGTTTGTGATTATCTCAGAAACCCAAATTACTGGAGAGATAAAGATATGAATGTGAAGTACTACAGTAGGTTTATTTGACCGATTTCACACTCCAAGGCCCCGAATAACTAAATATGGGGGAAGCCTTCATTCTTGTTACACAGGTTACTATGGTATTTCTCGCATAAGGTTTATAGAAACGGCAGATATGACCAGGAAAATACTTCTATGATACTTTCCAGAAATAGCATCATTATTATTGGGTTTTTTATGACTATATCCAGGTACTCATAGAACCTTTTTTTCTTAGACATTCTCAAACCAGATTGGAATTAACCAAGTAAAAGTCTAACGACTGATTTGTTCCGATTTATGCCCATTGGTTCAAAGTATTATTTCCTGATATCCCGGCTACCCGGCTTCTGTTAAGGATATGTCCGTAAACATAGAAAGTAGTAAAGATGGATAAATTTGGTGAAGCGTATTTTCGATCGAAAATTTATTAAACATACATGGTTTATTCGTATTAGTAGGCTTTATATTTGAGAGCGTTATCAAGCACTTTTTTTGTAGAAAACTATTAGTGTTTAAAGTCAAAAGCAAAAAAAAAAAAAAAATTTTTATAATTGTCAAGTGTGTTTATACGCATGTCTATCACTGTATTATAGGTATATATGTAGCTATGAATATGTATATAGTATATATTTAGTGCATGTGTATACAATATATTGTTTCTAAGTGATAAGAGAAATTATTAAAAAAAAATAAATAAAGCAATTGTCAGGTGTTTGATATTAGAAATTTGAGTCTTGTGATTCATAATGGAATTTTTTCCTTATGGAAATGAAGCGTAAGATAAATATATGCGAAAAAAAAATACATAAAGCAAAGCTAAATTGCGATAATAGCAATGACGATAATCAACGATCACAAGTAAAGCCGCAATATCTATGTACATTAGATTGGGTCGCTCCTAAATAAAAAAAAAAAAAAGTGCAAAATACCAATTAATTAAAAGTTCACATCGAGAACATCTCGACACCATGTAATAAATATTTTTAACAACGAAAGTGTATTTGTTTTCACAACTTTGGCGTTTGATGGTCGTTTTGCAGGAGTTGTACGTTCTTAACGGGGTGTCACTGAGTATTATATCACTGACATCCAAATTCATAAAAGCATAGTAAATTAAACAACTCAAAGATGTATCGTTAACTCCATTTTTTATTCATATAAGTCAAATTTTTGATAACTATTATTTTCGTTATTGTTAGGGTGGTTCAACAAAATATTTTACCCACAAATCGTATAGAAAAAAAAGAACAATAATAAAAAATTAATACTGATGATTCTTAGTACAAATTTTTGCCCAAAAATCTATGGTTCTGAATTTTGACACACTTATTTCAACAAATATGACTTTCTTTCGATACAAAATTACTTTAATATTTTTATATTTAAACATCAAAAATGTTATAATTAGAAAGAAAAAGAAAGTAAAGATTTTTTCCAAAAACCTCTTCAACTAATTTTGAAACATTTTATCAATTAAATAATCATAAACTTAGCATTTATACCGTTTTATTGGCACAAAGATAGCGAGTTGTCGAATAGAACACGACAATTTTTGTATAAAAATGCATTGAATTATGGGCCCGACATTTTGAACTTATTTTCGAACCTCTCTAATATAAGGTACATACATATATATATATATATACATATGTATATATACACACGTGTGGACTTTTGCAGGAAAATTTAAATATACACATGTATGTATGTAATTGTGAAAACAGTATGATATGATTCGCCAAATTGTATGAAAAACTACATTGAAAATAACTAATTTAAAGTACATTGACTTTAAATGGCATTTGACAACAACAACAACAACAACAAAACAATAACCACAATCACAACAACAAAAATACAAAGCAACAAAAAATCAGAACCTACTATTTATACCACATACAACAACAACAACAACAACAACAACAAATGGCTACTTTTTATGGCCGACAATGACAATACCGACCATAAAAGTTGCAACAACTACATATGTATGTTGGTATGTGAGTATGTACATATATGGTATACATTTATAATGTACTAAAATACGTACATATGTATTTGTCATTAGCATTTCTTTCTTTACTTTGTTACCTCCTCCCATTATATTGTTAATTTTTGTGTTTGTGGAAATTTCCAGTCATATTCGAGTATGTATGACAGTTAGCCGGTTAGTCTTAAAATGTGACAAAGCAATATTCTAGTTAATGCTAATTGAAAATATTATATTGTGCTAACAGTTAGTACATAGGCTCTACACTGTGAAAAATGTGACTAAATTTTACCAATTCACTAACTATTTCACAAAATTTCCAATTGCTTGTATTTGCACGTTTGCATTGTAGCGTATATTATTTGATTATTTTATCGATTCGAATACCAACATGTTCAGCGATTTAGCCAACTGGTACAATTTTGTCACATTTGCATAGACGTATATAATACAAATCAAGAGTATGGCAGTGTAAGTGTAAACAAAAGAACGTTTAAACATATTAAAACAATATCACGTTATAAATTACTGTTTTTGTTGATTTTTTATCAAAATAAAAATGCAAAAAATCTCGATTGTTTTCTTAGGGGCTCCTATTCTGATAATCTTAATAGTAAAAGGTGTTTTTTAAAAACCACTGATAAAATTACTAGCAATCGAGTGCTTGTCTGTAAGGAAATAATGTTTATTTTATTTTTTTTCAACGAATCCAAAACATGACTTGTTAGAATTATTTTGAATGTAGACACCATCATAGTGTAGGGTTAATACGTTCTATACTTAAAAAAAAAAATAAATATGTGGCACTTAAAGCCCCAAAGGGCTCATTGGCCGAGCTTCTCTTCCATTACTGTTGTGCGTCTTAAATTTTGGACAGTATTAGAATGGACCTACTTATTTTAGCCGGTTCCGAACGGCAGAACACTTGTGACATCACTTTTTCTGAGCTTTGTCACAGAGTTCTTTTTAGAAGCTTTTTCATGGCAAGTTGTTACTGTCGGAAGAATTGCCAATTGCTTGCCGACAGGTGGGTACCGTTCGAAAGAAAAATTTTTTCGATATTAAATTTGTTATGCATCAGCCGGGTATTGAACCACGACCTACAGATCAGAAGGCGAACACACTAACTAATACGTTCTATACTACGGAATCTTAAATGTACATAGATCTTCTTTGGGTTACAAAACACTCATTATAGATGTATTTTGTCACTATTATTTCCTACAAAGAACTTGTTTTCTTTTTTGTTCTCTGCTAGCTATTTGCATGAAAATACCTTTTGCCAATAAACTTTTAATCACATGTATTTGCATTTTTCATTAATATTCAACCAGTTTAATGAGCACTTCAAATATTTTTACAGCTCATCTTTTGTGATAAAGAAATTGACAAAAAATGTTAATAAAACGTGTTTGTGGTTCAATCAAATCAATTGTCATTACTGGTCGGTCAGTGGATATAATTCAATTTCTTTTGGCAAATTCTACTTTTTCATTTAATATTTTACACACAGAAGAAATGTGTATACATTTGTATTCAATGTTAACGAAAGACACCCATAGAATAAGAAATAAAATGCATAAAACACATTCGCAACAAAACTATATATTTATAGATATATGTATTTATCAAAATATCAACAAATCCTTATTTCAATATTATGCTCATGGCAACAAAAGTAGAAGACGATTCTTTGCTGATGATGAGTTTTCTGTGAAAAGTGTATTGAATGAATAAATGAGGAAATTTCAGTCGGTGATTTTGGTATTTACTCGTGCAAACACACACAAACACTCCTACACACACACACAGAAACACAAATTTATTTATACGATCGTCTGATGACTTTGCTCAACATAACGATGACTATGTTCGCGACAATGCCCATAATGATCAATCGATCAATGATCGCTCATATGTACCACATATGTATATCGAATGATTATTCGCAAAAACATGTACAAATTGATCACAAGATACAAATATGTACAATAATAAAAAAATAAACAAAACAAAAAAGCAATAAAATCACGATCGCTCTAAATCACGATAGGTACTTTCAGACATCCACACATATGAGTAGGTACAAAATATATAAATTTACTTTAAAAAACGCGTGCTGTATAGTTTTCGACCTCTGCGATATGTTCGCGATCGTCGCGATTTTGGCGTTTACACTTTTCAATGTGAAATATATGAAATTTCAGTGTGATTTTTGGTGTTTGTTTATTTGTTATTTTTTTTTAATTTAATATCAAAATTAATTGATTAATTATTAAAGAAACATTTCACAATCAAGCTTCGTTGTATCGTCTTCATTGTACATACTCGTATTATGGGTAAAATGCGCGCGCGCGATACACTTCTATAGCTATGTTAGCTGGTGCGATGTACTATTTGTATCTATCACCCATTCGAGAGAGCATACAAATATACATGAAATCACTTGAACTGTCGTTTAACAACTGAAGGCAGAATCACCACAATATACAATATACAAATATACGATTCGATGCGATGGGGTATACCCCCCGAAGCTATATGGTGTCGACAACTAGTGATGATGATGACAATGTCGTCAACGACGACAGTAAAAACGACGGTGGCAACAGAGGCGATAAAGTATTGTACGCGACATGTAGAAGAAGAGCCATACAACAATAAAGAGTACACACGAGCACAAACACACAGAGAAACAGAGAGACAGAGAGAACGTGAAAGAGTAATGATACCAGTTGTGGGTGACGTGCGGCGTTAAGTAAGCATCAGGAAGGCAATGGCAAAAAGTCAAGATACTTTAGTAAATACGAGTAAAATAAAAGCAACAACAATTAGTACTGATATGAAAAAAAAAACAAAAAACAAAAACAAAACAAAACACTTGTACAATACAAAAACAACAATCGAGCAACAATGGTTAAAAGTAAACTAAATTCTCGTGCATATATGAATGTACGTGTACATTCGTGTAAGTATAGCCAGATACATACGTCCCAAGCCGTATAAATGGTGGTTGAATTTGTTGTTGTTGTTGTTGTTGTTGTTCTTGATTATACCAAAAATTTGTGACGCGCATTCAGGTGATATTGCTTTCTGACCGTACGAAAATCATTGCTATAAATTGATATTTATTTCACAATTAAGTTTGTCAAAGCAGGAGTCATAAGTTTTACAATGCGCCCTGCGACTGCTAAAACTTTAAGGTACAAACATTAAGGGAATAAATACACTACATGCATACATATGTAAATATTCTTGAAATTAGAAATGCAATTCTTGCTTTATGGCTATAGAAATCACTTGCCACCACTCCTCAAGGATATTACAAACGGAAGCACGAATTCAATATATCCTTGACTCGTTGAGTGTAGGGTACAAAAATGTCAAATTTCTAGGGGAGTCCCCATAAGCGGTCGAGATAGGGGTAAGAATATTTGGGGGAAATGTTGTAACAGAACAATTAATGGGAGCTGGCCATACATTTGGCCAATTATGGGATTATTTATTGATTTATTTGTACTTTTAAGTCGTTTCTAGTCATTTTCCACAATTAATAAATAACATTATTGACAGTTTTGGCTAGTCAGCTTCAACGTGGACCTATTGTAAAGTTTTCTAAAGTTCCCATTTCATAAATACTCTGGTACCGGAATTTGAGAATTTTTGCCAATTAGGCGTAATCATTTCATAATAATACGAAATCGAGGTTACTATGATGAAATCACAATATCTATTTATTTCTATAGATAAGCATAAGCGTATTGTATATATAAAGTACTAATGACATATCATAAATGAAACATAAGGAAATGAGAAATCAACGAAATATGCACACACTGAAACATATAGAATGTGAGCAATACCATAATCTTGTCGTTCATATTATTCTTGAGTACATACAGTGAAAAAAAAACTAGTCCGGAACCAATGAAATCACTAGTTCTGAGGGAACATCAACTATTTCCACTTCCATCCATTATTCATTCTCTATCCACTATAGAACAGTTTTATTCTGTAATGAATTTATTTTTGCAGTAAAAATTGAACTAGGTCATTAATTCCAGCCACAAAGGTAGTACATGTTTGTACTAGATCTTAGTTTCACCGCAGGGATTTGTCACACGTTCTCTCACATCAACCACCACTGGACACTTATGCATACTCGAGTCGTTCTTAGCTTTCAGATGAACACCGTATGGATTAGTTTTAAAAATAGTTAGTCCGCAGTTATATGTGTGAGGCTTCAAAAAGAATGACAAATAACTGAAAAGTGAAGAATACACAAATAGCTGCCCAGGAATCGGTCCTTGAGTGTAGAAATGTGTACCAGCCGTCATTAATTCTTTCTCTACAACATTTCCTCTAAATGTAGTTACACCCTATCCTCACCCATAGGGTTCCAAACACCTGAGAAGCTACAAATAACTCCATAGCTGCCCAGGAATCATCTCTGGTATGGTGAAATGTATAACCAACCTCCATTAATTTTGACGCACCAACATTTTTTTCAAATCTTCACCCGATTAAGGGCACTCCCCTAGAAATGCATTCGTAATGGTTGTAAAAATATAGAATTTCTTGTTGCTTCCTGGGGGAAAACAATACTTGTAATGGCCCAAAATGTATGCTTTTTGCTAAGCTTAGTTCTGAAAATGTTGCTCCATACAATAATTACCCACCTTAATGTAGATATATTTAACTATTTGTTTGTTCAAATGTGTATGTATGCATTTTTGGTTATTCTTTAAATATCACACACGTTCATCACAACTTATTTACCTACATACACCTATGTAGGAATGTACGCTGTCGTCGCTTTTATTTATTTTTAGCTTCATGAAATACTTAGGTACATACGTATGCACACACAAACATGCATTATGATGCTTCCGTCAATTGCGTGTATTTAAAAAATGTTTTCTTTGAAAAGGTGTCTTGTCACTGATGTCTTATGTACAAAAGAAAACCTTTTGTATATATGCCTTACATACGGATACTTAAATGTACACAATCGTTTGTAGTTGCACTGCTTTTCGACATAACTGCATCGTGTATCATAAATACTTACGCATTTCGGTATTGTGTTGAATCTGTTGTTTATTAATTTGTTTCTCCCCTCTTTAGAATTACTTCAATGGTTCAATGTGCTTTGGTTGACTTTTCCTCAACAATGTGACAACGATAACAATAACAACAAATAATGGCATTATGATCTTTCATTTCTTCTAAATAATATATGCATGTACGTCACGAATCGGTTAATAATTTTGCTAATTTATTTCATTACAAACAAATATAAAATATTAAATAAATATAATATCACAAAGCTTTAAAATTAGCTTTAATTTGCATTTTTGCTTTTTCACTTTGCACGTCATCACGTGCATCACAGTACTAGCTCATCCAATGTGGCATGGTAATTTACGATATGAAATCAATTATTTAAAATTATTAGTATTGACCAAAAAACACGTAAAATAAATATGAACAACAACAGCAACATATTTGTTGATATATTTATTGAGCATACGCCCAAGCCAAAAAAAATATTTGTTGTATCTACAAATCGTCTTTAATCCACAATAGAAAGAAAATAAGTTATAGTGTCCATACATACTTATAAAATATATTAGATAGTGGACAAACTGTTGACGTCTTCCTCCTCCGTAAGTTTCTTTTTCATTCAAATTAAAATGCCATAATGACGTACACGACGTTGGAATATATTTTGAGGGAAAAACCAACAAGAAGAATAAAATAAAAAAGAATAACAAAAATAGATGAAAAATGTGCGTTTTCATTTGGGAATAACTAATTTCGAAAAATTTCTTATACCTTGCATATGCCAATTTCCTATTTAAGAAAGATACAGAACAAAAAAAAAATAGACTCTTATTCAGTTGATAGATAGTTCATTCATTAAAATAATCTTATTACTCATACGCCATGCGATGAGTGCGTGTGTGGTCTATTTTTGCTTGATCAATCGATCACTGATTGTTGGCTAGCACATAATCAGTGGTGCGACTGTTGTTGTTGTTGCTTTAATAACTAGTTTAAAAGCTTATATACAGTCAAATCAGTTCTTATGTGCGATCGATTTTATGAAAAGATGTCAAACCAAAAGTGTGTATGTAATATAAATTAATAGAAAGTAAGACATCCAAATATTATTTTATGTTCATTAAGCTGCCTATGGATCTATATAAACTACACTACTGTGGACTTGAAAAGAACTCTAGTTTACTCGTTGATGATTCACAAAACACTTTTGAAACTCAAGTTTTCAACGATACTAAAATGCTGAATCGTAGTACTCGACTATTATTACTCTGATTGCATTTTACTTACGCTTGAAGCTCCTTAGTGTGCAAATCTGATTTAAATATTAAATTCAACTCAAACACATGACATCAATGGCAACATGTATACACATGAAAACTACACCAACTACTTAAAATCAAACATTTCCTTACTGCTACTTTTGCATAAATTGCAACGATGATCATTCACCTTTAATGTACCAACATTTATATAATATTTCAAGGAAGGGTGAAGAAGATGCATAAAAAAGATGTAATAAATATATACATATAGAGATAAGTAGATATTGCAAACATGCAAAACAAAAAAAAAAAACAAAAAAATCATAATAAATTACAATTCACACAATTACCTAAGAGAATATATCAAGATCATCACTTTTGACATGATCATTTCAATATTACAAAGCCGTATGTAGTGCATATATGTATGTATTGGAGGCGACTAGTGTGCAAGGTTTTCGTGTAAATATCTGTGAAGTTCATTAAGTATTAAATTTAATGAATATAATGGTTAGATTGATACTACTAGATGCTACTAGATCACCGCAAATATAGTACAATTTAATAAAAACACATGATCGTTTATGTGTGTGCATGTGCAACTGCGTAAGTGGTATAATATTAGTTTATTTTTCAACATTTTTATTTTATGTTGCCGAGACAGAAAGCAAACAAAAAAACTAAACAATACGCTTTTGGCAAAGTTTCTAAATTCTTGACGACAGGTAGACAGACGCCACAATCTATATACAATATAACCAATTGTTAAAAATAAATGCCATGTAATTTTCTATTGTTAAAAATATCTACAGTTGTAATTTTATGACCGTAATTAAAATGAATGAGTCGTTTTTTTTTTTTTTTGGGTCAGTGCGTTGGTGTTCTGTGTGCATGAGTTGTGAGTTTGAGGTTCTTCCCTTCGAAGACTACTAGACAAAATACTAGAAAATAAAACCAGCCCAAAGGAATTTTTTTGTGAACAATAAGTGCCACCAATTGTGTACTTAAATATGAGTAATTAATATTTTAAAAAAATTTAATAAAATATACTAACTTTGATTGAAACAAATTATATCGTATAACTTCATTTCCAATTGCAGCCGTTAACGACTGATTGTCCGACACATATATACAACTTTCCATATACACGAATTTATTTATAAATTCATTTAATCCATTCAAACAGTTTGAAAACAATATTCACGTAATTGAATCTCGTATACCGGAAACGAAAATTGAGAGCAAAGCGAAGCCAACCCGTTAAATGTAGCTTAAACGGCAAAATCACAACTTCAACTAAAGTAAACGATTCCTTATAATCAAACATTTAAAATAAATTTATTTAAAAGTTATTTAAGGTAAATAAATAATAAATACGAGTGTTAAAAACACACACACACAAGCATGATGTGTGAATTTAATGACAATTGTGAAGTAATACATGATGTATGAGATATAAACAAAAATTAGTGCATATTGTTTTTATAGTACGTGCTTTGAAATATAATACTTTATAATAAAATCAAGTAAAATGGTAAAAATTAACGTCTTTTTGTCTAATCCTGTAAAAATTATTCAAATAAAGGCAAAATAATATAGAGTGTTTGAAGAATGTATTGGAAACGAATTCATACAGTTATGGCAAAAGGAGTAGACACTTCCCGTAGCAAATATTTTTATATGATCTCTGCAAGTATGCATTAGTTAAGGTGAAAGTACGGTAGTTTCCAGAATTCCAGGTAATTATCAGAAAACGTCAAACTTTGAGGAAAAATGTAATAAGCGCGTAGGGCTTTCTCAATTACCTACATATGCCATATGTTGTGAAAAGTAAGAAATTTGCAATTCATTATTAACCGTACATGTAACCTTCACGCTAAGGTCAGATACATGTCCCCCACTTAAAATTAATGGCCAATCAGTTCCACAATGTTCCTCAACAAAGTACTTGGGTATTCACCTCGACAGAAGGCTGACCTGGAAAAATCACATAGAGGCAAAGAAAACTCAGATCAAGCTTAAAATTAATCAGTTATGGTGGCTGATACACAAAAGATCAAAGTTGAATCTCGAATACAAAGTGCTATTATATAAAGCAATCCTGAAGCCAATCTGTACTTATGGTATTCAGTTTTGGGGCACCGCATCTCCCTCAAATATCGAAAAATTGCAGCGAATACAATCCAAGTGTCTGCGAATTATTGTAAACGCGCCTTGGTATATGAGGAACGTTAACATCCATCGAGAATTAAATGTACCCACAATTTCTGAGGAAGTCGGAATGTCTTGCAGAAGCTACATCCAAAAATTACACAGTCATCCGAATCCCCTTGCTAGGCAATTGATGCTGAGCACGGGGCATCGTCGATTAAAAAGAAAAGACACACTGAATATGCTGTGAAATTGCTATACCTCGTGACTCAACAAATTGTGATGGAACGTTGGGAATATCACATAATTTTATTTAGTTTGTAAGATTTGATTACTTATTGTTAGTTTCTAAGTAATTTTAGAAAGATCCAATAGAAAAGCTTGAAAAAAAAAAAATATTTTTAACCGTAATTAGCTAGTCTCTTCAGTGGACTCGCATAATGGTTACACTGGATGAAATCAATGTTTAAAAATGATCGCTTAATTTTTATAACGAAATTTGATTGTTTTAATGTTAAGAAACGTTTAAGTTAAGGTAATGAAAAAAATTGAAATATGTTTCTATATTGCTGATACACTAATGGTGCTCTTATTTCTTTTTCTCTTTTTGCCATAGCTGTACTTCCAACAAGAGATTTTTATTATTACCAATTAACAAGCCATTTTTACCATTGTACATAAATGTAGTATATGATGTTTTTATTATTATTGTTACTAACCTCTAGAGAATTTAACGTTGTTGTTGTTGTTGTTACTACACTAATATTACTGCTACTACTACTACTACTACCACTGCATTTACAATACACATACACTTCTGTTGCTATGTGAAATGTTAAACTCGTGAAAATAAAACAAAAATTTGTTTTTTCGTATTCTGATATTCAATGATAAGTTTTATATAGCTAAGTATATAAATACAATATATAAATATATATATATATTCGATCTCAGTCATAAATCGTATTATATTTAATTATAAACAAATTAACACTTTTGAAAATAGAAACTCTCCATATACAATATGTTCATACTTATTTTTGATTTATGCGGTCACACGATCACTTTATTTTTCTATGCATATATGTACTATATACAATATATCAACTAAAAGGTATATTTTAAATTAACAATCACTAATAGTATGTACACATGTCATTTATGGTTATTCTCACAGTAGTAAGTAGTTCACACATTTTCTCAGCACATACTAAGTATTTATTGTACACAAATGTATGTGGCCATTTAATTTTAGTGCTGCATCTACCGAAAAGAAGCAGATCCTGCTTGTGAGCAGAATTAAATGCTCACGATCTTCTTTGACGCGTCCACACCTTACAACACAACAGTAAATGAATGAATGAACAAATGATTTTCGAGAGCAAAGACAAACAAAAAAGAAAAGCTATTAACACATTACGTGCCACTATTGTTTGTGTGAAAAATTCATCTGATACCGGATGGAATTAGAAATAATAATGAAAAGTTTCGGAGGTCGGAAGAGTTTTGTGATTTCAGGTGGCTCGCCATAGAAAGGCAATTAGTTCTATATCTCTTATCTCCCTTTATTGAGATCTTACTTTGAGAATATCTTTAGGTCGTGTGAAAACATTTTTTTCTCGTAGAACCCCGAAAATAGCCAAATATACTTTTTTTTTATCATAACTCTCACATTGGATGACCGATATTATATACATTTGAAAATATCTAAGTGAGTACTACATTTAGTGCTCTGACGTCATTGAACTCCGAGGTCAGATTCGCTAGTGAATTCATGTAACATAAAGTTGTAAATGAAATAATAATAGCGAGCACCGGTAAATATTTGCCCAAACCACATTAAATGACCTAATTTTAGCGTGTATAACTTGAATACTCGCTAAATTCAGTACTAGCAATTACTTTTATTTACCTACTGTACTGTTATTTATCAATTTATTTTTATTTAAACGTCAAAAATGTTAAAATTTCGTAGAAAAGGAAAAGGAAGAGTGTTGCAACAAAATTATTTCACTATTTTGATACATTTTATCAATTAAATAATCAGAATTTATCTCATTTGAAATTTATACAATATATAGTCGGAAGTGGTAGTCGAAAGGAGCAATGTCTGAGCTATATGGGCGGGTGGGGTAGGACTTACCATTGGACGAGCATTGGCATGTTGGAAAATTGCCTTGTCGTGTGTTCGTTCAAGGCCACCGGTGATGGTTTCATTCGGTTTTAGTAGCTCATAATAAACAACATCGAGCTGGTCGCACCAAATACAAAGCATACGCTTGTCATCATAAATATTTTGCTTTGCGTTGATGTTGATGATTGGCTGGGCATAACTCATAATTTTTTTCGCTTCGGGTTATCATAATGAATCCATTTTTCATCATCAGCGACGATATGATGCAATAAAAACCTTATCTTTTTTGCCGCTTTTTTGCCGCTTTTTTGCCATGAAAAATCGGCGTTCAACATCTCTCAGCTTCAATTCGTATGGGACCCAATTTCTTTGCATTTGAATCATTCCTAACGAAAATCCTCCCAAACTAATTCAATGCCCCAATATATTGGCATCTATGTCGTTTTATGGGCACAAAGATAACGAGTTGCAGAGTAAAACGCGACTAATAATCGATATTAGGACTCACAACTGTAAACACATGGGGCACAAACATGTGCACACGGTGTATAATGTGTTAATATATAGGCAGACATATAGACAAGATAGACATAGATATGTAGGTACACAATCATTTACTCGTATATCATGTGGTAAAAGTAACTCATTTTAAACAGCAAGCAGACAATATGTAGATGTAATTAATTTCTGAGCACATTTGAGACAGTCAGACTAATAAGAGGAATGTATTGAATATACACATACACAGTACACATATGAAATGCTTTGAAAAATCAATTTAATTTAACTCAATTTATTTCTGAGCGCTGTGCTTTTTTTTGTATTGTTGGTTTTGTGAGTGCGGAAAATCTATTTTCTCTTGATATACGTATTAAACATACTTACGACCATTTATCACATTCAATATCATTATTATGATCATTCAAATTATGCGAGTGGGTGGTGGGCGAGGACGTTTATTGATCCATTCAGTAGTATGTATAAAAGATTTGGCATATCACACACACATACACACACATGCTTTTTCTTTTTGAATTCAAAAAAGAAGAAGAAGAAAAATCACACGAGGAAGGTCATATTTTTCATCAGCCATACATATTGAATATTTCCTTTGTACATTCTAAACACATACGTATGTAGAGCTTAAATAAAAATTAAGCGCATTAATTATCTTACGACAGAGGTCAAACTTGGAAAGATCACGCATGATCACGTATGTATTTTGGAAGCCTAATTTACATCATTATGTTGCTGTCGTTGTTATTACAATTTAACATGAAGTATACAAGCAATTTAAAAAGAATTGTAGTCTTTCGAAGCATGATCAGCTAGCTTGCTTTGCTTGATTTGTGCACAGACTTTTTTTTTCCAATTTCGTATTTTTTTTTTTTTTGTAGTTTGTGTGTGTCTCTTTTACTGTTTGTGTTTAAATTAAGAAAATGATTGTTGTCTAAAAATAGCAACAAGTATTATAATTTCAATGAATGAATGACAATTTTAGCCAGTGATGATGATGATGATGATGATAAGATGGGAAAGCAAAATAAGCAATTACTTGTTGCTAAATTTAATACACAATAGCAGCACATACTCAGACAATCATCAAAATCATAATAATAATAAAAATGATGATGATGATGATGATGATAATGACGATAATCATCATAATATCGCTAGATGCTGATCAACATTGTGATGAACACAGTGATCATACTGATTGGTGTGATCATTATGCATGCAGCAAACATATAATGTACTCGTATATATATACACATCATTCCATGTAAACAGCTGCGAGTATGTGTACAACAGTGGTGTATTGTGTGACCATAATCATTCTGATTAAATAACTGACTGACTGAGTGTTTCATGATTGACCATATAACATATAATATGCCATCTACATACAGGGTATCAACAATAATTCTATATCGTAGATCACGCAGTATCGGACTGGGAAGTCATGATCTTCACCGACGAGAAGCTGCCAATTAGAATATATGTTTTTGTTGAAGTTTCAACGTATTGGTTCATAAATTTTATTTCTTTTGCCAATAGAATATTGTACACATTTATTTTTGTCACCCTGTATATGTAGAGATATGCATATTAGCAAGGCACCCATTTGAATAAACGCATATTATGATATAAGCTCATCAAGCTTTTGAACTTGACATGCATTCACGTGAATTTTGTTTTTATTTTTCTTTTAATTCTACCTATCTTCTTATAGATAAACCAGATCAGTCATTTGAATAACAAAAAATAAAAAATGTTGAAAAACAATGAAATTGCCCAGGAGGTAAATATGTTGTCCTTTGTATATTTTCATTGTTGCTGGTGGTTTTTTATTTTTTTTTTTGTTTTCTTCTACTGTTTACTATCACACGACTTCAAAGTAAATAAATAAATACATTCAGATGGCGCCATATATTTATTGTTCGTTTTAGCTTTTCATCATTTATTTAGAAAAATTTCATAAAAATAAAACTAAAATAGTATGTTATTGCTGTTTGGGGATTTCTTTTTGTTTTTTGCCAAATTTTTCTATGTACGTAATATGCTGTGATATCTCATTTAGTCTAATGATGTTTTTCAGTTCTATGTAATTAATTGTGTGCATCTATGTATATGTGGACTTCATTGTTGTTGTTGCGACTATGTACTACTATTCTATGCATGCAATTGAGTGATTTTTATACTGATCGACACGACACATGTTTTGTCGGAATTCCGCCTCCGTAATATATATATATATATATATATATATATATATATATATATATATATATATATATATATATATATATATATATATATATATATATATATATATATATATCACTAATACTGTTTTCAATTGAGTAGAAACATTGTTTGAATATTACGTGTTGTAGATAAACATTCTACATGTACTATGTACCTATACAATGTACATATATTCGTGTATGTAGTTACAATATAATGGGTTTATGAATAATATGTAGTGATCTTTATTTAACGCGTAATCAACAATTTCAAGCAATTCAACAGTCAATTAGTTCGGGGTCATTGAAGCATAGAGCGCAGTTTATAATTAAATAACTTTGCCTATCATATCATCAATTCGTTTAAATGATGAACACAGCTGATATTTTTTAAAGGTATACATATGTATAGGAACAAGTATATTAGAATTATCAAAAAAAAAAAAATGTATGGAATACTCTAAATATGATTTTTTACGCCACCAAATTTGTGTAAAATCTCTTTGCATAAAAACGATATATTTTCAAGGCATTTTCCAACATTTCCTATTAGTCAGTTCAAAGTAAAATCAAGAACTTTATTGCTCTAAGTGGTACTGTAGCAGCTTTTTTTGAAATCACGTTTATGAGTCCTAATTATGATGTTCTTTTTCAAATTTAAATAGCTGTCTTTTAAATAAGCACATATTTGCTTCAATTTATAAACCGTTTTGTGCAGCTTTTGACATTAAGGGGGTCTTCTACCTTGTTGGTTCAAAAAATTCGATTTTTTTTTTTCAATTTTCCAACCCAGAAGGTGTTAGGAATATACCCTTAAAAGGATATAACTGAAATCTTATTATTTCGAGTTTTTCCGAGCCGTCGAAGACAGTTACGCGTGCTCTTATCGCAGCGCTCTTCGCGACCACCTAAAAGCTGGCCCATCGCGTTTTTCTAAAGTTATCTAACGTTCTATCGAATACCTGATGTATCTGTATCTATGTAATCTCTGTTATGCATGATAAATTTTTCGGTCCATTCAGTTTGAAAGAAAATTTAACGTCGGAAAGATCCCGCTTGTTATATACATGAATATCTTTAAATGCAATTTCCCAAAAGTTGCGTTTTTGTAACTGGTTGACATGATATCTCGAAAACTAATTGATTGATTGATTGAAATTATATATCAAAATTTGTGAAAAACATGTGGCTATCGTCTGACAGATACTTTTTAGATTTTTTTTATTTAAACAATTTTTACAGATGTTTTTAACCACGAAAACATTAAAAAAAAAAATTTTTTTTTTAAAGTTGCCTGTTCTGCGAAATTTTCAAATTTTGAAAATGCCATCTGTCAAACGATAGCCAAGGTGATAAAAAAATTAAATCATTTTGGTTTTTTTGTTTCAGACGATTTTCATGAGCTAAATCGTGTCAACCATTTGTGTATGCATTTTTTGCAAGGCATACTTCAAGGTCAAATCGAAGATAGTAAATTTTCAGTAAAATTAGTGTTAAATGTATTTAAATAAACAAGTTGAATGCAACAAACCGCACCTCGATTGCGTTTTTAGTTTTCCTATAACTAATATTCAAAAAACAGTGTCAAAAATGAAGCCACAAGGTATAAGACCCCCTTAATGCTGGTCTTCTGAAAAATAAATTCTCTCTAAGCAAACATGGTGGAACATCCGCTATATCATGTTTTTGAATTTCAATATATTTGATTTTAAATATTGTATAAAAAATAACAGATGCAAATATCATCTGTCGATTAACTGATATCTGTATCAAAGTCTCCATAGGAACTCTATTTGGAGTAAGCACATTACATTTAAGCAAAATTCTAATGACTTTAATATACAATCTCTGCAAGATGAACTATTCATTTATAAATATTGTACTCTGTAAAAATCTTCATTTCATCATCATCATTGGAATAGCACCAGATAGACTTTCTCTCCAATTTAGTTCGTTAAATATTTGAACTTGTAACTGAACTGAACTCTGAATTGTTGTAACTTTTCAATTATTGGGTAATTTAAAAAATATCCACGGTTTTTTGTTACTAGTTGGTGTTGATGCTCGTATATCGGGCAACACTAATTCGTTGGATGTATTGGAAAGGTAACATTTCGGGCTACATTTTTTGTTATAGGGTTACACCACTGTAGAGCACAAAAAAAGGCATATTTCGGGAATTTTCGTAGACCAAACCAAAGGAGATATTCAAATTCTGTAAAAAGTATTTTTTAATGTCAATCTTGAAGTCCAAAAAAACAATTAAGTTGCGCGATTCAAAAACAAAATGGCGGCTGTGCAGCATTACCCCGCTGATACGTTTTTTCACCGCGATGCACGGCCGAAAACCTAGCGCCCGCAATTTTCGATCTGGAACAAAAAAACCGAATATTTTTTGATTCCATATTACAATAACAAGAGACGTACGTAGGGGTTTTTGGATTAATTGATTTTTCGTAAAATGGCGACCCTTTAAAGAAAAAGTTCGAAATTTCACCTAAAAAATCGTCAAAAAATTGTTTACAAATAAAAAAAATATGCACAATTTCAAAAAACCCCTACGTACGTCGCTGAAGAAAACGATTTCAAATGTATTGTAAAAATTTTCAAATCCATCGGTTAAGATTTGTTCGAGTTATGTTTCCGGCCAGCTCAAAAAAAGTGGTTTCGAGAAAAACGCGTTTAAAGTTTAAAGGTGCTCGGAGAATACCTCAGACGTCTTGCGGCAAAATTCGTAATTTAGACACTTAGACATTTTTCCCGCCTTCCATTCTTTAGTATATTATTTTTGAGACTATTAATGACTAAGATAAAAAATTTTTTTTCCATTTTTTGAAAATTCTATAGTGGTGTAACCCCTTAATACAGTTCGGTTATTCGTTGCTCTTGTAAAAAGTTTTATTGATTGAAAATGAGTGAAATATCTGAAGAAATAACGTGATGCACTTTTTACTATAACAAAGGTAAACCGCTGTTGTGAATGAACGCCGGACTCAGAAGTGGTATGCTCGATTCCGTTCCGAAAATTTCGAAGCCAAAGATGCACCTGGCTCTGGTCGACTAGTCACTGAAAAAGTCGATGAAATTTTGAAACTAACACCGACATGCAAGCCGTCAGGTGATAGCGGAGACACTAAACATCAACTACACGTCAGTTTGGAGTTGCCTAAAAAGTGCAGCATACGCAAAGACGCTCGATATTTGGATACTAGATGAATTAACGCAAAGAAATTTGAGTGACCAAATTACCACCAGCGACATGCTGCTAAAACGCAACGAAATCGAACCATTTTTGAAGCGAATCATTAAGGGCGATGGAAAACGGATTAAATACGAGAATATCCAACGCAAACGATCATCGCCAAAGGCCACTGGTCCTTTAAGGGGGGAGTAAGGGATAATTTTCGCTGATTTTTTACGGAGATACAGCTTAAGCAAATTTATTCAAACTTTTTTTTAATTATAAAGTATCATCTAGAGAATATTTAGTTAAATTTCCGTAATTAAATATTGAAAAATAAGCCGGTGATCGAGCATTTCCCAAAACGTCTTTTGAAAAATACGTTGTTCGGTGAATACGATAACTCGGAGTAGAATTATCTGAAATCAAAAAGTACTTAAAGTATGAGTTAATTCTCCCCCCTCCATCATTGTTGAGTTATCATTTTCATTTTTCAACAGTTCGTTGCCTATTTAAGCAAAAAAAGTGACAAACTACCTTAATATGAAAATGGAAAAATGTAAATAACGGGAGGGGGAGGCGGCATTTTATACCAAGAAAGTATGTTTCGAGTTTGAAAAGAATCGGTCGAGTAGATTTTGCAGGATCGTGTTAACGGACTTCGAAGAATTGGTTTTCAGAGAAACACGTTTGAAGTTTTGTTTTTCTCAAAAAGTGGGAAAAATTTTTTTTTTTAAACTTACACTGAATCATCTATCCCAGGTCCATAAAGTACGTTCCCGGTAGCAATCCGTTGTCTTGGAAAATGAAAAAGAAAAAAATCGATTTTCCGAATCTGCTTATAATGGTAATAAAAGAAATTGGCTGACCGAAGAGCTCTGAAAATCACTTGGCCAAGTTTTTCGCCGATAAACCGCAGCAGTTCTACATCGATGGCATTGTGAAGTTATTCAAAAGGTCATAAATACCAATGCCCAATATATACTTGATTAAACATGATTTTCAATCAAGAAAATTTTTGTTCAAACATGTACCAAAAAACCGCGGATACTATTTCAATTACCCAATATTATTTTTCTATCTAGTATTTCACACAACCTTTTGTAAAGCAAAAAAATATTGCAATCACTGATATTCCGTGCGGATGTTTCTTTGCTGAAAATACCCGCACAAATTGAACATGGACAATTTTCTCAATTATTTTACTTATTGATCGCAGATACAACTCGTGACTCTTTTCAATTTTAAGCTAATTAAGGGGGTCCACCTGTGTAAAATTTTCGAAAAATCAATTTTTTTTTAAATTTTTCGCATATTTAACGAGAGCTTCTATAGGATGAGGAAGGGGAAGCTTATGGTCCTGATATTACAGATTAAATGTGAGTCTATAATATAAAGTTTTGTTGTGTTTCCAAACTTTGAAAGCGTTTTTCTCGAAACCATATTTTTGAATTTTGAGGGCAGGATTAAAAAAATTCTACTTAACCGATTGACTTGAAATTTTGACAGACTCATTAATACAGATAACTGAAGGTACCCACGTAGCGGTTTTTCGAAATTTTTTTTTTTCAATTTTACAGCAGTTTTTATATCGAAAAAAGCATGAAAACGTATAATTTTTATAAAAACAACTGCCATTTCTTCAATTTTTAAAATTTCGTCAAAACCCTACGTCAGTACCTCAACGATATAAACAGAAATAAGATTTTTTTTACTTTTTGCGTTTTAGATAACTGATTCGAGCGGAAACTTGCCCACAATTTCGGTATTTCATTTTGAAGGGGTCACTTTGAACGCCCTTCATGAGTACAAGCCTTCGGATTACACTATTGGAAAAATTTACTATTGAAATGTAAGCACAAACCTTCAAAATAACGTAAAACTTATTCTTATTTTCGAATTAGTTCTCCTAACGAAAATTCCCGAAAATGCGTTCGAAATACCGCGCTCACACAGGTGGACCCCCTTAACAAATTTTCAATAATTTTTCTATTCAAATTCCATATGCTGAATATTTATGTCCATAAAAAGATAATTCTCTGAACATTTGACCGGATCTAATGTACATACAAACATACACTATCTACGAAATGTTGTTACAACTACTTGCATTTCTTACATTAGATAATTAGATCAAACAGATGATCATCAGCGTCAAAATCAATCAATACATCTATGTTCAATATGAAAAATCAATATTTATATAGTATAGATACATACATACGTAATCATATATGCATAAGGGCTATTATACTATTTCAAAGTACCAACCTTTAGAGTTTCACGTCAACTGCAAAAGTTACTAATTATATATCTGAAAAATACAAAAAAAAAATATATATATATTTATTAAACATGGCTTATAATAGGAAAATATAATAGAATATTTACATAAAACGAAAAACGTTAAACTGCTAGATAAATTTTTAAAGAACAGGTAATTACACAAACAAAACGCATATATAAAATATTGGTAAATAATTATAAAAATGGAAATAACCGAAAAAAAAAATCACCAGCAACAGCCTTGATTCATATGACACACAATCGAAACATTGTTGTATGCAAAGGCGTTAGCAAAATAGCACATTAGGGTATAGAATGCTCGTCAGTGGTTTTGGTTTTTAGATCAAAATATTATTTATGCACCCTAAGTAGCCCCTAGATAGACGCTCATGATTGCACGAGTGCAAAACAGCAAGTACTTATTCTATAGTTTTCATGTATTATTGTATAAATACGTGAATATATCACATATGTTATATGAGCGTATGGCGCACGAGTAGATAGATAGATATATATGTATGAACATATGCATACAGACATATGTTTATGTATAAATATTTAGATAAATCAAAATAAAGGCTAAAATGAATAATAAAATAGGAAAACAAAAACAAAAATCGTTTACGTAAAATATCAATACTAGACACGAGTATGGTACATACATATGTATGCATGCAGGCATTTTGAAGTACGTAGGTACTACATATCAATACTATATAATGCGTCATAACTGTAAGAAAAATTTTTTAACAATTGTTTAGATTATATATATTATTGCTTCGGCTATCAGCATGAAAGTTAGAAATTTCAAATAATTTTGCAACTTCAAAGGAGAAGGTATTTCCTCATATTCACTGTGATGTGATCGTATGTAAAACGTAAATTATTTTTCAGTATTCCACTAAGGTATGTACATTAGAAATTAAATACACTCTTCTCGAAATGTGTGTAGCTTATGTCGCCACATATTTATGTACACAACACAATGCTAACAAATAAAACAAAAATGCTCTTGTACTTTACCAACACATGAGCTGAAATGCGCGGCATCTTTTTAATATATTTAGGTACCCTGTATTACGTTTTGGTTTTATCTCTCTCGATTAATAGATTATGCATTTAAATAAATGAAATACAATAATAAAAATCTTTTAAGTAGAACCCATATAGACAGGAGTGTATTGACTTAAGTTTCTGTATGTATGTATATGAGAATATCTTCAAAGGCGGCATTGTTCTGATACGGTCGAATACGAAATTTTAAATATGAATACATTAAGATTAATAAATATAATATTAAATTAAATTTAAAATGAAATATTATGATAATGAATTTCATATATGCCTGATAAAGATATGGTGTCATCAACTTTATGAAACTAGAAAAAAAATTAGTAAAAAGTAACCTTACAGTCGGCTGGTGCCGACCATATTATACCCTCCATATGTAGATCCATCTTTTTCTTTATTTACACAACTTTGTGTGGAATCTACATTAAAAAGTAGGCGTAGCTCACCAGTTTTTGAAGAAAAATTTCTGCCTATAATATTAATCTACACCTGAAATATGGTTGACATAGGCGAAGTTATGGGGATTTTAAAGTTTAAGATTAAGATAATTCCGAGGCTTAGTAAGGGAGTTGTTTAAAAAGTGGGCGTAGCTAGCACATTTCTTGTAAATCTAGCTGTCGCTACAATATGAAACCACAGCTTCAATATGATTGTTCTATGCTAAATAGCTTGTAAGTTGTGGTGCTTCAAAATGTTTCTTTAATTTCTTCGACTTTGTACGGGAGCCACATAAAGAAGTAGGCTTTTTGATTTTATGACAGCTTATTTCCAACTACGATGTTAATCTAATTATCAATTGTGGTTGCTTTGTTGTCCCAGATGGTATATTCACTGAGTTATCATCCCTCCAGCATCCAGCAGCCATCCGATTATGCCCATTATCAATCCCCTCCGTACCATTGAATGTATCATACCTTACTTCTATATCTCCGGAGATTCCTTCAAGTGGTTACAAACATCTGACCGAAATGAATATACCTTGCATCTACTTATGTAGGGTATAAAAATTTTCTACGAAGCTTCTTACAAAAACCGCGTAAGAAATTCATTCGTATGAAAAAATGAGTTCAAAAACGTTGCGACCAGTTTGAGGTTCTGTCCAATTAAAAAATATAAAAGTGACTGCAGAAGGGTAGGGATACCGAAACGAGTCCATGAAAGAGAAGACAGCTAAAACCTTTGTTCGATACATAAAATGGGTGACCCAAAATCATGGTAGAAGTCTAAAAGGAGAGATATAAAGATTCTACGCGACTGCAGAAGGAAAACGCAAAGGAAATTTTGCTGAAATATGCAATATATATGTCGATTAAATATATATTTCAGAGGATTTTTTCCGATGGTACGGTGATAATCGAGGAATCGTTATATACCTGATGAAGGTGCGATTTCTTGGTAGCCTTAAAACCGAAGACCCCTGGAGAGGTATTCGCAAGAGTGCAAAACGGATGAAAGATTGGAAATTGGAAGGATAATCACCAGGGGTGGAACGATAAGCACTATCAATCGTTTTCCCCAGTTCAAAACAGCAGTTGCGTATGCAACATAATGTAAGGAATTGTTGAGGTATAAAAGTGCTGCGACCTAAAAAAATGTAAAATTCAAACCCTTTGCAGTTATAATTGTCCGACAACAGTCTCGATTTTCTTAGCCTTAGGATTACGAAGAGTACATGTCTGTTTCGCCTTTCTTCTTCTATTAACACTCATTGTCGTACTGTTGTTCCTATACCACAATAGGGTTCTGGGTCTATCATTGAAGATGCGGATACTTTTCTAGCGGGTTCGTCAGTTGGGTATAGAGATTCGGGTGGCCAGGGACTTGGAAATATTTACTACTTGCCTGGTTTACGGAAGAGGGTCTCTTTACTAAAAAGTAGCGTGCGTTGTGCGTTTAATCGTTTGTTCAAAATATTTTCCATTTTAATTTTTTCCTTGTTTTTGAAATTTTCTTTGAGTATAAAAATTTAAAATGTATTCTCATATTGTATTTGAATTGGAAAAAATATTATAAAAATGTTTAATATTTTATTTAACTAATAATAGTTTCAATTTTTGAATATTCAAAATCTTGAATACACAAGCTGACTTGGAATAATTATGTTGACAATAAGACTTAGAGAGACAAACAAGTATTGCATCATTGAAAGAGATCGTGTGACGGGATCATGCCTATGGCAACACACTAGATTTACATGATGGTAAGGCCCCTAATATCGTAAGCTTTTGATCTGATGGCTTAAGGTCAATGAAGTGAATGCGAAAAACAGTTAGATAAGGTGCAGACCGGTGTCACTGAGGCAATTCATTAGAAGCATTGGAAACTCTCTTAGCGTTTCTGCATAAAATCAATCTACCACTGAACATTTAACCTCAATAACATATTTCACTGTTGCTTTTTTGCTTCAATTCTGCTCATCACTGTATAAATATAATCATATATATGTTAATGCGAATTAAATAAATAAAATTTAAAAATTTATATATATAAATCAAAATCATAAAGTTATAAATAATTTGTGCTGTTAAAAGCATACATACGAGAACATATGCTTATATGTTAATAATTAATTCATGCATCACATGGTCATAAATAAAAATAGCAAAAATTATCTAGCCATTGCTATCTAAAATACCTATATTACACTAACTACACATACAAGAATGTGTATTTTTGTGGCAGTGTATTGAGTGCATGCTGATACAAATCATTGAATATATCAAGCAAGTAGCAATTTAATTGCAAGTGGGCCATTGATAGAAATATAAATCCAGATAAATATTTGCATGAATGCAATATCACCTGATGTAAATTTAGCAAATTTCTATTTAATTTAATTACCAATCGACGCATATCAATCAATTGAGTTCAATGAAAAACTAAATGGACAGTAAAGGCAAAACTTTGGCAATTAATATAAAATTGTGCCAAAAATATACGAGTGCATAAGTGGTGCATAATGCATCAGAATAATAAATTGATTGAAATTTCTTTCATTCTTTCGTCTAAAAGAAATTGAACAAAGCCAAAAATAAAGACATTTTCTTTTTGATCTTGGAATTAAAAGCCATTAAAATAATTTTTGTTTTTCTTATAATTGGTATGTATCGTATGTGGATTGATATTCAATTAGGAATTGACGGTATTTTGGTTAGTTGTAGTGAATGCATAAAACATGGCCGTGCAAGAAGGAAATACTTGTCAACTAATAAAATTAGGATTAGTATTGATTAGGATCGGCTAAGTACACGTTCTGCTGTTGGAGTTCCTCTTGACAAAGCCGGTAGGAATCAATGATTGCCAGGACCATTTTAAGGTGTTAATTAAGTCCACAAATACCTGTTAGTAGATCAGTGAAGGACTTCATATCTATTCTGTTGAGATGCGTGCATTAGGTCATGTAAGAAGCCCTTGTTAACACCACAGAAGTGCTAATGGTTCGATATTAACCATTTAAGTGTTTTGTACATGCTTGTGTGAATGAGTTAGTAACTCTTCGTCAATACTGAACCGGCAAAAATTAAATGCATATACGCGATCACCTGTTGCGAAGTTATAGGTATGTAATGATGAAAATAAATAGATACACATACGCAAAAAAAAAATCAAATCAAGTTTCACATCGTAATTTAAACAAGTTTTGTTTACACTTTATAACATTGAAGTAGTTGATTATGTGAAAATGAAAAACAAAATAAAATATTACGTTAAATACGACGTTTGAGAATGAGTTAATTTCATAAGTATTTACGTTGCTGTTGGTGTTTTACACACACACACACACACTCTTTGTTGTTGTCGTCGTCGTCGTTGTTGGTTTTGTTGTTGTTCTTATTATAGTTTATAGTTATAGAGTGAATGAGAAATTTAAAAATAGCAACAATTACTATTTCCATTGATTAGCAGGCATACAAACACTGCCAATAACAACAACAACAACAACACCAAAACGACAAAAACGTCAGCACCAACGCTGACATCGACGACATCGACAACGATAACGACGACACAATTGGTTGTCACAATCACAACCATTTAAAATGAAATTAAATAGAAAATGAAATGAAATGAAATGAACAATATAAACAACTACAATGAAACAATATGTAAACAAAATTTTTAAAAAGACCATTTTTTTTCTATTGAAAAGAAAAGGCAAGAAATCATCAACTCACTCACACTACTGGTTAATTTTGACTTTATTTTTATTTTTCAAATGCAAAATTTTATGATTTAATTAGAAAATTATTCTATTTAATCCGCAGACTTGCCCGCAGATGCACACACGCACACACATACATACCAAATTAATTCGAAAATATTAAGATTTTAATGCATTATTTGACAAGTTTATAACATTGAAGAGTTTATGGCGAGTGACAGGCGTTGCATTGGCGAACAATGTGATACACATTGCTATTACAGCATCATCCCATATTCATTACCCATAACATTAGCTACTACGAAATATAGGGGAGGGTCTGTTTATTGGAACGGGTTTCGATGCAATTTGGCTGAATGACTATTTCTAAATATACAATTTTCATAGTTTTTTTTAACAAGTACAACTGCCAAACAACAAATAGTGGAAGAAAGTCTATAATTTCTAGAAACATTTATCCAATATTCGGAAGGTAAACATTTCTGTAATTACATTTTAGCTTTGCCTAATTTTCACTTATATATTCATATTGACAAACGTGAGGGCACAATATAACTCGGCCATAACGCCAAGAACATTATGGATCCCATCCTACATACATATATGCACATATGTAGTAGATGAGAGTTTGAAATGAAATAAATTATTTTGGACATGCACTACTAATTCTTTGCGATGACATACAACGTTTAGAAAATCATACGATTTTTATTTCTTTCTTTCAGTATTTATTATTATAATTTTTTTTTTTTCCTCTTTGCAACCAATTAATGCAAATATGCAATATATTTAAATGTCAACAACAACAAGAACAACAACCGTAAAACATTGGGAATGTTTATATAATTACAATTTTGTAAAGAGCAAAAAAAATGTAAAATGTGACAATTGTTACAATGCGTCAAGTTTCGCTATTAAGTGAAAATCACGTTTACAAGTAAATTTTTACAAAATATTCGTATATTGTTCACACATTTTATAAAGGAGTAAATTATGTATATAGTGCCGGGAAATTATCATTTGAAACACGCACGTGCAAGATCGCCACAAATTAGATTTTTTTTTGCAAGATGGTAGGGCTGTACTTTATTAGCTGCTTGTGTAGTCTGTGATTTCAACAATGGAAATACTTTTTGGAGAGATTTTTATTTACCATGTTTTAAACGAAATTCCATCATATATTAATCATTTAATCGAACATTCTGATTAATGAAATAACAAATTGAAATTATTCGACTAATAATAATTGAATTTACGATAAAAATACTCAAAATATTTACAATCCTACTTTTGAATACAAAAAGGGAATTCGAATTAAAAAAAAAAAATGTCAATAGCAAAGATTATTTAAACAAAATTCAGGTTAATCGAATAATTTATAATAATTCAAAGGAGCGGTGGTAATTTGCTTGCCTCGTTCTTGCCGATTTTAAATGGTTGAGGTTTCTGACGATACCCCACCGAGAAGCATGAGCTTATAAGTACCATATGCAAACAAGCTAACAGTCTTCTAGATAGACCTTTTATGATTTCAATTCAGGTAAAGTAAATTAAATGATGCCAGCAAACTGAGTTCGAAATGGCTTTCAAATTAAATGTGGTTAAAAATAATAAATAATAACAAAATTCAGAAGTTATAGATATATTTTCGAAAAACCATAATACATTTATGCTGGAGGTACGCGGGGTTTTCATCCGATAGCGCCCATTCTCAAAAGTACTCTCATCTTAATAAAACTTATTAATAATTAAAAATCCTTTCGTTGGCAAAAATACACTTATTTACGGCAGTTACTTTGCGTATAGACGGACAGACAGATAGACAGACATGGCTAAATGACTAAATCAGTAATACAATATACATATATACTTTTTCATATCCATCAACTCTTTTTATGGGTGTTATAAACTGAGCAACGAACTCAATATACCCTTAACTTTCGAGTGTTGGATGTAAAAATGCGTCGAATGCATTTTTACGCGACTTTCAAATTACAATTTCCGGGTAGTTTCTAAACAGTATACACATACATATACTAATACAATATTACACAACTGCTGCACTAGCGTAAACAATGATAATGATTAAATTTAAAAATAGATACGCGCCATAGAAACGCACTCACTCACTTACTCAATAAATTAAATTAAAATTTCATACACTGCTCATTCATGCAGTTACAAATTGCCCACAATGCGATACAAAACATATGTATGTAGATAGTTTATTTAAGAAGAAAAAAAAACTATAAGAAAAAAATTATTGCAAACCATTTTAGAAATCGCAATGAATGAGTCGTTATAGTGTTGATAGTAGTGGGCGATTGCGGTTGGCCAAATAGAAGAGTGTGTAGCTGCTCAGCATCGAATCTATTCGGAGAAATAATAGTGGGCGCAATTATACTATGCAACATTATTTAATCAGTGTGCAACATCATCATCACCCCATAATACAACCGTGCATTGCTTCGAGTATTGTCACGTTTAATTTCAATTTGTTTTCATTCTATTGCTTATTTTAGCTTGAAGAATTTTTATACTTACATTTTCTATTTATCATAATTTATTGTTGCCATTGTTTATTACAAAAAAAATAACAAATTCTATTAATTAACCTATTTGGATACCTTGACAACACATAAGATATGTACGTACATCTACATACTACGTAGTGTTGATTACAGTTATTGTATAATATATATACTTAGTATACAATTTGCATATAGAATTCAAACATTAAAAAAATCACGTAAATGAGACGTTTTTTATTATTTCAAATTTGTTTAGCATATTTCTGGCATGTATGTTTCAATGGAAATTATAATGTAAACCGTTCAAACTTTCTTTCCGTAAGATTGCGCTCGAATATCTTGAATGTGTTTCGTCTTTAAAGGCATATCAACAACTGATTTCTACAGAGAAACCAACGAACAATAAAAATAAAAAACCGAAAACAAAAACAAACTAGATAGTAAACAATATTGTTGATTTTTTGTTATTATTTTATATTAAATATACACTTACATGCATATATGATATGTCGGTGCTCACATTTTTCCTCTTTTTCTACTTTGTTATTATTATTGTTAGTTGTTGTTTAAAATAAATAAAAAAAAAAATAAGAAAAGTAATTTAAAGTAACAACACCAACTACAACTACATACATATACTTAGTATATATGTGCCAACAAGTAATAATAGCTTAAGTATATTTGATGAATTTTACAGCAGAGCGTTTTCAAAGATTCCGAGTGAAAGCGAAAAATCGTCAAATTGGTCAAAGCTATCCACAGCATCAGAATAAAACCTAATATCAGCAAGTATCAAAAATAAACAACTGGATTTTTTATCTACAAAAAGAAATCCACGTAAATTAATATTAAGTTTCTTTGTTTTCCTCAATTTTCTCAAAAATGTAAAGGTCAATTTTTATAAAAATCTGACACAATGACGGTTTTAACTCGACTTAAGGGGTTATTAATGGGTGTCAAATATATACCATAATTGAATTCAACCCAACACCAACACTAATGATCTAAATACATTATTATTCAAATATTGGGTTATAGCCTAGACAGACGACAGCGTTCATCCGGATTAACCGCGCACTTAATCCGGATAAAATACTAACCTGACAGATGGCAGTATTGCGGGGTAAGTAAACAGCTGATTGCCGTTTTATTACAAAATCTAGAAGTACGTGAACTGAAAACTCTCAGAAACTTGTAAATTGATATTCACAGTTCGTAATTGACAGCTGAAGTTTTTTGTTAGCGAACACACCTATTGTTTTGTAAGTTGGATCGAGAAAAATTCAGCAGTGTTGCCATCGAAAATTGTCCTAATCCTATTTAATTTTGAGAATTAACTCGTAGAGCTAATGCGGATTAGCTGCAGTTAGTGCCCAAGTTAATTCGAATTAACTCGCTAATCCGGATTAACGCTGCCGTCAGTCAGGGCTATTAGGGTAGAAGTACAGGGCCGCTTCCTAAGTAAATGTATTTGATGCATCAAAGTCAGGCAAAATATGTGTGCATTTATGATCAAGTCGCCAAATCATATATTGTATAGCATGATATGCTTCAGACAGATTCGAGAGAGAAATGTTTTTTGACAAGAATAATCATTATACGTTAAAATTGTGAAGTAATAAATTTAAAAACATTTCAATTTATAGGTTAATTTGAAGCAAAGAAACAGGTTTTCAAGACTCAAATGGTACGCATAACGACACCTGTAATTTACTGATGTAGACGTCTACCTATCTTGTGACAAACCTCCAGCAGCTGGAGGGTTGCAGGTTAATAGCAATCTTAAAAGGGCACCAGAAAGATTTTTCTTTGATAAGTTACAAGATAACCACATGCAAAGCAGTTGTTATTGCCAATACAGCTTAGTTACTGGTAATATTATTTGAATCGTTTTGAAAATCGTACATTACTAGTTTTGTTCCCCCATTGATTAATAGAAAAGGTGTCATATACCGACAACGCCAGACCACAGACATCTTTGAGGGTTCGGAGAAATTTTGTTTCGGACTCTGTAACAAATCGTTGTTGGTGTTGCTTAAGGGGTTATATACCTTTTTCTGGCTCAAAAAATCGAAAAAAATTTTATGATTTTTTTTTTATGTACATACTTTTAACAATTTTTCTTCAAAATTTCATAGAGGTCGGGACACTAGAACCTAAGATACAGCCGTTCATAGCGCGCGGTGTCCATAACTACCTAATGTCCACCTAAAACTTTAAACGCCATTATCTCGGAATCGCATTTTTGAGAAATTTGAAATTTTGGCGGATTGTTTGTATATACAATAGCTAGTTCGTGAACGAAGGAATTTTATTTTCGAAAAATTTTTCTATTTTTTTTGGGCAAAAAACTAAATTATTCGAACTCGAAAAATCGACTTTTTTTAAAAAAATATCACTGTAACTGTAAAAATTTTTTTTTTCGTAAAATCCTTCATTCACGAACTAGGTTAGCCACTACTGAAAATAGGAGTTCTGCGGCAAGGACTATAACTTCCACAATTATTAAAATTTTCACTCGAAATTTTATATGAATTTACTTAAGGACACGTACGTTAATAAAATGTGTATTGTATTTGAATAAAACAATGGTAACATGCTTCAAAAAAATTAATAAAAACCCTGTATTTCTCTGGAGAAAAAGGTATATAACCCCTTAATTAAACTTTTCAACCAAAAACTGTTGGAAGTTCTACTGGAATTACTATTATATAACAAAAACGGTTACCTTTAGACAAAAAGGAAACAAGCTTTCGTCATAAGGGATTACATATATAAAATAGCAGCATACTTTTAGGAATTTGCTGTGATATCAGCGGAAGAAAAAATGATTATGAAAAAAGAAATGTCGTTTTTTAATTACAATTCTAAAAGTATGCCAATACTATTGTATAAATGTTTCCAAGTTGCTAAAATGGGTTTTACATTTAATGGTTTCACACTTGTTACAAATATAAGGTAACAATATTTCGTAATATGCATGAGAGTATGAACTTTGACGAGACTTTTTCTCCAGCCAAGTATTTAAAACAAAAGCTTGTGTTTTGTAGCAAAACATAGCTACACATATACAGGTGTACGTAAAATTAAAGTGAATGATGCATATTGAGAATAAGAGAGAAAGAGAAAGTGCAAGATAGCTATTGAATAAAAAAAAAAAACACATTTCATTGATAAGAAAAATATGTTGAAATGTATACCTACATATGAAATTAATTAAAAAAAATATATAAAACTTCCCCATTTGAATTGAATGGACATAAAGTGGGTATGTACTTCATGAGTCAGCAGTCAAAAGTACAAATTTGTCAAATTATATTTTCCCATAATATCATGTTTAAAAATAATAAACAAAAGGTATCTTACCTATGTGGCAATAAGAAATATAATAAATGATTTGAATACACTTTAATCAAATTTTCTATACAACTAACATAAAAATTACATATATGTATACATTCATGTTATGTAAATTTGGATAATTTATCAGCAATTACCCTAAAAAATTTTCAACATTCAGAGAGTAATAATAATAACGCGAGCAGAATATAGTGGATGAGTGAATGAATAAGCCAAAGGCAATAACTTATTAAAAACAAAAACAAAAAACGCTAAAAGAAAACATGGACAATACTATTTATAGAATACAGCATTTAATCAGCAAAAATTGACAAGAGCAATGTGATGTTGATGACCAAAGTACAATGGAAAATACTAGCAAATTACAATGACTGAGGTGACAGTGAATGTATGAATGCCTGTATGCTCTTGATATAATCAACCAACCAAGCAACAAGGTTATGATTATGTACATATATGCAAGTAGGTACTGAAATATATACACACCACGCGTATACTAAATAGTCAATATCATCAAGGAAGTTCACAATGTTGAATGCATATGCCCCAAAACGAAATTAATGGAAATAAATATAGTTAGAACTAAAAATAATACCCATTCCATTGCGAGTATATGTGAAACTGTAGGAGATAAGCATTTACAACGGAGTGTCAATATTAGCGATATGCAAATAGGCGTCACTGCTGTTTAGAAAATCACGAATTTAAGTGGTGGCAGAGATTATTACAACTAATCCCGCATTACTACCACCTTATGGAGCTGTCAAAAGTGCCTTTATGTGTGTCTATGTTTTTCTTGAGTCTTCGACAAGATTAGGTATAGTGTAAAAAACTGACTCACGATAGATCTATCAGATCTAAATACACGCTGATTAGGTTCAATCCAGTTTTTGATGATGGACGTAACTTTTTTCACAATGAAAAGTGATTTATTGCATTTTAGCACAATCTGTAAGGTCTCATTTGCAACTAAGTAACTTAACAGGAGACGAGTTTTTTAGAGGAAGTATTGTCAATTAATTGTCGACAGATATTGAATACATTTTGTGGTTTTTTGCGGAACTCACGAAGTGACGATCTCACAATTGACAATTTTCTGCATACGAATAATAGACGATTTATTCTATATGGACCCACATATGTAAATATCTACATGAGAAATCACAAAGTAAACAATGCACGTGACTTTACTAAGCGATATCATAACATGCTCATCGCACGATACACACATCATAGACGTGTATGCTGAATTCGAATTGGCATTTAAAAATTCCTGGTAATCAATTTTTTATGAAGATGGTCTAAATAGGGTAAATACGATTTTAAATGATCACTTGTAATTGCTTGATTGACGGTGACAACATTCTTTTGAAATAATTGTCTCGATAATATCTATCATATATAGCAAGCAATATACATATATGTACATACAGTGGCTCCCAGCTTATTTCGTACAGTGACAGTTTAAAAATTGCTGCAGTCGTAATTCCTAATATAGCAAAAATTTGAACAAAATATAAATGCCATTTTTGAAAGGAAGGTTTGTTTTTTATTTTCCAAAATTTACTTTTTCAAAATTTTAGTGTTTGACACTATAAAAAAATAAAATAAGAAAAAAATAGGAAAATTCATGTCACAGCTTATTTCGTACAGTCTCTTTAAGTTCAAACTAAAAACAAAGTAAGTTGATTTTAATATTTAGTTGACATCCCTTAGCGTTAATGACAGCCTGGAGTCTATTTGGCATTGAATCCACCAATTTTTGAGTGATGTCTGGTGTGATTTTTTTCCATTCTTCCATCAGTACCTTCTTTAGGTCTTGCTTATTAGAAATCTTGTGTGTTCTTATTTTATTGTCCAAAATAGACCAAAGATTTTCAATCACATTCATGTCAGGTGACTGTGGTGGTGGAGACATCAAGTGTGGGCAGTTCCAAATAAGCCAAGATTGCACAATCCCAGATTTATGTTTTGGGTCATTATCTTGATAGTACCGAAATTCTTCCCGCAAACCCAGTTTGTCTGCACTTTGAAGTAAATTGTTTTTCAGAATCTCGAGGTACTTCATTTTGTCCATTGTTTCCTCAATAAAAACCAATTCACCTACTCCGGCTGCTGACATACAGGCCCAAACCATCACGCTACCGCCACCATGCTTCACTGTGGGCTTAAGGTTCTCCTTGTTTAGCTCGGTATTCGCTTTACGCCAAACATATGACATTCCGTCCGAGCCAAAAATATTAAACTTAGACTCATCCGCGAAAATAACGGTATTCCAGAACGCAGGAGTATTAATAATATGCTCTTTGGCGAAGTCAAGTCGGCGTTGTATATTCATTTTCGAAATGAATGGTTTCTTTCGGGCTACTCGACCGTTCAAGTCATGATTGCGCAGCACACGTCGGACAGTTTCAGCACTGGATGATTTTCCTATTTCACGCTGAACCTCTGCAGCCAACTTCGGAGCGGATAACTTTGGATTTTTCTTAATTTTTCGTACAATATAACGCTCGTCTGAAGCGTTGAAAATCTTATTAGGTGCTTCTCTGCCCTTGTTCTCCAACCGATTTTCGCGAACGAAGCGTTGAATGATGTATTGGACAGTTGAGGCACTTAAATTTGTCATTTCAGCAATTTTTCGCACACTCTGACCTTTCCTAAAATGGTTAATTACCAGTTTACGCTGTTCCATCGTTGTACGACGACCCATAACGCTAAATGTTTAATTTACAGCACTTTAACTATTTAAAATAATAATAATAAAAATTGTTATAATAGTTAAAAGGGTCCAAAAACTCATACAATTCAAAAAAACTTTGTAACTGCGCGGCAGAATGAAACTTACTTACATTGAAGTTTGTGTACGAAATAAGATGTGAGCTGAAAATCAGCTGATCAATAGTTTTTCTCTCTTGCATGACAAAAAGAACAATTTTTGGGGTTCCCCGTTTTCTTATTAGGTTTACTAAACACATACACAGACATCTACATTCAAAACTTATCGATAAGTTTTTTAGTTTCGATGTTACAGCCATTTACATAAAAATATATACACTGTACGAAATAAGCTGTGAGCCACTGTAGATATATATGGGTGTTTGAAAAAGTTCGGTTACAAATTTGACCAAAAATTAAATTTTTTTTTTTTTTTTATATTTGAAACTAGCTTTATTAAACCAAGTATGTGCCATTTTTGAGGTATCGCTATTACTCCATCTGTGCAGAACTTCTGGGTTTTTTGAACAAAAAACTGATAAAAGTGAGTTTTGCAGATCTCTAGGGAATTTAAATTTATACCAGTACGAGAGATCTGCAGAGGCTGAAACAAATGATTATCTGAAGGTGCAATTTGGTGGATGCATCAAAACTTTCCGGCCAAGCTCTTCTGCCGGATCACTCTTCTGTGTGTGGTATGGCATTGTCTTGATGGCACAATACAATTTTTGTTGATCAATTCGAACCGTTTTAATTGAATTGCTTGCTTGAATCTCGTTAATTGTTGACAGTAGAGATCAGAATCAATCGTTTGACCAGATTGTAGAAGCTCATAATGAACAATTCCCTTCCAATCCCACAAGACCCACAGCATTACCTTTCTTGATGTCAATGCTAGTTTTGTCACCGTTTGCGATGCTTCACCTATTCTCGTCCATGATCTTTTTCGCACATTATTGTCGTACGTGATATACTTTTCATAGTCCGTAATCATTTCGTTCCGTTTTAGCAATGATTCGCAGTGATTAGCAGTGATTCGCAAATTTTGCACTGGTATTTCATGTGGCACTCAAACATCGAGCTTCTTTGTGTATCCAGCATTCTTCAAATGGTTGATGATTGTTTGGTGATGAATGCCTAGTTCCCTAGCGGTGTCCATGCTGCTTATGTGCCGGTCTTGCTCAATTTATTCCATGATTTTATAGACTTTTTCAGTAATTGGTCGACCAGAGCTAGGTGCATCTTTAAGATCAAACATCAGATCGAAAACGAGCAAACCACTGTTTTTCTAGATTCAGCATCGCCACCATAAATTTCAGATTTTTTTCGAAAAGTCCACATGCCGAAATCGACGTATTGAAAAAGTCCCTAGATAATATCATACTGCAATATGCAATGAATTTTGATATATTTGTTGATCTTGGTGGTGTCCTTACTGGGGCCCAATCATGATTGTGGATTGTGTCTGATAATTATTTTTGTTTTTGTCTAATTATCGTTCTATTTGTTTTGCAAATAACTTTAGCTCAGTCGATGGTGGATTCACATTAGAGCGTGCCCAAATTAGGAATTTCTTTACGCTTTCTTGGTAATAAATACATGAAGTTATCCATATTTTATCTTTTTCGTTGAAGCAGGTAGCCAAAATTTTGCTTCATACAATTCAACCCACCTTAATATAACATATTTACGTATTTAACAGCCGAGTATGAATATTTTATATATCAATTATTATAACAAAAAAGTGAATATAAGTTATGGAAAGTAACTGTATGTGTCATCAAAAATTGGGTTAAGAGGATAATATAAAACCGTTTCAACTAAAAACCACCATTTACTTAATAAGAGTATTAAAATGCAGAGAGAAATAGACAGATACAAGAACAAAAAAAAAAAAAAAGTAAAACAAAACAAAACAAAAAGAGGTTTATTATAAAAGCTTATTCGAGGTCATGCAAAAAAACATACATACATACATATGCATATACGATACATATGCATGTATGTATGTAATATATAAAAGAAAACATTTTATTGCTTAACAGATGCGAAATAAATAAATAGTAACTCAAAGAAGAAATAATGTAAAATAGCAAATAGAAAAAGATACTAATAACAATTCTTAAACATTCTTCTTAAGATTGCAGACAGTATATTCTTTGTTTGTGTGTGTGTGCAATTATTATGTATATTAAATATCCTCTGAATCGTGCCTTCAGATTCGGGAACAGGAAATATATAGAATGTGGTACCGATTCCTAATATCCTTATATCCTAATATGCAACCAAGCATTCTTTGTTTATTTCGCGGTAATTCTTTCCTTCTTCTCAAAGTAAGAGATGTAAGCCCGTAGTTATAGTCAAAGTTAAGATCAGCTTAAATTTTGTAGTCTTTTTGACAGATTTTTAAATGCTTATTTTATTGCCTCTATTACTATTAGCAATTGATCCGGCATACTAGTGCTACCTGTGAGGTAATGAAGTAACGCCTATGCAGTTGCCTATAAGTATTCAAACCACAAAAGTATGTATGTGTATATAATAATAGGAGATTTAATACTGCTATAGATGGGTCTATGTAGTGTTTTTTTTCATCATAGGTTATTTTGGTACAGCCAGGTGAGTGCTGTGATGACAGATTTTTTGTGGGCTGTAATTCAAGATAATGACTTCAACGATCTGTGTTTTCAAAAATGTGGCGTGCCATGTCACACAGCCCATTAAACATTCTACCTCTTGAGCGCTACGTTTGGCAATCTTTATCAGCCGTCTTGGCGATGTCAATTGGATGTCGTTTGAATGAAATTGGTGTTAATAATGAGAAGCTCTTTTTAATAAACCTAAAATATATGGAAGAAATATTATTTTTGTTCATTTTATATTATTTTAAAAAAGAATCCTGGCCTATCCTATATGTATACTAAAACCCAGAGATATTAAGACCTTCCCCTAAACATGCCAATTATTATATTATATTCGATTACTCATTCTAATGGGTTCAACGACAACAATAATAATAATAACAGTAATCTGGCAGTGGTTGCGACGTTAGTATAAACTCGTAATAAGTGTGAGAAATTTCTAACAATCACCAATTATGGGTTTTATATTGTGTAACATGCAATAATAACATGAAGAAAAAACAAATACATAAACATAACGAAACAATATAAAACAACAAATTAAGAAGGAAAAAATATATTATCAATTTAGATGCAAATTGTAACTAGGTTTGTCGGGTAAAAGCTCAACACAATACAATAACAATAATAGAGATGTAGAGGCGCGTACAATTGAAAACTAGAAAATAAGAGAAATAGTCAACACAAGCCAATGGAAAAAATGGCATATGGATGTGATGTACAAACAACACCCACAAATGTCGAGTAGGAAATACACACATGTACATAAAAGAAAACAACGATGATAGTAATGTATATAGTGACATGGGAAAAAAAGCAAGAACAATGCAAGTGGTAGCTATTTTACAATAGCTAAAAAGTCAAAGATCATTCTTGTGACCACTGTGCATACACTAAGTTACGCTCCATTGATCATTTGAAGTTCGAATTAATTAAGAAACTGTAACAATTCATTGCATTTGAAGAATATGCAACGAGCAGAAGATCGATTGGGTTTGTCTTATTTAAATTTATGTATCCAGAAAGCTATATAATTAAATCAGTAAAATTAAAATGTAAGTTAACGATTCTTAAGTATGAAATTCTTGCAAAATGACCAACTAATCAGTGGATCTGGCTAGTATTTGTTGGATAAATATTAATCCAGATTTTACATTTTTAAATAATTATAACCATATTGACATTGAAGTAGAAAAAGTTAATACGCCACTGTAATGCGGTAGTTTTGACAATCCGGTGTTTCAATTCCACATTGACTCCCATAACCTGACGCAACACTGCACACAAACGAAAGAACAAAATGACAAACACATGCCGGCACTTTTTACCACATCCCTCAATACAATAACAAGCGTTACCAAAGCGAATAAGTAGAAAAGGCAATAAAACTAAAGAAAAAAAGTGTATGTGCTGCAAAAGGCTGCATTAATATAATGGTTTCCTTATGCAATAAACGAGAAAATATACACTAGATATTAGTGTGGAAAGCAATCAGCAAACTCTTAAATAGAAAAACCTAAAGAACAGCAATGCAGAAAATATTTTAAATATTAAATGCATACCAACCTGTTTCCGCAGCAGCAGCAAGAATCAATATATAAAATCGATTGAAATCCAATTACCTTTAGCGGCGTTTAAAGTTGCTATGTGTAGATGTAATATCGACTTTATCTGCTCACTTGTCAAACGAAAACATATTTATCCCAAAAATTCTACAGAAAAAGCCATCAAGTTGAAATCGTTGTGAAAGCTAACTTTAACAAATTCACACTCGTCTCTGTGGCTTTCGTAAGCAGTCGCACTTGGCACAATTCAATAAATGATAGAAATATTTGCAAAGAATACAAATAGATAGTGGAAATACATACGAAAGATAATCTAAAACACGAAACGAAAGTAGGTGTCAAAAGGCAACGAAAAGATGATTCGCGACTTTTTCACACACACACGCCACTGCTTTGAAAATTTACACTCGTTCGTTGCTTTTGTTCTATTTTATATTTTGCAACAAATTCGTTTTCGACTGCTTTGGATTTTATTTAAGCAATTTTTCAACAATATTCCACTTGAATTTTCGGCAACTTTTGTTTGAAAATTTCTTCGAAATTCACTGATAAAAAATTATTGAAAAATTCGTGAGCAAAAAATCGTAACTACATCGGACGAAACCTCAAAAATGTTCACATTCCATTCGTTTCATTATCGTTGAAGAACATGTGTTATCAGCGTTGCCAGAGGTTCTGAAAATAATTGTCAATCGGCCGGACACAACCGTATGATACAATTTTATGTATCATATAAAAATGTTAAAAAATCAAACAATGGATATTGCAATTTAATTGTAATATTTAGATGATTTATAATTGTATATGATTTCCTTGTCAAATTTTTGAAATGCAATAGGAACACTGATTCACTAATAATTTTGTTGTATTATCAAGTTAATTTATGTACTTGATTTTATTTCAATTTGCTTTAGAAATTATTGTTTCAATTTTAGCAACAAAACGGGTATGCACCACGTGAATATTAATCACAAAATTTTCCACGATATAATTTCCAAAATTCCCAGCAACTAATTTTATGTGGGTAGCTCTCTCAATTCGTAATTTAACTTTTCTACGTACGAATAATTCATCAAATTTGTGAATTGTTTAGTTATATTTTGTAATCAATCTACACCCTATTAATGATTTCCTTAGAATTCATAAAAGGGAATTATTTAAATACCACATTTTTGAAATCAAATCTTTGTAGGTTGTGTAGCAAGTTTTACATATACAAAATGCAATGCAATTGTTCGTGAATTTATTCAACTTGCTTGTACAATTTACAATCTGTTAATCGAATTCAGATTTAAATTTTATGTCTTATAACCAATCTCTGCTTATATACATTGTTGCCAAGAAATTATTAAACATTTCTAAATACAATCTTCATGATGCATATTTCGTAATTTGTAATCAACAAAAATTTTCACGAAATTTGTTGATTCCTCTCTTTTGTTGTATTCACTTCTCAACACTACACCAATTGCATTAGTTTGACAGTAAAATTGTAATAGTCTCATATGAAAAAGGTAATTTTTTTCAGGTAGCGCTTCCGGAATAAAGATTTTGTTGTAAGTTTTTATTCGTGTCAATAAAATAAAAAAAAGAACCCCGACAATTAGCTATTCACTCAAAAAATCCTCAAAATGGCAATAAAGTCGACATTCTGGCAGGGTTATGTGTTATCGAACGAGTAGCACATTCGTTCGAATTTCGAACAGTTTGAGAACATCATAATATGGAAATACCGGTTTATTCTGTCATGGTTACAATCACAAATATAGCGTATCGTATTTGAATTGTTACCTCCTAAAATTGATTTTTATATAAAATTGCTGCACATTTTTAGTCTTTTGCTGAAATAAGCAAAATGTTTTGCTGATATAAGCAAAATATTTGTAATACTGTTATTTAATTACCATTCTTAAAGTATGCCACAAGAAAAAATGTCGAGGATCCAACCAATTTTGATTCGTTGTTGATATAATAATAATGATACAATTTTCATAAATGATATGAAGAATATTTGATTTATAGTTGGTTTTCCTTTGTATACTATTTTTGCTTGGTTTTGATCGAACTCGTACAAAATTTGTTTTCCCTTTACTTTGAAGCAAGTGTATGAAAACCTATATGGATAAACATAGTGTCCAGCGTACCAATGGGTGGACCAATGTATCAAGTATCTGTAATGCGTGCATTGCATCATATGTCGTTTTTAATTATGATGAATTGTCAAATTGCAAGTGAAATGTATATTTCTTTTGAATTGACATTCATATTATCAAAAAATGATATCACCACAAGTACATATGTTAAAATGTTAAGGCTTTTTGCTTCTTACGAGGTGAGTCAAGAAGTGCTTAAAAATATTTTGCTTGTCAAGAAGCATCTTTCAAAAGAACAACAATGATTTTCAGACAATCTGTTGAATAGTTTTGTTTTCACAGTTATTTGAGAAAATGCCTATGAACATTTTTATGAATAGATTTGGGTTGAACGAAGAGGTAATCGATGTAAGAAACGCGTAAAAAATTGGAGCACATTGAACAAAATAGAGGGATGAATCAAAGTGTATCGTTTCAGGAACTCATAAACGAATTATTAAAGATCACGACACTTTGGCATCCGCCATATTGTAAGAAAGAAAAGTCTCCTTATAGTCGTCTGGGGCCGACCAAATTATACCCTGCATATGTAGATATATATATATATATATATATATATATATATATATATATATATATATATATATGTATATATATATATATATATATATATATATATATATATATGTATATATATATATATATATATATATATATAAAGTATACTCGCATATCCATATTTTTCTTTTATTTCCACTTTTTGAAAAACAATTTTTGCATATACTACTAATTTACACCCGAAATATGGTTGACTTTGACGAAGTACTTTGTATGTTATGAGAGTTCTAAAAGGGATAATTTAAAGGAGGATTTTAAGATAATTCCGAAACTTAGTATGGCGTGTCTTACCTCTTTCTTGTAAATCCAATTAATTTTTCAATATTAAATTAAATTTGGTTGTCCTACGTTGAATAGTTCGTAAGTTATTTTAAATTTTTTAAATTTTCGCAACTTTGTATGGTAGCCCCATTAAGAAGTGGGCGTGGCATGTTGATTTTTTGTCAGATTATGTACAACCACCATATTAACTTAAGTATTAATTATGATTGTTCTAGACAGAAGATTGCCGAAGTTACGGCTGTTTCAATTTAAAAGAATTTCAGTCATTTTGTATGGGGGCTACAATAAACAGTGGGCATGGCGCGCCCATTTCCTGTGAGCCTAGTTGCTCGTACAATACTAATCCACACCTTAAATCTCGTTATTCTGCGCTGAATAGTTTGCAAGTTATAACCGGTAACATTTTTTTTTAAATTTCCGCAAGTTTATATGGGAGACCCAAGAAGAAGTGGGCGTGGCACACTGATTTAGTGCCATATTATTTCCGACTACCATGTTAATCTAAGTGTCAATTATGGTTATTCTAGACAGAAGATTGCCGAAGTTACGGCTGTTTCAATTTAAAAGAAGTAAAAACACTTTGTATGAGAGCTACGCTAAAAAGTAGCCGTGGCTCACCCACTTTTGGCGAGCTTATATAGTAGTATAATATAACTCTACGTGCCAAATATTGTTGTCCCAAGTGGTATATTATGTGAGTTATAGCAAGTTAAAGATTTTGAAAATTCGCTTTGAACGCTTGGTGTGGGCGTGGCTATTGACCGATCATGCCCAATATCAATCCCGTAATCCGTACCCTTGGATCGTAGGTTACTTGTGCCAAATTTCGTCGAAATAGCTCAATATTTACTCAAGTTATCGTGCGAACCAGCCAGGTGACAGACAGACGGACGGACGGTCATCGTTAATTCGAAAATTTAAGCGACGCTGATCACGAATATATATCAATGTCTATATCTCCGGAGATTCCTTCAAGTGGACACAAACATCTGACCGAAATGAATATATCTTGCATATTGCATTATGCAGGGTATAAAAAAACAACTGACATATATGAATTATATGTGTTTACCAGATTTTACTAATTATGTAAATACACATTTCCTACATTGTCTTGAATGTGCAAATGCCTTGTTTGTGTCACAATTTTGAAAGAGGCTGCACTCATTTATATTTAAGGCAGAACATCTTTTATGTTATTTAAATGAAATAAAATAAATTTAATTACATTTATTGAATATGTTTTATTAATTTAGTGCGCTTAATTGTGCTATTTTACCACTTTTGGTTAACTATGAATATAATACCAACTAAATTCAAATGTAAACTCTGTTTGGTGCTGATGACGTCATAGTTATCTGCTGTAACTTTTTTTCCACACGGGACTGGTATACTTACTTGCTTTCTTATATGGCCATTACAACCGAAACTCGATTTAGGCGGAATCTTGAATTTAGTGATCCTTCGTAATATCTCCAGGCGGGACTGGTATAGGATGTGTTTTATGTATCCATATGTACAACCATAAAAACGCAATAAAAACGGCCTTGTAACCAAAGAGGTATAAAACAAATCTTTAAAATGTATTAGAATTGGGTTCTTAAATATATTTCATTCAAACAACAAATAGGAAACAATATAATTTCATTTATTCACGAAGTGTAGCTCAGTGGTTAGTGCGTTGGAATTCTCAAATTTGTACTTACAAAGAAGGCTTTTTCATATTATATGACAAGGCTTGTATCACTAAGGGTGCCGTACCTAAGTGGTTAGTACGTTAGCAATTTGATCTGTAGGTCGTGGTTTCAATTCCCGGCTGAAGCATAAAACATTTAATATCGAAAAGATTTTTGTTTCAAACGGTGTCTACTTGTTGGCAAGCTTGTTGATAATTCTTTCGGCAGTAACAATTTGCCACGGAAAAGCTTCTAAAAGAAGTCTGTGACAAAGCTCAAAAAATGTGATGTCACAAGGATTCTGCCCTTCGCAACCGGCTGAAATAAATAGGTCTCTTCTAATACTGTCCAAAATTTGACACGCACAACAGTATTGTAAAAAAAGCTCAGCCAAGAAGCCTTTCGGGGCTTATAAGTGTCATATATTCATTTATTATACCCTGCATAATGCAATATGCATGGTATATTCATTTCGGTCAGATGTTTGTGTCCACTTGAAGGAATCTCCGGAGATATAGACATGGATATATATTCGTGATCAGCGTCGATTAAATTTTCGATTTAACGATGTCCGTCCGTCCGTCCGTCCGTCCGTCCGTCCGTCCGTCTGTCTGTCACCTGGCTGGTTCGCACGATAACTTGAGTAAATATTGAGCTATTTCGATGAAATTTGGCATAAGTAATCTATGATCCAAGGGTACGGAGGGGATTGATATTGGGCATGATCGGTCAATAACCACGCCCACACCAAGCATTCAAAGCGACTAACCTCGAAATTTTCAAAATCTTTAACTTGCTATAACTCACATAATATACCACTTGGGAGAACAATATTTTGCACATAGAGTTATATTATACTACTATATAACCTCGCCAAAAGTGGGTGAGCCACGCCTACTTTCTAGCGTAGCTCCGATACAAAGTGTCTGTACTTCTTTTAAATTGAAACTGCTGTAACTTCTACAATCTTCTGTCTAGAATAACCATAATTGACACTTAGATTAACACGGCAGTCAGAAATAATATGGCAGAAAATCAATGTGCCACGCCCACTCCTTTTTGGGTCTCCCATACAAAGTTGCGGAAATTAAAAAAAATGTTACCGGTTATAACTTGCAAACTATTCAGCGTAGAATAACGAGATTTAAGGTGTGGATTAGTATTGTACGAGCAACTAGGCTCACAGGAAATGGGCGCACCACGCCCAGTGTTTATCGTAGCCCCCATACAAATTTTAAATTTAAACAGCTGTAACTTCGGCAATCTTCTGTCTAGAATAACCATAATTGACACTTAAATTAATATCGTAGTCGGCAAAAATCTGGCAGAAAATCAGTGTGCCACGCTCACTCCTTCATGGGTCTCCCATACAAAGTCGAGTGAATTAAACTAAAATTTTAAGCTCCATAGCTTACAAACCATTTAGCCTAGGACAACGAGACGTAGGGTATGGATTAGTATTGTACGAGCAACTAGGCTCACAGAAAATGGGCGCACCACGCCCAGTGTTTATCGTAGCCCTCATACAAATTTTAAATTGAAACAGCTGTAACTTAGGCAATCTTATGTCTACAATAACCATAATTGACACTTAAATTAATATCATAGTCGGAAATAATCTGGCGAAAAATCAGCGTACCACGCCCACTTCTTATTGGGGCTCCCATACAAAGTTGAGGAAATTAAACAAAAATGTTAACCACCATAACTTAGAAACTATTCAACGTAGGACACCAAATTTAAGGTGTGGATTAACATTGAAAAATTAATTGGATTTACTAGAAAGTGATAAGCCACGCCCACTTTTTATATAGCTCCCATACTAAGCCTCGGAATTATCTTAAAATCCTTTTACTTCGTCAAAGTCAACCATATTTCGGGTGTAAATTAGTAGTATATGCAAAAATTGTTTCTCGAAAAGTGGAAATAAAAGAAAAGTTGGATATTCGAGTAAACTTTTTATATACAATTCTACATATGCAGGGTATAGTTTGGTCGGCCCCAGCCGACTGTAAGGAGATTTTTTTTTTATTTTAAAAGGAGAACTTTCATTTCAATATAGTAGTTCCAATAATAATTGAGACATTATTAACAGCAATTTATATATTTTTTTTATCACAATACTACAATATTAAGAAAAAGGGTGTTGAAATTTAAATGTTTAAATTTCATCATAGCATTCATGGTATGATTACTAATTTTTATTTTATACTATTCATGTTGTAATATTAGTATTAATGTTTATTCAAGTGTACTTGCATACTTGAGTGATTACCTGCAAGTACTTTTGAATAAAGAATTCTTTAGATATTCCCCTACAATTTCTTATAAATAATCTTTATTGGACTTTTAAATATGATAAATTTCTTGAAGAGAACAACATTTTCTTAGTTTTCTCAGGTAAACTTTTGTGCTTTTTGTCTTTATTTTCTTCTTCTATAATGTGTGGCGATGTATGTGTATGTATATTACCCGTGGGACAATGTGTAACACTGGTCCTTAAATTGAAATGCTCGTGTATGTAGTTGGCACTATGGGCCGAGCTATTAGAGTCAAAGTTAGAATCATCTTAAATTTAGAATCGAGTTGTTTGACATATTTCGCATTAAAAAATCTCTTAAAAAAAACGATTCTATATGATTCCAGTTTTGACTATAACTACGGGCTCTTCTTTCTATTTCGCTGTTATGTAACCTATTTCAATTCTAAACGGAGGGTCAAAATTGGAAATTGAAATGCCTTGGCGTTGCTATACAAAATTGTTTTTATTTTTGTCCCATCACGTTCTCCATTTTGTGCTCAAATTTGTTCTTACAAAGAAGACTTTTTCATATTATATTATATGACAACGCTTGTATCACAAAGGGTGCCGTACCTCAGTGATTAGAACGTTGACATTGTGATATGTAGGCTGTAGGTTCAATCCCCGCCTGAAGTTCATCTTTAATATCGAAAAGATTTTTCTTTCGAACGGTACACACCTGTCGATAAGCAATTGGCAATTCATCCGGCTAAAGGAGGGCTGTGACAAAACTCAGAAAAAGTGATGTCACAAGGGTTCTGCCGTTCGGAAACGTCTAATATATCTAAGCAGGTCCCTTCTAATTCTGTCCAAAAATTGAACACGCACAAGAGTACTGGAAGAGAAGGTCAACCAAATGACCATTCTTGGCTGATAAGTGTACTTGTATCACTTCTTATTTTGCCGTTACCTGGTCGTTACCTCATCTATTAGGAATTTCTTCATTGTGTTATCAAAACGAGTGCACAATAAGCAGTATTATTTTACACAACGCAACTCTTATTTTCTTTATACCTAAATAAATCGGCTGACCATAATTTCGATTATTTTCATATAATAATTATATTATTATTTTTGTAGGCCAAGGTAAACAACATCATGATGCACTTAAATTTAACATTTAAACCGCGAAAATTTGTTGTAAGGTTTTGTATTTTTGTTTGTAACAAAAACGTATGATTTTGTTATGTACTTGTAATTCAGGTAGTAGCTTAATTTTCAGAAGCATCCTTTCTTGTAATTATTGCACATGGATTCGCACTTGGCTTCCAACAATCTTCATAGTGTTGCGCAATGTCAAAATTTGGATTTGGTTATGCATTCCGTTAGAATGCTGAGTGGGTGGTTAGCGACCGTTCGTAACATACATTGTAAAATAAGTAATGAAATGTGAGCCTAACCGTGTACATCCAGCATTTCACCAAACAATCATAGCTTGTACGCTGCTCGCTTAATCAAACATTAATAAAAGGGGCATGTATTTTGTATTTTATTGTTTTATTGTTAAAATCCTTTAGTTATAACGTGAAATTGCCACTGGGCACCTATCCATCCTATCTTAAAGTATTGAATATTACATTTTTACATTGCAATTTTATCTATTATAGGTTTGTAATTACGCAACATAGAAAAATTTTCGAATAAATCAGCCGGTTACACTTCACAAAAGTACTATAAAAGAATGCAAATTCTGAAGCTTCAAGGCCGGACGGATTTACTTTCCTAGTGGGTACTTGAATATAGGGTATGTGTGCATGGAGATCTGATTAATGGTGAAGGTGTTTGCTTGTGTTCATTTTGGCCCCCACTATAATTTTCACATGTCTGGACAATTGAAAATTTGCATTAAGTTCGTTTTTTGTTTGATTTTATTTATAAATTTCATTCATTCGTATACTTTTTATATTTTTCTGCTATTATTGAGGGCATTTCTTAAGTGCTCCATTTAGAAGAAGTGGCTACTACAACAGTGGTGTTTTTAAAAACAATGAGTTTGGTATAAATGAAAGCCTAGTACAAAAGGCAATTTCCATTTCAATGATGCATATTAAATTGCTTGAAGGGGAACAATATATTTATTACAATAAAAATTAAGTATTTATCGTATATGTTATACAATAATTAAATTCAAGTTTAGTTGTTATGTAATAATTCTTCAGGAAATCGAAAGAGACGTAATTAATGCAATAATGCAATTTATTAGATTCGAAAATAGTAATCAAATTGCTAGCTAATGAAATTAAATCAGAAATCCAAAAGAAAGTTGTAATTTTATTTTAGATAATTGAATAAAATTCCTCTAATTGATTTCAAGAAGAAGACACATAACAAGTTCTTTACGTTTCACTGGCTCTTTTTATTTTCAAACATAGGCAACTGTATTTAAAAAAATTTTCAAATAAAGTAAGCCATGGAATTTACAATATACAAAGTAAATTTTTCTCCAGTATTAAATAGACATAATTTTCTGAATTTCGAAAGTTGAAAAGAGAAAAACAAATAATATATAATGGTACGTAGTATTTTATCGCAACGTTATAATTATGCAAAAATACGTGTAAATGAGGCGTTGGATGGTAAATGGCACAGTATAATACTCGTAGAATTGATGGGTAATAAAAACGCATTTTTTGTCTTCTGAAATCAACAGATGTATTTCGTCGTATTGCGATTTTTCCAAAAATCGCAAAACTACCAAAGTTAAAACGTACTTATTACATAGCTACGCCCAAACCGATGACCGAGAAGAAGAATAAAGCCAAACTAAAGCATAAAAAGCTTTTGCGTTCATCCGATTGGTAAGCTCCAGATTCCAAGTTTTTCGATTTAGTCTCAAATCATTTCCCATTCAAAGGTATGATAGTGATTATATACCAATGACCACACGCTGTGAATTGGAAATGATATTGGATACACCATTGATGGAGCGTCATTCTGGACATACTTCAAAAGGTACTTTTAGTCATGTGTATTGGAAGACTCCTGAAACTGATGAAATTTCGACGGATGTGCCAGAACAACAACAGCAACAACAACAAATACAGCAGCAGCAACAACAACAGGATCAGCAGCAGCCGCAGTCGCATCAGCTGCAACAACAGCAGTCAAAGAAGTCGTGCAAAATTGAAACTATAGTCGATTTGAATCACAACGTAAAAGTGGAGGATACCACACAGAGTGTTCCAGTAACTTGGAATATGCAACAAACAATTTCGACAATAAAATATGATAAAACAGATGCTACATCGATTAATATTGAACAACCGATGAGTTTGGCTGCCACTAAGGAATCGCATGATTTTGAATTCGCCGTTCCCGAACTGAATAAACGCAGACGTAATAAACATCTTGAGAAGAGTTATGAGTGTGAGCAATGTCATAAGAAATTCGATCGTCCATGGGTGTTGCATGGTCATATGCGTTTACATACTGGCGAGAAACCATTCGTGTGCCCTGTTGAGTCGTGTCAGAAACGCTTTGCTGATCGGTTCGTATATGCTTGTACATGTTTCTATTTGATTGTGTACCGATCGCATTCTTTTTTGTTGTTTTGTTGTTGTACGAGTAGATCTAATTTGAGAGCTCATCAGCGCACTAAAGGACATCATAATTGGAGCTATCAGTGTCCACAGTGTACGAAAGCTTTCAGTCAAGAGAACTATTTAAGTCGCCATAGTTTGGAAGCTTGTCGCAAATTTTTGGCTGCGCACAAAAATGGTTAAATATTATATTTAATACTATTTATCATATGATGTTCTTTGCTTTTAATTTGATCCTTAGACATTATCAATAAATATATTACATAAACTCTGAGGTATTACATATTTATTTATTTGAATAGTTCTCAGCAATTCATTTAATTATAATTGCATTATAATTCAAACAAGCAAAGTTCGATAGTAAATGCTCATAAAATGTATGAAGCATGTACGCGTTATGTTTTTAGTATAGTTGTATCTATGTAAAAATAAGAGATGAGTTGTATCCAGTACTTTGAAAAATTTAATATTTTGGTATCGATATTTGTGACGATCGTATGAAAATGGAAAAAATGAGTTTAATATATATTTGATACTAGAATAATTTATATTACAATTAGCCGACTACAAAATAGTTGAAACTGAATCCTATATTTACCTTCCGAACGTTAGACCATCCATGCAAGGTATATTAATTTCGGACAAGTGGTTATTACCACATGAAAAAATCGCGTGAGTAGCCTTTGATTCAAGGGTATGGAGTATATCCCCTCCATAAGTCCAGTCCAGTCCAGTCCAGTCCAGTCCAGGAAATTAAAATGAAACTTTTAAGGCCCGTAACTTACAAACTATTCATCGTAGAACAACCATATTTAAGTTAGTATTAGTATTGTAAGAATAAAAAGATTTACAAGAAATCGGCTAGCCACGACTATATACATTAGCTACATTAAGAAGTAGGCATGGCTCACCAAGCTATATAAAAAGGAGCCGTGACTCTAACTACATATCTATATTTGCACTCTGAATGCACACCTTAAATTTGGTTGTCCTACGCTAAATAGTTCGTAAATTCGTAAGTTCGTAATTATTTCCACCACTTTGTATAGAAATACATTTTTTCTGTCGGATCTTTTTCTTTGGGAAAAAGCTGCTCTTGCTGTTCCTGTTGCAATGCACCAAAAGTAAGGTATCACATAGCTCGAAGCACAATTTCCGTAGTCTATGAGAGTGATATGAATTCGCGGGTATTCGGTGCATGTCCAGTAATGAGCTTTGTAGGTAGTAGTAGTACTATTTCAAATTTTAAAATAAAAATTAAAAATTGTTTAAACAAATATTAGTAGATAGCCACATATCCATTATCCATTTCGCGGTTTCAAAAGTATAGGGCTAGAATTCGACATCTGTCAAACTAAGTTGTTAAAACAATTTCTTTCTTTTTCAGTTCAAAGTCTGACATTTACGAAAATGGATCGCTTAACTATCGCACAACGCATTAAAAATGTAAAAACCTACTACAAAAATGGTGATTCTGCCACAGCCACATATCGTGCTTTAAGAGGAGATTATGGTTTACATAATCATAAAGAAATATGAAGAGACTGGATCGGTTACAGATATTGTAAGGCCTGTGCATCATCGTTTCGCTCGTACCACCGAAAATATCGCTGTTGTAAGTGAAATTGTTGCCGAAGACCCGAATGTATCGATTCCTCGTCGTTCTCAGGAATTAGGACTGTCTTACGGCACATTATGGCGTATTTTGCATTTGGATCTACACCTACATCCATATAAAATCCAGCTCACACAACAACTGAAGCCAGCTGACCATTAAAAAGGTCGTAGATACGTCGAATGGGTGCTTGAACAACAGTCGGTGGACGGCGATTTTTCGAACAAAATTTTCATCAGCGACGAAGCACATTTCTCACTCGTGGGTATGTTAACAAACAAAATTGTCGTACTTGGGGTTAGGAGAATCCTCAAGTAATTGAAGAGAGGCCACTACATCCACAAAAAGTCACTGCTTGGTGCGCTCTTTGGTCCGGAGGTGTGATTGGACCTTACTTCTTCGAAAACGACGATGGAACGACTGTCACCGTCACTTCGGAGCGTTATGGTCATATGATAACCGACTTTTTTTTGCCTGCTATTGAAGAATACGACTTTGAGAATATGTGGTTTCAACAAGACGGTGCCACATGCCACACAACTCGAGCGAATATGGCTTTATTGCAAGAGAAATTTTCTGGCCGCGTAATTTCTCGTCGTGGCGATATCAAGTGGCCACCAAGATCATGCGATTTGACACCGCTTGACTTTTTTTTGTGGGGCTACGCGAAAGACCGTGTTTATGCAGATAAACCTTTAACTCTTGAGCACCTAAAAACCATCATTCGTCACGTTATGGCTGAGATACCGCCCAATATGTGTCAAAAAGTGGTCGAAAATTACCTCAAAAGAATCAATGCTTGCAACAATTCGCGTGGTGGTCATTTAAATGATGTAGTATTTCAAACATAATGTCAACGTTCAAACTTTATAATAAAAAAGAAATATCATGATAAAAAATATTTTATATGTGTTTTATTTACATTTACTTTTGAAACCGCAAAATGGATAACCCTTTAGAATTCCAATAGAAAATCGATACTCAATATAACTACCGATTCCATACTGAATACTTGCTACTTTAAGTGTAGATTCTGTTTAACACTAGCAAAAATTATATAATCGATTTGATATCGATTTGTCCTATTTACAAAAGCAACATTAATACTGGTGTTGCATTTACATAAATATTTGTTTTGTGCTATTACAAATTTTTTTACGTATTTAGTATATAACTATATATAAATAAATATGGGGAGGTATACGTATATTACATATACAATATATAGACATTTCGCAAAGCCTCTTACTGACTGTCTGCAAATGTCCGTCTGCAGTTATCAAGTACAAAATATTCGAATTGGCCTGTACACTCCCTTCATAATATTCGATTACAGTACTTTAACATTACACAACATTACAGCATGTTACAGCGCCACTTTTGCAGAGTGAGAGAATTACAGTGGATTCTATGTAATGTTACTTAATTATTCTTTCAATGACTTCCTCAGTTAGTCTCTTTTCTCTCTGCATGTGAATGAGAATGTGTTTCTACGTTCTATTATTCTCAGACATATTGCAATTGAATTCCCACTCTTTTAGTCTGCCTTGGAATATCCAAATTTCCTTTTGCATATATTACTGATGTCGCCTCGATGACGTATGTGACAAGTTCAGGGTTGATTAGTACAATAGTATAAACCTTTGGGTTCATCGAAATTATTAAGCTAACATGCGGTAATTGATATGATGTTTTGTTATGTTTTCTATTTCATATATATTTTTAAAAGCACGCTAAAGTGCCCGAAAGCACAATTATGGTCACAAAAGATGTTCAAAAAAGGAGAACGACACGGAGTATAGCATTGGCGGAAAATTAGTGGACGTTTTGCTCAACAGCTATAGAACAGTTGAACAATTTGTGTACGTTATGATCATTATGAGTGGAAAAGATGCAAGTGTCAAAGAAGCATGTTGAGTTGATCAACTTATCAAACTACACGTAATCAATCACATATCGTTAAAGGACAAAACTGTCCATTGTATATTTTTAACAACCAATCGAAATATGCTTAATACTAATAGTAACGTCTCTATATGCGATTTACTACTGAAATGCTATGAAAAACGGTCTCTATGAAACCTATTAAAGTTCGCAGACGAAGCTAGCTGAATATTGTACGCGAGTAAGATGATGATGTGAGCTTGATGGGACTGAAAGTAACTCGTACTGAGTGCTTTGATTTGTTAAATTATTAATAGTGCATTCTACTGCGAACAAACTGGTGGTAAGCGAGTGTTTGAGAAAAAACTCCCGGAGATGTTACGATGCCCACGTGGTATCATACTGGTCTCACACTATTGCAATACCATTTGAATGCAAGTCCATGTCCCCCATAAACAGCTTTGGTGGTAAAAAGTTGGCTTCAGACGAGTTGTATGAAAATTTTTAAAGTTGTATGAAAAATACTTCAAAAATTCTACAGCGATGGAATAATTGGTTTCCCTTTGTTCATCATGTTGTTTAAAAGAAATTTGAATCGTGAATTTGTTTAAAAATGAAACGAAATAATGGTCTAGTTATTAAAATAGTAAGAAAATTATAACTAAAAATAATCTAATACTTTTCCTTCAATCCAATACTTGCATATTATTCATCTACCTTTATATTGAATTTAAATGGGAATCTGAAAGGACCCCATTCATTTCATACTCACACTGGATTCTTGTTGTTAGAATTGATTATTTAAAATTTTAATTTAAGCTGCAATGTTCAATTTTTTTAATGAAAAATGCTTTAGTGCTTATTGGAGTGTAAATTTATGTGTACGCGCATGTAAACACACAAAAACATATAAATACATACGCACTCATGTACCGCACATACACATGTACATGGATGTAATAATTCTGCACACAATGCTTTTGCAGTTTGTAAAATTTTCCGTTTGTATGTACTCTAGTGCAAGTATGAGGGCACATGTACAGCGCATGTAAGCGACGTTGACGATGGCGTCCACAATATCAAGAAACATCAAAAGCAGCAGCCGTTGCAAAAATAAACAACAATAATAACAGCACAGAGCTTTTTACATCAAATATTATTATGGAGCGGCAGCGCTTCAGACGCTGTCTGTATTTTCTCTACACACGGCTGTGTGCGAGCGTATGTGTAGCGTATGCAAGGACTGCAACTGGAAATAACAAGGTCAAGGACGCACACGCCTTTTTCCCATGTTTCAAGTATATATATAAAATTGTTCATATGCAAGCATATGTGTTAGTGTAACTCTGTATCTGTGTTTGTAGAAGAGCGAGAGAGAATGAGAGAAAGAGAGAGAATGAGTAACTGATGGCTGTTTATGTTGAAGTAAACAGTAGTCGTATTGCGTAAGGAGGCAAAGGTGGGAATGATATTAGATGACCCGATAGCGGTTAGAGGGGCGAAACAATATACATACACATAACGAAAAAAAAAAAAACAACATCAACGAAAAAGAAAAATAAGAATCATCTGATGAGTGAGCAGTTTTGGGGAAAGCATGCGGCAAGAAACCATGTCTCACAACCACAGCCGTTAGTAATATCATCGTGTCTTTACCAACACCATCACGTCATGTAACACAAGTTTGCACAGCTTGGGGAAGGTTCGCTGGTTGCTTGGTTGGGGTTGGTTGGTTGGTTGGTTGGTTGGTTGGTATGCAGTTGTTGATTGTCTGCTAAACCACGGACTGACGTTGACGTAGGCGTTGGCATAGGGTTAGTATACTCAGAATGTGACTCTGATGCTCTCTGTTGCGGCTAGACACATAGACAGACAACGACGAATTGATTTTTTGTTCGTTCGTTCATTCGTTATTGCATTTTCTTCCTGCTTTTTGACAGAGTGCAGATGGAAATGTTAGTCGAATTTTGATGACGTCCGACTGGTGGGTGGTTATTTCCGTAGTGTGGGTGTGTGTGTGTGCGTAAGTATTGCAAATGTTGTTGTTGAAGTATATTACTAGATGAGTGTGTAGTGCGCAAGAGGTGAAGGGTAAAATTTTATATTCGAAAAAAATCGATATGAATTTTTATTTACTAGTTGGTGCTTTGGCAAATACTAATTTGGCATCATCATCATCATCAGACCAGCCCAATGACGGTGACAACAATGACATGCTTGATGCACTTAACTAATTATAATGTCATCGATTGATAGATTGATTGACTGATTGATTCTTGAATGCAAGTTTTGACGTCAAACCCCACAATTACCAAGTAATTAATGCATTGGTTATAATCAATACATTCTTATGGTATACTGTTGCAGCATCTTTTTAATTACAAACATGTTGCTTTCATTTCATGCAACATTTCATTTGATGCCGAAATTTATTGGAAATAATTTCCTTTACTTTATTTTTTTCATCTACACCATATGTACTCGTTCGTTGTTTATAGGTCGAGTAAAGAACAATTGCATTATTGCTATCAATATGTCACTATGATTGCCTATTTGTCAGTCAGATTGAAGGACTGGTCAATCGATTTTGGTTAATAGCATTATTGTATCTACACAATAATATTGTGTGTGTGAATATGATTATGGACGAGCGGAGTAACAAAAGTTCGGTAAGCTCCATGAATAAAAACACCCAAAAATTTTTTAATTTGTTATTTTTAATTTACATAATCACCACTGATTAAAGCAATCCTCAAAATCACGTTTTTGTATCTTGTTAAGTTCTACGTTAACAGCATTGATTATCTCTGACTTTTCTTCTAAAATTTTTCTTTATTTTTGTAAATAACCAGAAATCACAAGGCGCCAGATCCGGGGAATATGGTGACGGGCGAATTTCTTCCATGCCAGTATAGTTACTTGTCATTTCAGCAGTGTGCGCTGGCTGGTAGTGGTGCAGTTCCTCTCTGTTTCTGTAATCCAAGAAATTTGTACCATTTTTTAATTCTTCACATAAAATATCACATAAAATATCATCAATTTAGCGAACTTTTGTTAGTCCCTCCGTAAGTTTTTGGTTTCAATTTTTGGCTTGTATTTAGTAATCAATGCCTTGGTGTTAGCGTGTAGGGAGAGTCCAAAATCACCAACTACATTTATGTTTCTTCCCATTTATTTTAATCAATATCTGTGTCACAGATAACATTTGATAGCTCTTAGTTCAAGCGAAAAAATGTAACACCCCACAGGGTGAAAATTTCAATTTTCAATAACAACAACAATAATAGAGCAAATTTATTATTCGTGGTGCTGGCAGCTAATGTATGTAGGTAGGTATATGCACATATGTGGCAAATGAGTTAAATGTTGAAGACAACTTAATATGCATGCTAGACAATGTGACGCCAGTGTTAATAGCTTGGCTGTGGTACATGCACATATGGACAACATATAATGAAAATCCATTACATGACTTGAATACAAAGAGTAGATGTTCAAGTTTGTCACAAAATATCGCTGAAAAAAGGTTTTACAAATAAGACAAATGGTCTGATCCATAGTGAAGTGATAGAAGTTGGCGAAGGTGAGTTTCAAAGTGCTGATGGTTTATGAATACCTACGAAAGTGTAAATAGTATGAACGTTTTACAACGAGTCTTTGTATATTATGCCTGCACGTTGCCATTAATATGCAGGCTATCAGCGCCTGCAGTTTTGTTGTTTTTCTGACATTAAAGAAAGTTTAATGGAGTTAAACGAAGTAGTGCGGAGAGACGTCTTTCAGGCAGAAGAAGAGAGCATGAAAGACGCGAGTGTAAGAATATAGAGATGAGTAGAGACAGGAATGAGACTCGAAAATTCTTAGAGAAGATCAAGCACCTGAGTGGCGGTTTAAATTCCGGAGCCTCTTCTTGTCGTGATGGAAATGGGAATCTGGTTACAGATGTCCAGAGTGCACTGAGCCTATGGAGGGAACACTTCTCCACGTTACTGAATGGCGATGCTACGAACAATTCCGCCAGTGGAGCAGATTTCCCGATATCCCCAATTACAGATGATGGTGTTGATGTTCCACCACCCGACTATGACGAGGTTGATACGGCCATTTTAAGGCTGAAGAACAACAAAGCTGCAGGTGCTGATGGCCTGCCTGCCGAGTTGTTTAAGACTGGAGGCGATGAGCTGCTCACCCGCATGCACCAGCTCATAAGCAGAATATGGTCGGATGAAAGCATGCCTGATGATTGGAGGCTCAGTGTTCTCTGTCCTGTACATAAAAAAGGAGACCCCACAATTTGCGCCAACTACCGTGGAATAAGTCTCCTGAGCATCGTATACAAGGTCTTATCGTGCGTATTGTGTGAAAGATTGATGCCTATGCTCAGCAACATGATTGGACCTTATCAGTGTGGCTTCAGACCGAATAAATCCACCATCGATCAAATTTTCACACTATGCTAAATCCTGGAAAAGACCCAAGAAAAACAGATCGACACACATCACCTATTCGTCGATTATAAAGCCACTTTCGACTTTCGACTTTGAAGAATGACACTGCTTAATTCTCGTTGTGCAGTGAAAATTGGGAAGGACCTATCCCCTCCGTTCAATACTGAACGAGGTTAAAGACAAAAAAATTCGTTATCGTGTGATTTCTGCAACCTTACTATGGAGAAAATTATACGAGCTGCATGTCTATCTTCACTATCTTCATTATCTACTATCTATTCACTATATTCATTATCTTCAACAAAAGTGTCATGCTGCTGGTGTATGCCGACGATATTGACATAATCGGCATTAACACGCGAGCAGTCAGTATAGCATTCTCTGAATTGGAACGAAAGCCACGTCGAATGGGTCTTACGGAGAACGAGGGCAAGACGAAGTACCTAATATCAACAAAGAAAGAGCTCCGGCGTCTTGGACAGCACATCACTGTTGACAATTACACTTTCGAAATGGTGAAGGACTGTGTCTATCTTGGAACCAGCATCAACATCATCATGCGTAAGATAATTCTTGCTAACAGGAGTTACTTTGGTCTGTGTAAGCAATTGAGTAGTCGGACCTTCTCTCGAAGATCGAAAATCACACTCTACAAGTCTCTTATTATTCCTGTCCTAACATATGGCGCAGAAGCCTGAACAATTTCCATCATGGATGAGAAGATGCTTGGAGTTTTCGAGAGAAAATTTTTGCGCAGGATCTTTGGACCTATTTGCGTTGTTGGCGAGTATCGAATAAGGTACAACAATGAGCGGTATGAGCTGTATGCTAACATTGACATAGTCAGGCTAATCAAAATCCAGCGGCTGCGCTGGCTGGGTCATGTTGAGCGAGGGTATATAATTCGGCACCCGCTGAACAGAGAAGACTGGCCGCATTATATGTTTGGCCTAAATCGATCACCGGTTTTTATGGCCACATAAGAAGAAGAAGAAGAAGAATGGCCACATAAATATATGCACTTGCTGCTTATATCTGTCGAACGTTTAATAATATAAATAATTGTATTTAATAGAAAAAATATAAAAAAAGGGAATTTGTGCATTACTCTTCAGAAATTAAATTAAATTATATTTTAAACATTAATAGCACACTTTACTATCAATAGAAAATATAGGTGATCATATTATTTTTTTTATACTATTTAACTGATATGGAATACTTGTCTAATGACATAGTAGTGTAATGGTAACAGCTATTGTCACAGCAGATTTATTGTTTGCACTTACATTGCTTCGGTACAAACAGTAACAACAATAATACCAATATATTTATTGTATCTATGAGTATAATAATGACCACTATTTTGTGGCAAATTGCAGACCTCTTCATCTTTTTCCGGAGGAAATGCACTGCAAAGCACACGCATGTATGCACATTTGTTAGTAAGTATTCATTGCCCTATAGGAAAGAAATCACTTTCTATAAAAACTGAAAAAAAAAAATGAATGCTGGGAGACAGAGGGCAGCCACAATACCCTAACTTAACCTAAGTATTATTGAAGAGTTCAAAAAATTTTCTAAATCGTGTGTTTACAAAATCATCGTCAGCGGTCCACATTATGAACTTAGTATCACAACACGTGATACCACCACAAAATAAGTTTAGACGATGCGTTTAGAAACATCAACTGGTTGCATCGAGTACAGTGCACAAATACAAATGGACTCATGGGGTTTCCTTGCCTTTATGCTGTTATTGTTGGTAGGTAAGTGGTTGCTGCAGTTGTTGTTATGACGATTATTGAGCAACACGTACGTGGACTGCAGTGGAACAACAGTGTCACGTTTCATTACGCTACTCTAGTACATTCGAGCATATTGATAATACATATGGAAGTTTAGTTGCTGTGTTCATTATTGTTGGTGGTTGACATTTTGTTGTATATTTATTTGTTCATTTTTTACAACGTTTTTTTTTTATTTAATTTCGGACTCGTCAGACTCTCGGACGATTGTAATTGTACATGAACCAAATGAACATACACATCGCATACACACAGCCACATGCAGCTGTAATCAATGTCCAAATGATTTCTATAATACATTGCCACATCCGCACTCATACATACGAGTTTACGTATATACTTAAAACATACATATATGCGACATTATATTAATAAATGTGTGCGAGTATGTGTGTGCCCATATATACTCAAATATATCTGTTTACGCTATTGTTGGGATTATTGTGGTATTCTACAATACTGTATGTGCATTGTTGCCGTTCATTTCTTTTTGTTTTCATGTGTGCGAGAGAGTGCATTTTGTATTTTTTGTGTGTTTATTTAATTTTCCAGTTTTCCGGTTGGATGTAATCTACTCAGGGATTATTGTTTTATTATAAACTCAACGGGGATCGCCAACTGTAATTTGTATCAATTGAATTTGTTTGTCGTTCGTTTCTGTTCTTTAAATGTAGATAGTAATGCAATTTAATGTGTTATTGTTGTTAGTAAGTATATACAGTGGCTCCCAGCTTATTTCGTACAGTGACAGTTTAAAAATTGCTGCAGTCGTAATTCCTAATATAGCAAAAATTTGAACAAAATATAAATGCCATTTTTGAAAGGAAGGTTTGTTTTTTATTTTCCAAAATTTACTTTTTCAAAATTTTAGTGTTTGACACTATAAAAAAATAAAATAAGAAAAAAATAGGAAAATTCATGTCACAGCTTATTTCGTACAGTCTCTTTAAGTTCAAACTAAAAACAAAGTAAGTTGATTTTAATATTTAGTTGACATCCCTTAGCGTTAATGACAGCCTGGAGTCTATTTGGCATTGAATCCACCAATTTTTGAGTGATGTCTGGTGTGATTTTTTTCCATTCTTCCATCAGTACCTTCTTTAGGTCTTGCTTATTAGAAATCTTGTGTGTTCTTATTTTATTGTCCAAAATAGACCAAAGATTTTCAATCACATTCATGTCAGGTGACTGTGGTGGTGGAGACATCAAGTGTGGGCAGTTCCAAATAAGCCAAGATTGCACAATCCCAGATTTATGTTTTGGGTCATTATCTTGGTAGTACCGAAATTCTTCCCGCAAACCCAGTTTGTCTGCACTTTGAAGTAAATTGTTTTTCAGAATCTCGAGGTACTTCATTTTATCCATTGTTTCCTCAATAAAAACCAATTCACCTACTCCGGCTGCTGACATACAGGCCCAAACCATCACGCTACCGCCACCATGCTTCACTGTGGGCTTAAGGTTCTCCTTGTTTAGCTCGGTATTCGCTTTACGCCAAACATATGACATTCCGTCCGAGCCAAAAATATTAAACTTAGACTCATCCGCGAAAATAACGGTATTCCAGAACGCAGGAGTATTAATAATATGCTCTTTGGCGAAGTCAAGTCGGCGTTGTATATTCATTTTCGAAATGAATGGTTTCTTTCGGGCTACTCGACCGTTCAAGTCATGATTGCGCAGCACACGTCGGACAGTTTCAGCACTGGATGATTTTCCTATTTCACGCTGAACCTCTGCAGCCAACTTCGGAGCGGATAACTTTGGATTTTTCTTAATTTTTCGTACAATATAACGCTCGTCTGAAGCGTTGAAAATCTTATTAGGTGCTTCTCTGCCCTTGTTCTCCAACCGATTTTCGCGAACGAAGCGTTGAATGATGTATTGGACAGTTGAGGCACTTAAATTTGTCATTTCAGCAATTTTTCGCACACTCTGGCCTTTCCTAAAATGGTTAATTACCAGTTTACGCTGTTCCATCGTTGTACGACGACCCATAACGCTAAATGTTTAATTTACAGCACTTTAACTATTTAAAATAATAATAATAAAAATTGTTATAATAGTTAAAAAGGTCCAAAAACTCATACAATTCAAAAAAACTTTGTAACTGCGAGGCAGAATGAAACTTACTTACATTGAAGTTTGTGTACGAAATAAGATGTGAGCTGAAAATCAGCTGATCAATAGTTTTTCTCTCTTGCATGACAAAAAGAACAATTTTTGGGGTTCCCCGTTTTCTTATTAGGTTTACTAAACACATACACAGACATCTACATTCAAAACTTATCGATAAGTTTTTTAGTTTCGATGTTACAGCCATTTACATAAAAATATATACACTGTACGAAATAAGCTGTGAGCCACTGTATGTATATGAGAGTATGTATTGTAGCAAAACATATTTTTATTGATTGTAGCACTTCAACAACAACTACATGCGTTTGGCTTGAACACGAAACTGCAAACGCTAGCAGTGTAATTTGACAGAATTGAGCATCAGAAAATATAAATAAAATAAAATAAGTAAGAATAAACAATAAAAAAGACAAATCATATGTTCAAAGAGTGAAAGGGATAGTTTATATTTATTTGATGTACTTGGTAATGGAACGTGATATTTAAAGACATGTGAATATGTATGTTTATATGTGCATAGCTCTATATCAGCATTAAAATATCACAAACATGCCTAGTTGTCCCTCATTACGTATAATATGTATCGAAGATATTTCTGTTCATATTTGTTTATTTTTAATTTCAAATCAAACATTTAACACAAAAAAACATGCTTCAAGAATATCATACTCGTACATGCACCTATGTCCTCACATGTATATGCACGAAGAGGTGTTGTATTAAAGCAATATGCTCTATGTGCATAACTAAGAAACTCACTCAAATACTTGTAAGCAACAAATATTTCATTCTTTAGATAGTCATACAAATTTTCCTCCTATCTAATGAATAAAAACATATTGTATCTGACTGTTGAATACTTGGACGTTAGAAAATATTTTCTGGTAGCAAATTTCATTTCTCTCTTGCGTTATAAATGATTGTCCATGCTTTTTGTGCTTTCTCATAGTACTACACATATTATTGACATATATTCTGATTGCTGTTTTCCCCATGTATCGTGCTTTTCTTTTGTTACATTTGATTTTATTTTATGACATTAGCTGCATTTCTGGTTGTTTATATTATTGTGATATCAATGATGGATGCCGTAGCTCAGTGGTTACTGCGTTGGCCTTCTGATCTATAGATAGTGAGTTCAATCCCCGACTGAAGCACAGCATTTACATTGAACATATTTTCCATTCATCCGGTAGTAACAATTTCCCATGAAAACTCTTCTAAAAGAGCACTTGTAACAAAGTTCAGAAAAAGTGATGTGACAAGGCCCTGAAGGATAAGAACTTCAGGGCCTATAAGACCAGCATATTAATTTTCTTGTGATTTAATGGCTCATGGAAAGTACCTATATTAATTTTGTTTATCTCTTAAATTATGATATTTAATTGCTTTCTAACATTAATTACTTCAATAATATTTTCGCAGCAAGTCATTATATCTATCAGCAAGGAATTGGTAATGTGATATAATACTATCATTTAAAGATTTCTTTTATATTTTCGAAGTAGAAATGTAGTATATTTGCTAATAAAATCATGTAGGGTAAATGTATTATACTTTTATATATAGAACTTAATTAATTAGAAATTAATATATAAATTCATAAATTAATACATAAATTTAATTAAATAAATTCATTCAAATTGTTGAAACAACTTACACTGAAGGTCTCCACAGCCCAAGTAACATATTGCACATTTTACTTTTTCTGCTTCAAACAACTTATACGCTGTTATATTTGCTGATTAGTTTGCTCCACGGAACTTACAGATTCCTGCGAATCCTTTACAGAATAGTTTTTTTTGTTAGCGTTGTCTATTTGAATGGCTTTCTGGACGATAATGCGGCATATTTGATATGTTGCAAATATATATGATATTTCGCCTATACATAAAATAAAATGGAAATCAATGATATACATATTTTGGAGAGATATTGATTTAAGTACCTCCTAATTAGAACAGAGGTTTTTGCAGCAAAGAAAATGCTTCATGATTTTTGCACGCCAAACTTGCAAATAATATATTATTATTTTAAAATTTATTTACTAACAAACTGCAAACTTACGAGTTTTCCATTTCAGGGCACACTTTTAAAATCTCGACTACAGTTTTGCAGTCATTCAGAACAGATTTATGTCTATACTCGGAAGTTGCACTTCAAAGATTGTTGAACTCCTGAGTATCTGAGTTTTTTTTTTTACAAGATTATTTGCTTCGTCGTCTAAAATTTTATGTTGAAATTTTATATTGAAATATTCCAAATTCGAGTGTAAATTTTACTCCTGTTTCGTTTCAATAAAAATCTATTTTGTCAGAAGGACAAATTTGCAAAATTACTTGTTCCAATTTTTCACTAAATTTCAATTCGCCCCTCTCTAAAGTCAAAGTGTTTACTTCGTTCACGGTAGTAAAGGGTTATCCATTTTGCGGTTTCAAAAGTAAATGTAAATAAAACACATATAAAATATTTTTTATCATGATATTTCTTTTTTATTATAAAGTTTGAACGTTGACATTATGTGTGAAATACTACATCATTTAAATGACCACCACGCGAATTGTTGCAAGCATCGATTCTTTTGAGGTAATTTTCGACCACTTTTTGACACATATTGGGCGGTATCTCAGCCATAACGTGACGAATGTTGGTTTTTAGGTGCTCAAGAGTTAAAGGTTTATCTGCATAAACACGGTCTTTCGCGTAGCCCCTCAAAAAAAAGTCAAGCGGTGTCAAATCGCATGATCTTGGTGGCCACTTGATATCGCCACGACGAGAAATTACGCGGCCAGAAAATTTCTCTTGCAATAAAGCCATATTCGCTCGAGTTGTGTGGCATGTGGCACCGTCTTGTTGAAACCACATATTCTCTAAGTCGTATTCTTCAATAGCAGGCAAAAAAAAGTCGGTTATCATATGAGCATAACGCTCCGAATTGACGGTGACAGTCGTTCCATCGTCGTTTTCGAGAAAGTAAGGTCCAATCACACCTTCGGACCAAAGAGCGCACCAAGCAGTGACTTTTTGTGGATGTAGTGGCCTCTCTTCAATTACTTGAGGATTCTCAGAACCCCAAATACGACAATTTTGTGTGTTAACATACCCACCGAGTGAGAAATGTGCTTCGTCGCTGAAGAAAATTTTGTTCGAAAAATCGCCGTCCACCGCCTGTTGTTCAAGCACCCATTCGACGTATCTACGACGTTGTGAATGGTCAGCTGGCTTCAGTTGTTGTGTGAGCTGGATTTTATATGGATGTAGGTGTAGATCCAAATGCAAAATACGCCATAATGTGCCGTAAGACAGTCCTAATTCCTGAGAACGAAGAGGAATCGACACATTCGGGTCTTCGGCAACACTTTCACTTACAGCAGCGATATTTTCGGTGGTACGAGCGAAACGATGATGCACAGGCCTTACAATATCTGTAACCGATCCAGTCTCTTCATATTTCTTCACAATTTTGCCAATTGCTTGCGTAGTTGGACGATTATGTAAACCATAATCTCCTCTTAAAGCACGATATGTGGCTGTGGCAGAATCACCATTTTTGTAGTAGGTTTTTACATTTTTAATGCATTATGCGATAGTTAAGCGATCCATTTTCGCAAATGTCAGACTTTGAGCTGAAAAAGAAAGAAATTGTTTTAACAACTCAGTTTGACAGATGTCGAATTCTAGCCCTATACTTTTGAAACCGCGAAATGGATAAGCCTTTATCTTTCAAATCAACAGGAACATCATAAATTTGAACGTTTCGGCGCAAAACTTAATAACTCCCTTTTAATTTCTAAAGTACTATTAAAATTTTCATTTATAATTTGTTTCAAAATTTCTAAGATGAGCCTGAAAGGTAGAGTTTCTACTTTTTCTTTAAAATGAAGCTTTCATGTGAGGGTAAAGTATAAATTTTAAGGTATTTTCTTCTAAATTAATTTTGTCTGTGCATTCTGTAAATTTGACGCATTTCGTTCTGGTATTGTTGCTTGTGACAAAGGTACTTTCGCAACTGCAGATAGCATATTTGTTGGTCCGGTTGCAATTTCTGTTTTTGTTAGTTTTCAATGTATCTTTTGATGTGACGCTTGTAGGAATAGCAGTGCTCGAAGATCTGACTGCACTTAATCTAACTAATAAATAGTAATACAATTCTTTCTAATTACTTACTTATGTGGCCATAACAACCGAATATCGATTTAGGCCGAAAATAACATGCTTCGCCAGCCATCTCTGTTCTTCGCCAGCTGGCGCCAGTTAGAAATTCCAAGCGCCGTCAGGTTTTCCAGTACTTGGTCTTTCCACCGGAGGTTTGGTCTTCCTCTTCTGCGCCGTCCTCCAGCGGGTTCCGAATATAAAACCTTCTTAGCTGGAGCGTGTTTTACCATTAGCTCGATATGTCATAGCCAGAGCAGCCGTTGGATTTTGATGCGCTTTACTATGTCAATATCGGCATATAGCTCGTACAGCTCATGGTTGTACCTTATTCGGTAATCGCCACCAACACAAATAGGTCCAAAGATCTTGTGTAGGACTTTTCTCTCGAAAACTCCAAGCATTTACTCATCCGAGGTGGAAATTGTATGATGGGAGACTTGTAGAGTGTAGTTTTCGTTCTTCGAGAGAGGTCTCAACTTCTCAATTGCTTACTTAGCTCAAAACGGCATCTGTTAGCAAAAATGATTCTTTGCAATATCTCCAGGCTGACGTTATTACTGCTGTTAATGCTGGTACCAAGACAGCCAAAGTCCCTTCCTACTTCAAAAGCGTAGTTGTCAACAGTGACAAGACGCCGGGACCAAGACGCCGGGACCAAGACGCCGGGACCAAGACGCCGGGACTCTTTGTTTGTTGACACTAGATACTTCGTCTTGCCCTCGTTCACCATAAGACCCATTCGATGCGACTCTCTTTCCAACTCTGAGAATGCTGCACTGACTGCTCGCGTGTTCAAACCGATTATGTCAATATCGTCGGCATACGCCAACAGCATGACACTTTTGTTGAAGATAGTGCCATTATGTCGTAGATCAGCAGCTCGTATTATTTTCTCCATAATAAGTTTGAAGAAGTCGCACGATAACCAATTTTCACTGCACAATGAGAATTATGCAGTGTAATTCTACAAAGTCGAATGAGCTTTGCAGGAATACCGAACTCAGACTTTGTTGCGTCCAATTCTTTCAGTTTATGTATTTTTTTTTTTAAAGTGAAACATCAAGGTTTTCATAGGAAATATAAAGCACTTATTCATTATGAAACTCAAAAATAACTTTTTCAAAATGAATTAAATGTTTCTCAGGATTGCAGCCCTTTTCACGTGGAATGTTTAAATACAAATAAAGTGTATGTATAAAAAATAACGCTATGCTTCGGAAATGCTATGCTAAAAACGGAAAAAGCTTCGATTTCGACAAAATTTCGTATGCTAATAATTATTGGGGTTTCGTGCCATTGCAGAATTGATGGAAATGTGGTTGTAGATGAATTAGTCAGAAGGGCCTCTATATGTTATCTCTCCAGAACCATATTTGGGTATTCCATGATCTTCTACCCGCTCATTCATTGAAGACTGGGCAAAACAGCTCTGGAACTTTTACTGAAAAAACATCCCCGGTTTCGGGCAAGCTAAATGGCTTACCAGACTAAACCGTGTTCAGAACAAACCCTATTTGGGATTCTTCCAATGGCTGCCTTTCAAACCTGTGTTTGGAAGATGACGAATCGTGTTATCCTTTTTGATAGTAAAGTTGCCGCAGATGACGAACGCACTGATCAACTGAGCTGAGCCATATTAGTGAAAGTATATTCAGATTTACTGCATAAAAAATAAAATTACTTTGAAAAAAATTAATTCATTCAACAGAATTATGTCAAATATTTCATTTTCAAATATTATTTACTCAACGGACTAAAAAACTTTTGCGCCACTACTTTGTCTATGGAAGAAATCACTGTACACTGCCAAATATTGCAGTAGCTTGTTGTATGCATTACAACAACGATAAAAATGAAAACAGAAAGAAGGATATGAAACAGAAACCTCAGCAATAATAATGCAATAGATTACTTGTCGGTGTCTGCGTACATTCTGGTATTTTTGTATGAACAAGTACTTCATATCTATGATTTTTGACTGACTGAGAAAAACAAAGACATATGGAATGAGAGAGAGAGAGAGAGAGGGAGAGAGAAAAGTAGAGCGTTTGTCAGTTAGTCTGTTCGTCAGTTTCAAACATTGGATTGGATTTGCACCAACGTCTTTTCTTCTCTAACTTCATATCAGCATGCTTTCTGTTGCACTACCCATTTACACATACATTCAGATGTACCATAGATATTCATACAAACATATCTTTCAGCATGAAATTCCGCCATTCGATTACATTTCACTTCTATATGACTTCCTTCTCATATTCGACTCTACAAGAAAGCAATTTGAAGCTAATTCCCCACTTGTGTGTTTTTGGTAAATATTTTCCATTGTGCATTGTTCATTGACGATGATGATAATGATGATTATACGTAGTGCTGCTAATGTTGTTGTGATGCATTTACATCGCTTGGCTTATTTTACTTCATATCGTTCAATTTTGTTGTTGGTCTAGTTGTTGTTGTTGTTGTTGTTGCTTTTGTTTATCTATTGTAAACATATTCACATAAATATATGTATACATATGCATAATGCATATACTCGTATTCGTACATATGTATTTAGTGGAATGTATCCTTTAATTCTCGCCAATGGAATTCATTTGATTTCATTCATAAGCTTGTTGTTGTTTTTTGTTTGTTTTACTCTTCTTGTTATTGTGAGTTTTGCACTGTTCAGGGTTTGTATTGCATTGAAACATAGCAGTAATTCCATGACAATTTCCTTCCGTTATTCTTCCGTTTCATATGATCCCTTACCACGAACTATACTCCGGTATTGTTGTCGTTGCCATCGTGCATCGCCTATGTGTGTATGTGCTGTGTGTATGAATATTCGTATTATAAACTTCATTATTGTGTCGAGTCGTGTATATTTGGCATGGTACATTGCATTGAGGTGCCAAATATGTTTGTTTTCATTTTCACAATTGTAGCGACATACATATCACCATCGTCAACATATTCTCGTCGTTGTGAAGGGGTGATGACTGAACATGTTACAGTATCTAATGGTAGATGGTAATCAATGCAAGTATCGTACAGGATGAGTTGATGTAGCTGCCACATAGCATACGTTTTATTTGGTGGTTAACAGTAGCCCATTTCACAGACGAATACTAATATATGAGCATCTCAGAGCAAAAGAGTGTGTTAGTATTTCGTAAACAAACTTTAGTAATCATATTGTTGTAAGGAATGCTAATGTCTTTCTTTTACTCATATTCATGGACACACAAATACACGTATGAATTTGTCGTATCACGTAGAAGTGCACAGTTGGAATATGTATTTCATGTTATTTGCATCGGTTGAATGGCTGTGTGTATGCATTGTGAAAATGTTATTTGTGTATCTGTACGATTATTAGGCATCAAATTTACAGTGGAATCTTTTTAATTTAACACAATTAGCTCTTAGAATACCAGAATATAAAATTAGATATTAATTTTAGTTTGTTTGACCGATTTTGAAATTAAAGTTGGGACATGAGCATAGTCTTATTACATTTATATACATTAAGCTGTCTCACAAAAAATGTTTTAGTGTTATTAGTGACATATGAAGTTTGGTTTATTTTTTGACAAGATAGTGTCAATTGTAATAAAAATGTTATTTCAAAATGGATCCAAAAATGACTTTACCAAACTCGTGCGACAAAAGTATTCTTTAGAAAGTCCTTTCGTTAGACATTTTTTTCCAATAGGGAGAAACTATGCTCTTTTGACACTTAATTTGATTTAGTATTGTTTGACTAGAATGTGAATATATTTTGCAAATCATGGAAATGTATTTCTAAAATCAGTGTGTTAAGTGATGAGCCGCACCTCTGGCTTAGTGTTTCTGACTTATCAACTACTGATATAGCTCGGCAAATGCACTAATTGCTACGATATGAGGGCATAATCGGGCTATGGTTCTTTAAAATAAAAACAGAAATTGATCAGCCACTGATAATGATGACAACTTTTTTCCCAAAAATAGCTAAAGGAATTAATGGTTTTTGTGTGGAATTTTCGATACAAATCGTTGAAATTTATCTTCATAATTAAAAAATGTAAAAGATTTGATAAAGTATCATCTGTTTGCCTGTCCTACATAAAATCTTGAACGAATTGTTATATTTTATGTTCCATGGCTGAAGTTTGAACATCCTGAGTCTCTACCCAGGATGTTCAAAACGTTTAATTTGTGCAGATAAGTAAAACTCATAAAACTAAAACCCCTGATATTGAAATAATCTTAGAAACATTCATAATATATAATTTGTTCGCCACTAGTGTAGAATTTTATAGAAGGAAGTATGTTCCTTTAAATTCTATACTCTTCTATTCTATTAATCTTTACATTCTTTCATTCAATAAATATGCCCACTTATAAAATATAATACAGGTACATATGGATACTTACATATTTTAGATTTTTTTTTTTCGAACAGCGCATGCAGACACATAAAAACATACACCTACATATGTGCACACTCTCAACATCTAAAACCTAAGTCACATCTCTTGAGTCGTAATACTTCAAGCTGATTTTCACGCTCAATATCCTGTCGAAGTTATTTAATGAGTCTTACGCGTATGAATGTTGTGGCAACAGTAGCAGTAGCAAAAACAACAAAATCAAGAATGTTAAATGGTAAAAAAGGCAACTTTTAATTAATTTCGCACATGAGCTTAACTTGTGCATCTAATTACACCTGTAAGAAGCAAAACTGTATGTGCGTTTTTATACTGGTGAGAATGTGTGAAGCAAATGCAAGACGAAAGGAGTGCAATAGAAGGCGTTGTTATGATCCTACTACGGTGTTGGTATAAAATATCAAGATAAATACGAACACAACTGAAAATGGTGCAACCATTTTAGAATAAATGAACAGCTGTGTGTTAGTATATTAGTGTGATTTTAGTATTGTATAATTGTGGGTGCCGTAGCTCAGTGGTTAGTGTGTTCGCCTTCTGATCTGTAGGTCGGTGGTTCAATACCCGGCTGATGCATAACAAATTTAATATCGATAAGATTTTTCTTTCGAACGGTACCCACCTGTCGGCAAGCAATTGGCAATTCTTCCGACAGTAACAACTTGCCATGAAAAAGCTTCTTAAAGAACTCTGTGACAAAGCTCAGAAAAAGTGATGTCACAAGTGTTCTGCCGTTCGGAACCGGCTAAAATAAGTAGGTCCCTTCTAATATTGTCCAAAATTTAAGACGCACAACAGTAATGGAAGAGAAGCTCGGCCAATGAGCCCTTTGGGGCTTTATGTGGCCACATATTTATTTTTATTTATAATTCGGGGTGTGTATATGCGCTTGTATCTGTCTGTAATGAAAGCCAGATACGCACAACAACATTTATACACATAATGTATTGTACATATGTATGTAGGTGCAACAAAGTTGTAGTCATCACACTCAAACATAAACACAACATCAGGTCGGAATTTAAAAGGATTTTGAAGACACACGTTATTAAGCCTGGATGCGGGTTAATTTACTATCACTGCCGCAATTGTGGTTTTTGTTGTTGTTTTCTTTGTCTATTTTCAGGCAAGCACTATATGAGTACTGCGTGTTCATATTACAATAGTATTCTTATTTGGTGATTATTCCACAAATACACATACCCCATACACAGTGCGTTTCAGAGAGAAAATAAAAACCTATGTTTGTTGGAGGACGTGTGAGTGTAAACAATAAACAAGTGCACAACCACATTTATTGAGCATGCTACTAAACGAATTAATAGATTCACCAGCACATATGGTGCCACTTCGCATACGTTAATTGTTGTCTAAGAAGTTTCTAATGCAGTAGCAAATAAAATGTTGATTCTAAGAACTTAACATATTTACAGCTAAACTGTGGATACATGCAAGCGAATTAGATGAGTTGCAAATATTTAGTGAAGTATACATATTTGTTTTTAATTTTTATATACAATTTACAGAAATTGTATGAGTAATTATTATATCACCTATTAACACAGTTATGCTAACCTGTGTATATAACATTAATAGTTGCTCAATTGTATGTGTTCATTTATACATAATATAATATAAGTATGGAATTTTGTGAATTCTGCCTTATATAGCTATAACTAATACGTACTTGATATTACTACCAATAGATATACTCTAATCAATTATGAAAAAATATTTTTATTATTGTGGTTGCTATATAATAATATATAATATAATCAACACATGAATAGCGTCCGGCTCGGTACAGGGGTACCACTTCTACTTGTTTAATATTTAATTTCAACTTGATTGAATATTTTAATTTACTTTGGATAAAAGTAGGTCTTATGTGTTTGTGACTGTACTTTATCTCTAGGGATTTAAAAAGTTTGTGTAGCCCCATTAAGAAGTGGGCGTGGCATGTTCATTTTTTGCCAGATCATATACAACTACCATATTACAGAAGCTGCAGCTATCTCAATTTAAAAGAAATTCAGTCATCCTGTATGGGAGCCACTATAAACAACAGACGTGGCTGGCCCATTTCTTGTGGGTATATTTGCTTTTACAATACTAATCCACACTTTAAATTTCGTTATTCTGCGCTGAATAGTTTGCAAGTTATAACCGGTAACATTTTTTTTTAATTTCCGCAACTTTGTATGGGAGACCCAAGAAATAGTAGGCTTGGCATACTGATTTTGTGCCATATTATTTCTGACTACCATGTTAATCTAAGTGTCAATTATGGTTATTCTAGACAGAAGATTTCCGAAATTACGACTGTTTCAATTTAAAAGAATTTCAGTCATTGTATGGGGGCTACGATAAACAGCGGGCGTGGTGCGCCCATTTCCTGTGAGCCTAGTTGCTCGTACAATACTAATCCACACCTTAAATCTCGATATTCTACGCTGAATAGTTTGCAAGTTATAACCGGTAACATTTTTTTTAATTTCCTCAACTTTGTATGGCAGACCCAAAAAGGAGTGGGCGTGGACACTGATTTTCTGCCATATTATTTCTCACTGTAATGTTAATCTAAGTGTCAATTATGGTTATTATAGACAGAAGATTGTAGAAGTTACAGCAGTTTCAATTTAAAAGAAGTACAGACACTTTGTATGGGAGCTACGCTAGAAAGTAGGCGTGGCTCACCCACTTTTGGCGAGTTTATATAGTAGTATAATATAACTATATGTGCAAAATATTGTAGTCCCAAGTGGTATATTATGTGAGTTATAGCAATTTAAAAATTTTGAAAATTCCGAGGTTAGTCGCTTTGAATGCTTGGTGTGGGCGTGGCTCTTGACCGATCATACCCAATATCAATCCCCTCCGTACCCTTAGATCATAGGTTACTTGTGCCAAATTTCGTCGAAATAGCTCAATATTTACTCAAGTTATCGTGCGAACCAGCCAGGTGACAGACAGACGGACGGACGGACGGACATCGTTAAATCGAAAATTTAATCGACGCTGATCACGAATATATATCTATGTCTATATCTCCGGAGATTCCTTCAAGTGGACACAAACATCTGACCGAAATGAATATACCTTGCATATTGCATTATGCAGGGTATACAAAGAAAAATTTTGCTCATATGAAATTTAAATAAAACATAATGGAAATATTTACTAAAAAATAAAGTGGAAGTATTATTTTATACAATACATTTTCAATAAAATAAACGTACCTTTGTCACCCTTATTTCATATGCACTAAAACTCATTCAGAGTATTATGTCACACGCAGAGACCAAATGTACACCAAATAAATAATAAAACCACAGAAAACAATAACAACAGAAGCAGCAGCAACAATAGTACATGGATAGGATTCCGTCTCAGAGCAACTTAGTTTATATACAAGCTTAGCAATTAGCTGGCAGACGAAGCATACCGCATAATATTGTAAAGTGTTGAATGTTAACAACAACTATAATAATAATAATAATAATAATAATAATAATAATAATAATATTAATAATAATAATAATAATAATAATAACATGATATTAATAACAACAATAATGATAATGTCTATAAGTATGCATTAAATGATTTTATACAGAGGTCGTTAGTAGTATTACGTAAATTGCATCGGATAATGTGGCAACTACCGTTAAGTTAAAGGGTCATCATTAGACTATTGAAATCAGTATGAAATTCTTTCGAAGTGTAAACAACATTTTGTTTTTGTCCAACTATGTCAACTTTTGTGCCTGCAAAACCGCATTCGCGGGAAACTTTTATTTTTGATTTTATCTGAACAAAAGTGCAGCGAAAAGTGTATTATGAGCTGCTAAAGCCGGAAGAAACTATTAATCGGGAACGCTACCGACAACACCTCATTCAGTTCAAGTGAGTATTAAACCAAAAACATCCGGAATGGGCGACCAAACAAGAATCATTGGTTTTCCATCAAGACAATCCTCGGCCACATGTTGCGCAACCCGTTAAAACTCTGACTGACTCATATGTTAATTGTCGTGAAACAATTACAAAGTGTGCGATCTACCTCAAAATTACAATGCCAATTAAAAAATAATTACCACATTTGAAATTTTTTTAAAGGATTGTCTTCCGGACCTCTAATTGTATACTTTAGTTTACTTTTGTCATCGCTATCATTGCTTGCTCAGTAAATTAAAATTTCAAAATAAAAAGTAGAATGTCGCAATTACTGAAAGCATTTGTTTAAAATTATTACCAACAATGTTTACATATATGCCCATTAAGGCGGCTTCCCTCATTTCTAGGTCACAAGTTTCGTGCCGTTTCGCGTACTCCTGCAGGCGATTTCTGGGTAGCTACACAGTTATTTGTCGAAAAGCTGTTTTTAAGTTCATTTTGTATGGGCATCTACTTAAGGGATAGCCTCATAGCCTTCTAATTCGATCCTCTAGAGGCGATATTATGAAAATCAATTTTATTCCATTTTTAGAGCTCATGCGTCAATTCTAACGATTCATTAATCGATATAAAACTTCCTATTTTGTAGTTTTTTATCAAATCGAATATTTATAGCCTATGGGAGCTGCAAAAAAAAATTTTTTTTTTCTAAATAAGTGCAACCCTAATATATATATTCTCAAATGTGTTGTTTGTGTTATCGTTTGTATTTGCATACAGAAGCATACCTCTTTTGCTATTTTTTTGCAGAGTTTCATCACTGCATTGTCATTCTATGGGAACAGTGTGTTCATGTGCGTTTTTAAGTGTGATTGGGTGGGAAGCAGGTTTAATTCATTACACAAGTCACTTGCAGTCAGTGCCCACGCTGACAGTTAAAATGTAATATATTATATTTTTCCCTTGATTGCAATACAATATACCAGTTATTACGAAATCTCTCTTTCATATTCGCGTATTTTCACTTACCTTGGAAATGGTGTGCACGTATAATTTTGGAATGCATTGCTGCTGAATGTATTTATAGGCACTGTTGTTTGGGGGTCATTCAAAATGAGGATTCATAAAGAACAAATTGTGATCCTTTCTATATATAGAACATACATTTTAAACTATCTCTCAGAAGAATAATGTATTTACCTAAGAAAATGCATTTTGTTTTCTCATTCGCTACGTATAGAACGAACGATGTGAAATGAATTAAAATAAATTATACCAACATAATGGAAGATTGAAATTTTCTTTACCAAGTTGTGAAATGAGTATTTTGCTTTGTTAACGAAATCTACTAGGAAATGATATTTGTCAAAGTAGAAGATGACAACAAAAGGAAATATAAATTAGAAATTCTTTATTAGAAGGTAATTTATTTGAAAGAGAATATAGATAATATTCTGTAGGTCGTCCTTAACAAAGGGATGTCAGTTTATTGAGGGAATATACTGTGAAGATGTACGTCAATTACTCACTGACTCACGCTTTCAGAAGGACTGGATTTGTATGGAAAAAAATTAATAACTCCAAGTACGCACTCACTTTTGGGGTCGCATTCAACCCACATTTTACTTACGTTTAGGGTAGAGTACAGTGAAATTTGAAAGTCTCATTTTAATCCGCCATAGATGTTCCATTCACACCAAACAGCCCAAATGTGCAACTTCTGGTCGCTGTGTTGATGTTGTCACAAGCGTCCACAAGAATCTGAAAATCTGAATGTCTAAAAGGTGTAGTTAGCTCAGTCGGGATACAAACCCCGACTGAGAATATTTAAGGCTGTTCATGTTTTGTAATCGTTCGGTGCTATGTATTTTCGTTTGACCAAAATAAATATTATGTTAAAATGCTGCACACACTCGATCGCACATATCTATCTAAAAAAATTAAATAGTATATGTAGTATGTATTGTACTTATACAGAAAAACTCATAGTGTGTATTTAGTTCTTGACTTGTTTTTCTTGTTCGACACGGTTTTGTAGAATAAATTCAATCCAACTTTGAATTTTCTTTGCTACACTTTTTTATCATCGTTTCATTTTCTTTCTTTTTCTTATGCATGCAACATATACATATCATTCGATTGGCACCTTTATCGTAGCGAATTGTTCGCTGGTATGTGATCTGCTCCCACATGCATAATGATGTTGTGTCAGCATTGACACAAGAGAAAAATGGTGATGTGATAAGTTTCTGAACCTTGATGCTGTAATTAAACGCATCGTACAGGAATATCTTCAAGAAATAGAGAGAAACTCAGAGAAAAGTGAATATGAATAAGAATGGAAACCATCATCATCGTTATCTTTGTATAATCATTACCGGCATTGTTGTCCCCAACACCATATAAATATGTGAGAACATGTAGATTTTAAACCTGAAACGGAAGTGACAGAAAAGCAAATATAGTGTAGGTATTAAAAACAAAGTTTCTTTATTCTCACTGTTCTTTGAAATGTTAAATATGCAACAAATGCATATGTGAGATGTGTGGCTTTCAGTGTGTATGTGTATGGATTTTTCAATTTATAGAATAAGAAATCGACTCCAATGTTAAATAAATCCTTTTTCTTTTTCCTTCCTCTGTTCAAATAGCCAAGGTTCACGTTTTTCCTTTTATAAAAAAAAAAAATCAAAAAAAAAAAATAAATTGAGAACTTCCACAAGAACAACAAACTTAACATTGACAACATTTATAAACTTTTTCAGTTAAAAAATCTTTAGGGGTTTTTTCCTTTCGTTTTTGTGATAAACTTCTTAACTGCTTTTGATGTTTAACTACATTTTTTGTATGTTTATTTTTTAATATCATATGTTCAATGTACATATGTACAGTGAACACACTTATAATGATGTTTGCCATGTTTTAATTTTAGAATTGATTGCTTTATAAAAAAATTGCTGGGGTAAAACGAAATCTCTTCATGATTTTATCTATTTATGGTTCGGATTGTTCGGTTTGTCTCAAATATGCAACGTTCTGTTTTCAACTTCCTTTTGGTGAAAATTTCGACCAATCGATTTTCAAAATTTTTCCTTGATTCCATATTTCAGGAAGCTTAGCAATTAAGAAAAATTATCGTAATTTCGTTCCAGACTATAACGTGTGACTATAGATGTAGCCTGGCATTGTCCTGATAGAATACAATATTTTTATGGTTGCCCAATTCTGGTCAGCTCTGGTAAATCAAATGGTCCAATTGTTGGAAGTAAATGTACGAATTTCTTGTTTGGCCATATGGAAGCAGTTCATCACAGCGAAACGTAAAAGGGCGTTTGGCCGTTAGTGTCTGTTTGGCTTTATTGTACCTCGGCCACATTTGTTTGCACCTGATATTGTTGTATGTAACAATTTTATCATTCTCAGTTACCTTTCGTTTAAGAATTACATTGATTTCGTTCCGTTTGGCTAGGGTTTCGAAGTTGGAAATTCGAATCATCATGTCTTTTACGCCAATTCATGGGGTTCCCATACATTAAGCTTCTTGTTGAATCCAGTTTTATGCAGGAGATTTTAAACTTTCTTGTGGAAGATACTTAGTTCCAAAGCGACTCTAAAACTACTAATATTTCAGACTACCTCAATCATTTTTTTGATCTGTGCGAGGTGAATTTAGAATATCAAAAATACAAGAATGTAATCATCAAAGTCATGGGTTCAATCCCCGGCTGAAGCATAACAAAATTTAATATCAAAAGGATTTTTCTTTGGAAGAGAAGCTCGGTGGTATCACAATCGGCGTTTCTGGCCTAAGTGTGTCCTCTTAGAGAGAGGGCAGCCATATAACCTAACCTAATCATCGAAATCAAATAGCGTGTAATTCTGTGTAATTTCCTGTGACTGTATTGGTACCATAAACCAAATTTACAATTTACAAGAAATTTTATAAAATATACCGTATTTTTCTCTTTATTATCCTCCATTATTTTACACCCTATACGATTCAGAACTCAGAACTAAATCTACCAATTAAACAATTGTCAAATATTTTTTATTAAAAAATATAACTTGCTCACGAGTACAAGGGTGAATATATTTGATCAATACTTTACGAGATCTATATTACTACAGGCATCTACTAAAAATATACTGAATTCCTTCTTTTCCGAACTTGATAGGAGCTCACATTTTATTGATTGAATATTATAATTACAAAATTTGTTTTGCAATAATGTTGAAAATTTATTTCCACACCGATTTTGTCGACATTTATTCATGTAGCCGATGCTCACAATGAAAAATATTTATATTAATGTATTCAATTATGGGAGTTATTACTATAGATGTGGAGTTACATGTGTCCATCAGGGAATTGAATAGTATGAGCAGGTACATATATGTAAATGTTAGCACCTTTGTAATGTCAAAAGTATTTTCATTGCTAGACTTTTATGTACGAGACAATAATATTATCCCATTCGCATCCGAGTGTTGTAAGATGCTGTCAATTGTAATATTAAATTTTTACGTTCATTTCACCAACTATGGATATAGAAATTTAAGATTTGTATGTAGAATGCAATTTAAGCTTTATTTTGACTCTGATTGTACTTCGGTCCTGTAGTAAATATTTTTTTTTTATTGTATATGTTTATATTTAGGGAATACAAACACATTCGATCAACGGATTGACCGATATTATAATAATTTTACGGTGTTTTTTTTTTCATACAATTCGCACTGTTGTATTCTAGCTGCACCTATTTATTTATTTAAAATCTCATCTCATATTAAAGTAGGTAATACATTAAAAGTTGGAAACACATTATTTGATTTTCTCACTAAATATGTGTATATCATTAATCAGAAAATTGCTAGCATTTTTTCTTGTACTTTATCGTTCTCATCAAATGTCAACTACAGTGTAATTTCAAAGTTGAATTGAGTTTCAAAAGAGCACACATACACTATACATATATCAAACACTACGCATGCATATGTATTTGTTTGCCGAGAGTAGTATTGACATAATGATATTTCATTCCCAAAAGATGATGAATTCTCATATGCATCTCATTGCATGATTACAAATAAGGATACTAATGGAAATATATACTCTACATGTGTCTGTTGGTCCATCTATCTACATATACATCTACTAGTTAATATCAAATATAATACTATAATGAAATTTAAATACTTATGCCCCGCTACCGTTTAATGAATTTTCTAAAATACATAGATAATTAGCGACATAGTATAATTTTACAATAAACAACAAGCTAATATCACACTCTATGGGGCAATTATTTGTGGTCATAGCAGCAAATAGACGAATTCTAGCAATTGCAAATTGGTTGGTAATATTTAAATGCAAAAATATCTATAATACATGATTTCTAACAATTTAACATTTCAACTATGTAGTTTATTAGTTGAATAAAATAAAAATCACCTTCGCTGTCACCGAATAAATACCGCATATAATGCAATTAAGCAGCCGCTAGGGTAGCATAAATAAATGGAATATGCGAAAATCAAATGACAATACGATGAAGGTTGGAAAGATGTATGGGCACATGTACAGTACACCCGTCCAAAAAAAATTATGGAGTATATAGAAAACGATCTTTGAATTCGCTTAAAGTAGCTCGGAAAGCTTATAATGAAAATTAGAAATTGCCCGAGAGACATTGAAAAGTTTTGAGTGATGAAAAATTAAACATTATTTAGTTAGATTAGGCATAAGAAAACTGCATTAAACTGCACTTTTCTGCTTGAGGAAAGAAGCTTTTAGCATATAAAAAACATATTCTGAAATTTTGGACCAATCAAATGTACTTAAGCTTTACACGGAAAACTATTTGGTATACAATTTTTCATTATCTGTACTTTATATTGTTTGGAGAAAAAGAAATCAATTATGGATAGATGGATATAGTGATACAGTATTGTCACAGCTAATTAGACGTAATTTTGATTTCGTTGATTAAGTTCTGGTATCTGCACATCGTCGATTCGGAATGTTAACAGTCGTAGAATAGTCTAGCGGCTAAAGATCGACAACAAAAGAGTTTTATACCTTCTGCATAAAGCTGGATTCAAAAAGAAGCTCGATGTTTTGATATCGTACGAATTGACACACGAATTGACATGATAGCACGAATTTCCATCTGCGAATCCTATGATTAAAGGAATGAAATCGACTCATTATACGAAATTGATCTTGTTCAAAGTGCGATATAGTGGCTCAAAAGCTGATCAAACCAGGACTAACGATTTGGTGTGAATTTTGTAGGTCTGGAAAAGAATTATCTTTTATGAGTTGCTTCGATTTGAAAGTACATTCCAAGAACTAATTTCGTGATTTTACTGTAAACGATTGGACCATTGGATTGACCAGAAAGAGAGGTGTTGTGTTCTACAATAGTGACACCGTCCATATTATAGTTCGAACCTGGCACCAAGCGATTGCCACCTTTTTATCATTTCTTAGTGATAAGAAATTGTCATCGAGTCCAATTTATTTCTAATTGGGACAAGTGAGGCATTTTGAAGTTACCTTTTAATGGCAATATGTTATAAAATTATACAGATATTCGATCCAAATCGTGCAATCGCAACCATGGCTTAATTTTTTAATTTGATCATATATACAGGCATAATGAGTAGAAGGATGAAGAAATTATCATTATATACATATAATCACATAATATATATATACGATACATATAATCCCGTACCGTATTTAGGTTAGTGTGTGGTTCGTGTTTTGTTATGTACAATGGTCCCTAAATGTATAATTAATTTTGTATAATTGTATAAGTAATTCAGTATAATTTTGTGAGAAAGAAAAATATTTGCTACCCATCTATCGTCCATCAATTTGCAGTTCTTCTAACATTAATTCTGAAAGACGGATATGATAGGGCTTCAAGAGTATTTTTCGACATTTTGTTGAATGCAATCCAAAATTACATATAGACTATGGTGGTCACTATTTTTGAAATTGTCGATATTTTTCGGGAGACTCTCTCGCAATATGAGGTTACCCAAAAAAACAATAAATATGAAATTTTAAGCCAGTCGGATAAAATTTAGAGGTTGCGAATTAAGCCCGAAGTCCGTAATTTTCATAAAAGTTTTTCTAAAAGTAAGATCATATAATGTATTTAAAAAATAGTTTCTTTATTCTCCGAACAACATTGCAGTCAATGCCTTACGTTTTCAAAACTCTAGTGATGGTAAGAATCGTAAGATAAATAACGACTTCACAGTATCATTTTGAAAGTCAAATTCCAAAAAATTTTAATTTGGAAAAGTATTTCTTCACATAAACTGTTTTAAATTTTTGAAAAACAATATAAGTTTAGCAACTCGAGAAATCAGATGTGCCGACATATGAAAAATTCTGATTCCGCGTGATCGTTAGGCTTTTTCAGCATTTTTCAAACTTGAGTCCGAGTCTCTTAATCTTTTTAGATTGTCTTAAAATTTCTTATTTAGTAGTTTTTTTGATAACTTTACCTTTCTAGAGACTGAATGTTTTTCTAGCCATACAAACTATGTCCACCCTAATATAGCCATGAGTCATCAAATATTGTTGAAACTTAACATGGAGAAAAAATAAATAAATATGTTGCACTTATAGGTTCTTTGGCTTAGCTTCTCTTACAGTACTGTTGTGCGTGTTAACTTTTGGACACCATTAGAAAGGACCTACTTATAATTATTATTATCCGGTTCCGAACGGCAGACCCCTTTGTGATATCACTTTTTCAGAGCTTTGTCACAGAGTTCTTATAGAAGCTTTTTATGGCAAATTGTTACTTGCGGAAGAATTGCCAATTGCTTTGTTAGAGATGAGTACCGTTCGAAAGAAAAATCTTTACGATTCTAAAGTTGTTCTTCATCCGGGAATTGAACCAACGGTCTACAGTTCAGAAGGCCAACGCACTAATCACTGAGCGATGGCACCCGCTTATTTATGCGGTTATATTTTACTTAAGAAAGTCTTAAAACCACACTTTTCAAAGGCTTCATATTATGCCCCAAAAACTGTTTCAATGTCGATGGTCATAACACGAAGTTATGTTTCATTAGTAGACGAAGTAATTTAGAGTTGTAACCTCTAAGTTCTATTGATTTGTTAATAAAATCAAAGCCTTTAAAGATTCATTTGCATCTTCAAGAAATGCACAATCGAATAATCAGATCACCATCGTTATGATTGTGATCGTGAAAAATTATAAAATTATATATATTTTTTTGTATTGCACTATTTTGTTATTTTTGTTCGTTGGTTATCCTTATATTATAAATATTTTTAGATGTAATTCTTACTGTGTAGCACCCGGCACTCAGCAACGATATGCATTATTGTATATGTTTTAGCTTATATGGTTTAAGGTAAGCATAAAATTGTGTCGAGGCAAAACTGATGACACATGCATAAATAGTTAAAGAAGTTATTTACATATATATGCATATAAAATATATGTATTAAATATAGCTAACTCGTTTACATCTGATGTTTTTACAACATAAACAAATAACAAGCATAGTTTTTATAGAGTACGACACAATTTAGTAAAACATATGCCAACATACACAAACATATGTAAGTCGACATTTTTATTGCATGGTTTATGGCTTTTAACAGTTTGATAGTTGTAAGTTGTATAAATCCTATTTGTGACTTGTGCATTTAACTACATGCATAGAAACTTACACATGCTCCTATATATTCTATTCCTTATGCATATAGATATAACTTTAAATTTTAATACCACTATAGTATATTGTGCAACATACCCGTACAATATGCAATGACGTAGTATTGTCGTACTTACATAACATAATTTATAACAAAGTCATCATTTTCATTTGTACCCCCAAATTTGAATCATTCTACAGAAGGAATTTGTTGATAATGTGACAAAGGGTAAATAAATTATTATTACTAGATTACTAAATATTTGTCCTCTATTGATCTATAGGGAATTAATTTAAAATAAAATTCTCATATAACAACTTACTGGTGAGCATTGTATCCATACAATATGATGGAGTCATAAAATATAAAGTTGGGTATTTTTTTATTGTTGCATAAACAATATACTCTAGTCGATTTACTCTTTATATGTATACTTACTCTTTAATTCTAAAATGAACATAATTCAATATTAAACTTTAGAGCAAAAGCACTTATGGGTCAATGAAAGTCCATGTTCTTTCTAAAGAGCATTTCAGCACCTCTAGATAGGTTTCATGAATACGGCAAACAATACTCAATGCATTAAAATGTGGGTGGTGTATCTGCTACTGCTAATATTCTAAAGCTCCAGAAGTACCCAACCTAATTATGAAAATTCAAAAATTTCAAATAACCATAGGGCAAGTGATAAGGTTTGACTCCAAAAAGTTTGATTGAAACAAGATGTGTGTTTAATAGAGTTCACTGATATCGGCAGTATGCTGATATTTGGAATTGGAATTAGTTCTGTAAGAAATTAATTTAAATCTAGCGTTGCCTATATTTTCATATTTTTCTGTATTATCAGTAGACGTGCAAATATCTCTGTACATATGTTTATGCATTCGGTTCGGTACATTTTTAAATGAAGACATAACTTCATTTAAAAATGTACTGAACCGAATAGGTAACATATGCATGTGCGCGCATGTATATAGTAGTATGGTATATATCAGAAGGAAACACTTAAAAAATATATATTTGGAAAAGTTAGTTTCGGTAATACCGACGCTTAGATACCTTACACTTTGGCTTTCAACCGAACTTTCAACTATGCTCGAACGTAGATAAAATTAATTGTATGCATCGAGTTTCAATCAAATAAATTTATATATTTGTGTGCATGTCGAGAATATATTTTTGTATGAGAGATAGGCGTGATTTTATCCGATTTTTTCCATCCACGAACTCATCAGCTGATTGTGAACCAGTCATCGTGCGGAGAGACAGAGAGACAGACATAGATAAATCTCCTCAGATCGTAACTTTGCTCAATAATGTATATACCTTTTCATATATAGCATGAACTCAATATATTGAGCGTAGGGTGCTATCTATTTGCTTGCACACCAAAGAGCCACCTATCGACATCAATGAAATTCTAATCGAATTTATGACTCAACTAACGAAAACACCTTGCTTATAATTTTTTCCTGATAGCATCTTGGTGAGTACTATGATTGAAGCTTTTTCGTACTTAAGCTGGCAAAAACTTTATATTTGGAATGTTTTAAACCAAAAGTATGCCAATGTAGCAGATGATGGACCAAAATATTACTACTTTTATATATATGTATGTACATTTTATTACCCCCAAAATGCAGGCAACCACAACTACAACACATACAAGTTCAAACTTATGTATTTGAAAGTTTCCGAATGGAAGACATTGCTAAACATACTGAAACTGACATCATTGCGCCCAGTAGTTCAATAAAAAATAAACGCAAAATAGCTGTTTTAACTCATCTCACTGCAGGCATTTAGCTTCCCAATACGTCGCTTACGTTACGTTTCCGTTTTTGTGTTGTGTTATGTTGATTGTAGTTTATGGGGGCTGCTTTGCTATTTGAAGCATGAGTGTCACTAATAAAATTTCGTGTTTACAATTTTATTACTATTTTTTAAGAGCTTCTTCTTCTTCTTCTACTTCTTGTTTAGTTGCGTCACTCTGCTCTAATGCTGGCAATTGCACAATAAGCTCAAGAGTTTTAGCCCATTGATGACACGAACTGAAAAGTGTCGACTTGGTATCTTCAGTCTATTTGACGATAGGAATAGTATGGGTTGATGATATGATGTTAATGTTGTTGCCGCTGCTGTTGTTAAACATAGCAGCCACGTCATTGTTTAAATAAATAAATAAAGTATCTGAGTAACTGAGCGAAAATGATGAGGAATGCTCGAAAGTGGCTGCATACTTAATAAAATTTCAAATAAAATATACGAATGCGAATGTAATTGAATTTTGGACATGAACGTACTTTTATTGTGTACTTATTCTATTGTAGGTCCGTATGTATGTATCATACTACGTATTATAATGGTTTCAGAGATACTTTAATGCTTCGTTAGTTTAATGTCGTTAGTTTGTGCTGTGGGTGATGTAAGTGAAATTGTAAAATATGAAAATGGGATACAGTCGTATTCAATTAATGGCATGAATTTTTGAAGTGAATTATTTAAGGTGGCCATTATATTAGATAAAAGAAAACATTAAAAGCACTGTACTATTCGAAGATTAGCCCTATTGAGTATTGAGGCTGATCAGACCTCAGCTAGAAGGAAGTAGGAGTGGTGTACCTTCTTGAGAAAAGTATAGGGTGCAAAAGTAAAAGATAGTTTATTGAATCCTGTTTTATCCTAATCTTGTAGCCTGAACTCTTAACTATCATTGGTACGAAAATACACCAAAGAGATTAGATGAACGTAAAGCTTATTTGATATTAAATGTATTATTGGACTTCAGTTTGAAGGATCAGTTTGAGTAATATGGTTATCTACATGTTCTCAATAATTTCGAATTCGGTACGTACTAATAAATAGTAATATTAAATATACCTTCTTCCTTTGCATTGGTATAATATTGATTTAAGATGCGAATAGATAAGTATTTGAAATGTGACCTTTTCAAAAATATATTCTGGTTTACCAAATACCATAAATCGCCGATTTGTGAGTGAACGTATGCATATGTGTTTATGCGTTTACATATTGACAAATGTATGTGTGTGTACATTAAAACCGTTAAATATCAAATCGCAGCTGTCTTCAATGTGTCTATATTTGCTTTTTCATGCCCATACACATTTACATCGGATTTGCGGTTGATGCTCCTGCCGCTGCTGCTGCTGATGCTGTTGCTGTTGCTGCTGTTATTATCCATTATTGACCCAATCCCATCCTGTTGTTTTCTTTCAATAGCCAACATCTTAGATGCCAATTGAACCATATGTACAGTATAAGTTTGTATGTGTGTTTGTGTTCATGTGCTTCTTTAGTGCTTATGCACTTTTCTTTATACTGCTGAACATTTCAACATCAAATTTACACTTTTATATGTAGATATATGGAATAATGGCTTGATATTTGTACAACTTTTATTGGAAAAACTTTTGTGGTTTTTGAAAATTGCATATACCGTTGTATATATCCGTTACGTTGGAGAGAGAGATAGAGGGAGTTATATATAGATATTAGCACACCTTAGTGCTGATGTGGTTAGCCATAAGGAAGTAAATTAATTGTAAGAAAGTATTTCCTTTCGACTTGAAGTTTTCTTTTCGCTCTCATACTCTATCTCGTAATTATGTATAGCAAAATATAAAATGTTGGGGAAAATACAAAACATTTGTTTGATTTACACTTTAAATTGGCGTGGTTTTGTTAATTTAATGAGCCATTTTAGTTGCAAAGTGCATTTACAGTAAAGTTTTCTTCATATCTATAGTACAATACAATTGCTGTATTATTTCTACTAAAATTGTTGCCTGTTTCCTTAAATAAAATTTATGCTGGTTCTTTAGTTGTTTGTACGAGTACGATAGTGCAACAATATACATATACTACACAGTACAAGGAATACAACCCAAACAACAATCAGAGGAATAAAAATCATTTTTTTTATTTTCTATTTCAATGAAAATTCATGTCTTAAGTATGCAGTAGAGCATAAATGCGTTGCTACGATTATCACCACCATCATCATCATCATCATCATCATCATCATAATTGCTTCTTTATGTTAAATGTTATTGTCTGAGTTAGTTTGTATTTAGTTAGTTGGATTATTTGCACTTAATCAGTAGATTAGTTCTTAATTTTAAATTTATATATAATTTACATATCACTGAAAAGTTTCTACAACAATACACATGTGTGTGTATTGTAAATGAAGGTATTGGACAATATCACTAAAGCGATTTTGTTTTGATCGAATTTAATATTATACACAAACGAAAAAAATTTTCCATTAATACCTCAGAAGGAGCTGGTCTGAGGTTGGTTCAAAAACGATGACTGTCGAAAACGACTGACTCTACTACTTACTTACTTCCAAGCGCCGTCAGGTTCTCCAGTACTTGGTCTTTCCACAGGAGGTTTGGTCTTCCTCTTTTGCGTCGTCCTCCAGCGGGTTCCGAATATAACACCTTCTTAGCTGGAGCGTGTTCTTCCATTCGCTCGACATGACCTAGCCAGCGCAGCCGCTGGATTTTGATGCGCTTTACTATGTCAATATCGGCATACAGCTCGTACAGCTCATGGTTGTACCTTATTCGGTACTCGCCACCAACGCAAATAGGTCCAAAGATCTTGCGTAGGACTTTTCTCTCGAAAACTCCAAGCATTCGCTCATCCGAGATGGAAATTGTCCAGGATTCAGCGCCATATGTTAGGACAGGCATGATGAGAGACTTGTAGAGTGTAGTTTTCGTTCTTCGAGAGAAGGCTCGACTTCTCAATTGCTTACTCAGCCCAAAGTAACACCTGTTAGCAAGAGTTATCCTACGCATGATCTCCAAGCTGACGTCATTACTGCTGTTAATGCTGGTTCCAAGATAGACAAAGTCCCTTACTACTTCAAAAGCGTAGTTGTCAACAGTGAAGTGCTGTCCAAGACGCCGGGACTCTTTGTTTGTTGACACTAGATACTTCGTCTTGCCCTCGTTCACCGTGAGACCCATCCGACGCGACTCTCTTTCCAACTCTGAGAATGCTGCACTGACTGCTCGCGTGTTCATGCCGATTATGTCAATATCGTCGGCATACGCTAACAGCATGACACTTTTGTTGAAGATAGTGCCATTATGTCGTAGATCAGCTTCTCGTATTATTTTCTCCATAATAAGATTGAAGAAGTCGCACGATAACGAATCACCTTGTCTGAAACCCCGTTCGGTATTAAACGGTGCGGAGAGGTCCTTCCCAATTTTCACTGCACAACGGGAGTTATGCAGTGTCATTCTACAAAGTCGAATGAGCTTTGCAGGAATACCGAACTCAGACATTGTTGCATAGAGGTAATCCCTTACCGGACTGTCGAAAGCGGCTTTATAATCAACAAACGATCTGTTGATTGGGTGTTCTCCAGGATTTGGCGCAGTGTGAAAATCTGGTCGATGGTGGATTTACCAGGTCTGAAGCCGCACTGATAAGGTTCAATCAGGTTGCTGAGCATAGGCTTCAACCTTTCACACAGTACGCTCGATAGAACCTTGTATGTGATGCTCAGGAGACTTATTCCACGGTAGTTGGCGCAAATTGTGGGGTCTCCTTTTTTATGTACAGGAAAGAGAACACTGAGCCTCCAATCATCAGGCATGCTTTCATCCGACCATATTCTGCTTATGAGCTGGTGCATGCGGGTGAGCAGCTCATCGCCTCCGGTCTTAAACAACTCGGCAGGCAGGCCATCAGAACCTGCAGCTTTGTTGTTCTTCAGCCTTAAAATGGCCGTTTCAACCTCGTCATAGTCGGGTGGTGGAATATCAACACCATCATCTGTAATTGGGGTTATCGGGCAAACTCCTCCACTGGCGGAATTGTTCGTAGCATCGCCATTCAGTAACGTGGAGAAGTGTTCCCTCCATAGGCTCAGTACACTCTGGACATCCGTAACCAGATTCCCATTTCCATCACGACAAGAAGAGGCTCCGGGATTTAAACCTCCACTCAGGCGCTTGATCTTTTCAAAGAATTTTCGAGTCTCATTCTTGTCGGTACACATCTCTATCTCCTCACACTCGCGTCTTTCCAACTCCCTCTTCTTGCGCCTGAAAAGACGTCTCTCTGCACTCCTTTTCTCTCTATACCGCTCCTTAACAGCTCGCGTTGCGCCTGCACGCAGGGTTTTTCTGTAGTCGGCGTCTTTCTCTGCGGTAGCGTCGCGACACTCCTGATCATACCACTCATTCCTCAGAGACCGGTAGTAACCGATTACCTCCTCGACAGCAGTAGTCATGGAGTGGGATATATGTGTCCACCGTGCGCATGTATCATCAAGTGGGGGAGTGTTCTGCATAAGCAGTTCCGATAGTCGAGTGGAAAATGCATCTGCTGTCTCTGGTGATCGCAGCTTACTTACGTCGAGCTTTCTCTGTGTGGGACTTTTCTTGTTATTTGCGACACATAGGCGTGTGCGCACCTTAGCTGCAACAAGGTAGTGATCCGAGTCGATGTTGGCACCACGATCTGGAGACAGCCATGTCGCTTTGTGGATGTCGAGATGCTGGAATCTGGTACCACCAATTACCATGTTTCGTGCTGCGGCGAAGTCGATCAGCCTCATTCCGTTATCGGAGGTGTTCTGGTGGAGGCTGAATTTTCCGACAGTTGGACCAAAGGTACCTTCCTTGCCCACCCTGGCATTAAAGTCGCCAAGCACGATTTTGATATCGTGGCGGGGGCAGCGGTCATAAGCTTCTTCGAGGCTCTGAAAGAAGCTCTCCTTGGTCACATTGTCCTTCTCATCCGTCGGAGAGTGGGCACATATAAGGCTGATGTTGAAAAATTTTACCTTGATGCGGATTGTGGCCAGCCGTTCGTTCACAGGCGTGAACTGTGAGACAAGATGTCGTAGTCTCTTGCTGACCAAAAATCCACATCCTAATTCGTGCCTTTCAGCATGGCAACTGTAGTAGATGTCACAGGACGCTCTTTTGGAGCAGCCCTGTCCTGTCCATCGCATTTCCTGGAGAGCGGTGATGTCAGCTCTGTATTTTTCGAGGACATCAACCAGCTGGATAGAGGCACCCTCCCTATAAAGGGACCGGATATTCCAGGTGCATATCCGTAAATCATTGTCCTTTTTTCGTTTGCGGTGGTCATCAACAAAAGCGGTAGTCCTTATCCGAGGCATATTTGTTTTTTTCATTGGGGGGGTGTTTTATGTGGCGGGTCCCAAACCCAACGCACAACCTCTAACCGAGAAGATTTTCGCCACTCACTTCAGCCGCCTCCCAGCGGGTGCCAGGAAGACGTTGCCCGGTGGTCGCCACATGGAGGGCCCCCATTAATAATAATGAAAGCGCCATCACAAGCTATATGACTACCCCTCATTAACAAATAAAGGTATCATCACATAGCGCTCAGATCAAACTACATGACAGCCAGTGAGTTGACTTGCGATGAGTTCAACAAGGATTGCGCTAGCCCCACCCGGTTGAGGCAGTTAGACACGTTACCTTGCGAAAACTCCACCAGACCACCAACGACTTACTCAGTGTTACGAAAATATGTTTGAAAACAATTTGTTTGAAATCTGGCCCAATAGCACAATGCTGATTTTGATTAGTAAGTGACCCAGCATTAAACTGAATACCAAAACTACACATATCTCTGATGAAATAAAATAAAATAAAAAAAAAATAAATATGTGGCACTTAAAGCCCCAAAGGGCTCATTGGCCGATCTTCTCTTCCATTACTGTTGTGCGTCTTAAATTTTGGACAGTATTAGAATGGACCTACTTATTTTAGCCGGTTCCGAACGGCAGAACACTTATGACATCACTTACATATGAAATATGTGACATATATATGAAATAAAATATCTTGGATTAATTTTAGATGGTCAATTTTCCCGAAGGCATCCAAAGCACTGTGTACTTTCGCTTTGCAACTACATCTGGATGTGAAGGACGATAAAAAATGCATTGTAACTCTCAGTGCAAGGTATATACTCATATTTTTCTTTCGAACATACTCGCTATTCTAGGCAAATCCTATTAGAAAAAAATAACTGAGAACGAAGTTGTTTTGTATTATTACACAAATTTCAAAATTTATATCGATCTAAAAAGTAAACGTTATAATATTTAATTATACATAAATTACTGCACCAGCGTTCCCGAATAAACACGTAAACTCATTTGTATGTGTAAATGCTGTCCTAATAAAATTTATGGCCCAGTTTTTGATCTGCTCCAATTCACTGCCAAGCACAAACATTCACATACGTTTTACATAATGGCATTCATACAGCCAGTCTGATAAATATTCATGAAGTGCCATTTATTTTTTAGACCGCATAAAACATTTTTACTATACCACACTGTATTGGATTCAAAATCAAAGCAACTCTTGTGCTACTTTAAATATTTTTTTTTTCACATTTCATCGGAAACTTTGGGTTATGTAAGTAAAATAATAAACTATATTTATATTTATTAAAATAATACAACAAATATAAGGAGTTGTTTGTTGTTGTTGTATACTATATTTTTATATAGTGAAAAGTGAAAAAAAAAATACAGAGAGAACGAACTTCATTCCCGTGAATATTTGCACGAGCATGTGCTGCGTGCGGCTAACAATTGTTGTAACAGCTGTAACTTTGTACCATCAGAAATAGCTGAAATTGTTTTTCAATACTTGTAACATTTTTATACTCCAGTACATGCAACATGCATTTGTTTGACACTCCTCTAAATATGATTCTATTAAAATCGTATTAACTTTCATTTCACGCATACCTAAACAACACGTTCAGCAACATGGAATTTACATTAATCAAAACACAAATTAAGAATGTGTTGCAAAGCGTACACTCAACATGTCGACATTAATAACAATTAAGACCAATTAATATGTGCGTGCGTAATTAAATTTAAAAATGTGTCACACGGCGTATGGGTAACATAATTGCTGGAGAACACGAACATGTATGATAAATGGTTTGTTCATACCTACCTATTGAGAATTAATATAATTCCACAAAATTTCATTGATTTCAGTTCTTTAAGAGCAACAATTACAATGACGAGTAACTTTAATTTGCTAATGTAAGCAATTTCAATGTAAAAGTTTCACACAAGAACAAACAACCATGAAGTGATGTACATATGTACGCAGATACAAGTGCTACTATACAATCTGTTATTAAATCCCTCAACAATTCTCGATTACCATATCACATTCATCATCATCGCCATTGCCATCGTTATTATCACTATCGACCAATATAAAATTAGATTGATGTTCTATGTTATCCTTTGTGTATATCATACATACATAGCATATGTCTATATGTAGATACTATGTACAAATGTATTTGTGAATAATCCTTAAACATCTTGCGTTTACGCTGCAATCATCCGTGTTTGTCTGTTAAATAGCTTTGCTCAATTGTTTGGCCAACTGGAATGGCATAGTGTTGTGTGGTATGCTCTGTTACGTACAAATGTATACATGTATCGTAGTATGTAAGTATACAAGAAGAATTTAGATGCTTTTGTAAAAAGTTGAGACGATTTGCAATTTACTTAAGAGAAACCAAAGGTACAGAAAGAATTGGGAAAATTAAAAAATTGTATGTAACCTAACACAACAATATTCACATCATGCCATTAAGTTGGTATGTGATGATTAGGCATTAGGCCGCAGTCTTATTTTATTCCAATAAAAGTAGCAAAAATTCATTTTTGCCAGTTCACTTTTATGTTATTTCTTCAAATAATGAAATTAAAATTATTTACTTTAACCCTTAAATGCTGGGCTTAAACTGTCACCATGAATCATATGTATATAGAACGCTTATAGATAGCTTCCAAAAATATACCAATGTGCTAAAAATACTAAAATGTTTCAAATAAAATAAATTTCTGTTTAAATTGAGCAAGAAAGTTGTAAGTAACAGAAAGTATATCAGCAAAAAATATATATCTTTCAGTGATATTATGTAGTGATGATAAATTTCGTACTCTACCTTCTCAGCAATAATTGTTTTTTTTTTCTAAACACTAAAAATAAATAGTTATTAAAAATAAAAATTAACTGAATCGATTAAAAACTTCGGCTATCTCTCATACAATCTTATGCGCACGAATTCATAGAGCCATTAAGTTGAAACTAGGTACTCGGTTTTTTTTTTTGCAAATCATTTTATACTTATGTTCCGCTACGCTAATGATCGTTTGTAATTTTATGTTATATGTGGATATGTGTGCATTAGAGTGGTTCAAGCGAATCTTGAACCTTGATTAAATTCGACGTGTTGTCCTGAAAAAAGGTTCTCGAAATATCTTTTATAATAAAGATCTTATTGATTGTATTGCCACCTTTTAATATCTTCTATTATGTTATTTCGATCCATTTGATGCATTAACGTATGGAAAATTCTAATATACAATATATATTTTCTTTTTGAATGTTTATTTGCATCGCATATACCAAAGATAGTAGCAACAGAAAATAGCAAATATTTCAGAGGGAAATTATTTAAATAAATGTTTTTTGAAGTATTCGATTACTTTTGTTTTTGAAAAAAAGTGAGAATGAATAACAATAAAAAGAGAAATAAAACACAACAACAATATTGAATAGCTTGCAAGATGCTCAGCTATTAAAGTGTATACTTACCCATACATAGATATCTTTGTCCTTATTTTGTTGTTGTTATTGTTATTTTGTAATACTCTTTAAAATTTGCATAATAATGCAGTACAAATATTTCAACATGGTCGAATGTTGAGAAATTGTTAGATTTTTGTACGAATACATTTTATATTTAATCACTTACTTGTACACTTACTTGAGAGAATAGACGACGACATATATACATAGATATACAATGGTATATTCTTCATTTAATACGAATTTATTAGGAAATAAGATAGTGCATTCAATGTATGTATTGCTGAATATATAGGTACTTATATTATACATATCGACACCGGTTGGTTATTGGGTTTAATAAATTTTTACAATCTCTTTAAATACACATAAATGTATCCTGTTCTATTATTTTCACATAACAATCGTCAGTTATGTGATACTTATACTCCTAAAAATACATATGTAGGAATTGTTGAAAAGAACAGAAAAAAATAAAAATAAAAATAATAAATCCTATACTCATAAAAGACCAGTACTGAGTGTATTCAATTCGAGCATACTGCTATACTGTACTCACATAGTGCCATAAAACGTATTCAACGAAGTGCTGAAAGAATCATTTCTTAATTTTGTTTGTTTGTTCCTTTTTATTTAGTTTTCGATAATTTTTGTACAACGATGTCTATTAAAATCTATTTCCTCTTTCGAATTAAATTTCTTCATTTCATTCAATCGTTTGTGTATTTTAAGATTCTATTGTTACGATTACGTATGGTTGCCAGATGTTGTGGGCTAAAAAAAAAATTTATGAAATTTTTAAATATTCTAATGGATACAAATAGGGCGCTATGATTTCTTCTTGAAAACTTGTATGAAACTTGAAAATTTTGTACTTGTTAGTACGCCAGTGTTCAGTTTTACTATGAAATACTTGAAAAGATTTTGGACATTCACAACTGTGTACGAAATCGACCGAAGCGTCCACAACAAAATCTTCAACATTAATAAATCCACACAAAATACCCTATACCTACTATTTATGTTACCTAACAACTGCTGTACTAGAGTAGGAGTTTACTCGGAAGACCTGTATAGCGTCCTGACAGAGAGTCAGCCTGCGATTATGGCATTTGATTCGATCATCACAACAACTATTTTTATTTAGCAATGCAGATAAAGTCTTGTAACTGCACAGCAAATGCTATCTTGATTTGTGCTCCGGCACATTGCAACTTCGCCAGTGGAGTGGAGTATAAGCTGGATCGATCGAAACATATTGTTAAAGATTTCATCAATATCCTGAAGGTAGATTGATATAAGAAGATAATGCAAATCGTCCGCAAGAGCATTGGATATTCCTTGAATCATTATATGAATGTGTAGAAAACAATAGGCCGTGTGTTGTAAGTTGATAAAGGATTCAGTGTTATAAAAGTTTGAATGTCTTGAAATCCAAATAAGATTCCGCCAACTATAGATGATTCAAATGTAATTGAGGGGTTTAAGTATGTTTCCCGAGAGTCATTATCCTTATATCATGTAATATCTCCCCTATTTCGTACAACTATATTCTATGTAGGACCCACTGCACAATCGCAGAACAATATGGCCACATTAAATCTTCAAAATTCATTATTTTTGCTTTTCTGATTGTTTTGTAATTTTTAATTTGATTGTATATGTACATTTTTAGTAGTATTGTCATATAGTAATTTGGAGTTTACGCAATTATGTTCTTCTGTATAGCAATAAGTGTTTTAGATGCTTTCAACTGTTCAAGTGAAGAGTAAACAGTATTATATGATAGCACATGTGCTCGTGTGGTATCGGTATGCAGATGGATATCATAATTCGCCTCTCGAAATATTTAAACTGTGTGTGCATGGAGATGTATAGGTATTAAATTTCATTTCATATACAATATTTCCTACACAATATAAGGATAGTTTTTGTTTCGTTGCTTATGAACTGTTATGACGCCATCCAATTTTGAAATATGTCTGATATATTTATGTACTTACAGTTAGCATGATTGTAATTTTCATTTAAATTCTTTTATGATTTCTTTATTTATTATTGTTCATATATTTATCATATATACTTGTTTTTTTAATTTAATTCAATTAATATGAGTACTTAGTAGTATTTACATATAAATCATATACATACAAATACTTACTTACTTACTTACTTATGTGGCCATAACAACCGAGTATCGATTTAGGCCGAAAATAACATGCTTCGCCAGCCATCTCTGTTCTTCGCTAGCTGGCGCCAGTTAGAAATTCCAAACGCCGTCAGGTTCTCCAGTACTTGGTCTTTCCACCGGAGGTTTGGTCTTCCTCTTTTGCGTCGTCCTCCAGCGGGTTCCGAATATAACACCTTCTTAGCTGGAGCGTGTTCTTCCATTCGCTCGACATGACCTAGCCAGCGCAGCCGCCGGATTTTGATGCGCTTTACTATGTCAATATCGGCATACAGCTCGTACAGCTCATGGTTGTACCTTATTCGGTACTCGCCACCAACGCAAATAGGTCCAAAGATCTTGTGTAGGACTTTTCTCTCGAAAACTCCAAGCATTCGCTCATCCGAGATGGAAATTGTCCAGGATTCAGCGCCATGATGAGAGACTTGTAGAGTGTAGTTTTCGTTCTTCGAGAGAGGGCTCGACTTCTCAATTGCTTACTCAGCCCAAAGTAACACCTGTTAGCAAGAGTTATCCTACGCATGATCTCCAAGCTGACGTCATTACTGCTGTTAATGCTGGTTCCAAGATAGACAAAGTCCCTTACTACTTCAAAAGCGTAGTTGTCAACAGTGAAGTGCTGTCCAAGACGCCGGGACTCTTTGTTTGTTGACACTAGATACTTCGTCTTGCCCTCGTTCACCGTGAGACCCATCCGACGCGACTCTCTTTCCAACTCTGAGAATGCTGCACTGACTGCTCGCGTGTTCATGCCGATTATGTCAATATCGTCGGCATACGCTAACAGCATGACACTTTTGTTGTTTGTAGATCAGCAGCTCGTATTATTTTCTCCATAATAAGATTGAAGAAGTCGCACGATAACGAATCACCTTGTCTGAAACCCCGTTCGGTATTAAACGGTGCGGAGAGGTCCTTCCCAATTTTCACTGCACAACGGGAGTTATGCAGTGTCATTCTACAAAGTCGAATGAGCTTTGCAGGAATACCGAACTCAGACATTGTTGCATAGAGGTAATCCCTTACCGGACTGTCGAAAGCGGCTTTATAATCAACAAACGATCTGTTGATTGGGTGTTCTCCAGGATTTGGCGCAGTGTGAAAATCTGGTCGATGGTGGATTTACCAGGTCTGAAGCCGCACTGATAAGGTTCAATCAGGTTGCTGAGCATAGGCTTCAACCTTTCACACAGTACGCTCGATAGAACCTTGTATGTGATGCTCAGGAGACTTATTCCACGGTAGTTGGCGAAAATTGTGGGGTCTCCTTTTTTATGTACAGGACAGAGAACACTGAGCCTCCAATCATCAGGCATGCTTTCATCCGACCATATTCTGCTTATGAGCTGGTGCATGCGGGTGAGCAGCTCATCGCCTCCGGTCTTAAACAACTCGGCAGGCAGGCCATCAGCACCTGCAGCTTTGTTGTTCTTCAGCCTTAAAATGGCCGTTTCAATCTTGTCATAGTCGGGTGGTGGAACATCAACACCATCATCTGTAATTGGGGTTATCGGGCATTCTCCTCCACTGGCGGAATTGTTCGTAGCATCGCCATTCAGTAACGTGGAGAAGTGTTCCCTCCATAGGCTCAGTACACTCTGGACATCCGTAACCAGATTCCCATTTCCATCACGACAAGAAGAGGCTCCGGGATTTAAACCTCCACTCAGGCGCTTGATCTTTTCAAAGAATTTTCGAGTCTCATTCTTGTCGGTACACATCTCTATCTCCTCACACTCGCGTCTTTCCAACTCCCTCTTCTTGCGCCTGAAAAGACGTCTCTCTGCACTCCTTTTCTCTCTATACCGCTCCTTAACAGCTCGCGTTGCGCCTGCACGCAGGGTTTTTCTGTAGTCGGCGTCTTTCTCTGCGGTAGCGTCGCGACACTCCTGATCATACCACTCATTCCTCAGAGACCGGTAGTAACCGATTACCTCCTCGGCAGCAGTAGTCATGGAGTGGGATATATGTGTCCACCGTGCGCATGTATCATCAAGTGGGGGAGTGTTCTGCATAAGCAGATCCGATAGTCGAGTGGAAAATGCATCTGCTGTCTCTGGTGATCGCAGCTTACTGACGTCGAGCTTTCTCTGTGTGGGACTTCTCTTGTTATTTGCGACACATAGGCGTGTGCGCACCTTAGCTGCAACAAGGTAGTGATCCGAGTCGATGTTGGCACCACGGATCGATTTCACGTCCATCACACTGGAAGCATGCCTTCCGTCAATCACCACATGATCAATTTGATTTCTTGTACGTTGATCTGGAGACAGCCATGTCGCTTTGTGGATGTCGAGATGCTGGAATCTGGTACCACCAATTACCATGTTTCGTGCTGCGGCGAAGTCGATCAGCCTCATTCCGTTATCGGAGGTGTGGAGGAGGTGGAGGCTGAATTTTCCGACAGTTGGACCAAAGGTACCTTCCTTGCCCACCCTGGCATTAAAGTCGCCAAGCACGATTTTGATATCGTGGCGGGGGCAGCGGTCATAAGCTTCTTCGAGGCTCTGAAAGAAGCTCTCCTTGGTCACATTGTCCTTCTCATCCGTCGCAGCGTGGGCACATATAAGGCTGATGTTGAAAAATTTTGACTTGATGCGGATTGTGGCCAGCCGTTCGTTCACAGGCGTGAACTGTGAGACAAGATGTCGTAGTCTCTTGCTGACCAAAAATCCACATCCTAATTCGTGCCTTTCAGCATGGCAACTGTAGTAGATGTCACAGGACGCTCTTTTGGAGCAGCCCTGTCCTGTCCATCGCATTTCCTGGAGAACGGTGATGTCAGCTCTGTATTTTTCGAGGACATCAACCAGCTGGATAGAGGCACCCTCCCTATAAAGGGATCGGACATTCCAGGTGCATATCCGTAAATCGTGGTCCTTTTTTCGTTTGCGGGGGTCATCAACAAAAGCTGTAGTCCTTATCCGAGGCATATTTGTTTTTTTCATTGGGGGGGGTTTTTTATGTGGCGGGTCCCAAACCCAACGCACAACCTCTAACCGAGAAGATTTTCGCCACTCACTTCAGCCGCCTCCCAGCGGGTGCCAGGAAGACGTTGCCCGGTGGTCGCCACATGGAGGGCCCCCATTAATAATAATGAAAGCGCCATCACAAGCTATATGACTACCCCTCATTAACAAATAAAGGTATCATCACATAGCGCTCAGATCAAACTACATGACAGCCAGTGAGTTGACTTGCGATGAGTTCAACAAGGATTGCGCTAGCCCCACCTGGTTGAGGCAGTTAGACACGTTACCTTGCGAAAACACCACCAGACCACCAAATACCACCTGTAAATAGTTGTAAATCATATATATGTAAAATACTGTTTAATTTGTTATCGCTAATTAAATAGCAAATATTTTAATCGTCTATAACTATACAATAATGTTCACAGGTAAACTAAAAAATGTCTCATAAATCCATGAGTATATATTAATCTGTGTTATTTATTTACAACATAAATTTGCTAGCAAAAACAACTATAGCAGCAACAATAATAAATTTTAAATTGACATTACAGTCGGTTATAAAATAATGAAAGGCTCTTACTTACATTGCAGTGACTTTGAATGTGAGCTACCTTAAATAGTAGCATTATTCTTCCATTTCTTTTTTCGAATGTATTAATACAATAATATTAAGATACGTACCACACACGGTTCTTCAATATCAAAGATAAAGCAAGTTGTGTCGATTTTCTCATTTCAATATTAATGGAGCAACTGAAATGGAATGGAAGTGGGTGCAGTAGCTCAGTGGTTAGTGTGTTCGCTGATGCATAACAAATTTAATATCGATAAGATTTTTCTTTTGAACTATACCCACCTGTCGGCAAGCAATTGGCAATTCTTCCGACAGTAACAACTTGCCATGAAAAAGCTTCTAAAAGAATTCTGTGACAAAGATCAGAAAAAGTGATGTCACAAGTGTTCTGCCGTTCGGAACCGGCTAAAATAAGTAGGTCCCTTCTAATATTGTCCAAAATTTAAGACGCACAACAGTGCCACATAGTTATTTTTTTTTTAACTGAAATGGAAGATTAAGTAAATTAAAGTTAAAAGAAAATTTGGTATTGCCATGGGCAACCAAAAAGTCTGGAACCATTTCACTTCACTTTGGATAGAATTATCTCATATTGGATGATCGTAAGGTAATTTGTCAGACTACATTGAATAGAAATATCAAAGACATGTGTTTACTTATATAGTTCGTTTGGTCTTTCTGTAACTCCACCAATCAGTGGTGTAATGAGGTTTCGAAAGTCTTGTGAATATTGATTTCCCTTAGCCTTAAATGTTATTGAAGGATTTAAACATTTCTTGAAATTCTCGGCCATAATCCAAACTATGATGTAATGGGGTATCGACCCAAACAGTGGAATCCATGGCATACACAGTGGTGTAATGGGTTCTCGAGAGTCTTGTAAGGATTGTTCTAACTAAACCCCAAATGATATTAAATTTTTTAAAGTTATTATGTTTCATAACCTTTTTTAAGTTTATTGGCGTAAAATTATTTTCAATGCCGAACTATTATCTTTGGGTCTATTAAAATGTTGCTATGATAATAATACCAATTTTTGGTTTCGCAATATTAAACATTTTGCACGATACTGTGATATATATAAAAAAATGCAATAAATAAATAAAAGTAGAAAAATAATATGCAAATTTAATTACAGCTTATTTTGCGCAGAGAAGTTGAAATAATTTGGTGTATTATATAGAAAATAATAACTGAAATCAGTATTGCATATTTTTATGTGCTGGTAAAAGCTAATGATTTTACATTCACCCACTACAATACTGAACAACTGCATGTACGTGAACTTTTTTTTTTAATATAAAATAATCACATATGCAAATTAATTATCATGATGAGATTTTTGTAAAAATCCACAATAATTTCAAAATACATATACGAGTTCTGTATACCACTGCTTCTCAGTGTTATTTTCAATCATTTCATTTTCGCTTAAAACTATGCATACATGGACATGGACACGCACCAAACAAATGCAATTACTAAATAATGCACGAGATGAAAATCAAGATATAAAAAAAAAAAAAATGAAATATTAAAATTGTTGGAATTTTATTATTTTATTTTATTTTATTTATACTGCTGCCTCTTATTTATTATTAACGGTAGGTACAGCACGATTCATTTCTTCTTATTGACATCTGTTGCTGATTGTAAATACTATACATAGTATACTCTCAATAAGTATTATTATATGTAGATTTTATTTATTGCATTTGCTTCTTTATTTGTAATTCATTAAAAAACTTTATTTTTACTAATTTTTTGATTATTATTCCTTTGCTCTTTTTATTTATGAGTTTTTCTGTTGACAGATCTTATAACTATCGTATCTACTTATACGCTATACATGCGGATCGTATACGATAATTATAATATGCTGTACTCTGATTTAATTCACTGTGATTTAATTTAATTGCTGTGGAAATACACATTATTTAAAAAATGATTTTACAGTCGGTCTTGACCAACCGAATTATATCTACACATTTAGATATATGTATATTAGAATTTGACTTGCATATCCATATTTTTTTTATTTACCCTACTTTGTATGGGAGCTACATTAAGAAGTGTGCCTGATTCCTGATTTTATGCCAGCTTATTTTCGACTACAATATTAATTTCAGTGTAGAATATGGCTGTTATAAACAGAAGATTGCCGAAGTGACAGCGGTTTAAATTTAAAAGAACTTTAGGCACTTTTTATGGGAGCTACTATAATAAGTGGTCGTGGCTCATTCATTTCTTGTAGATCTAGTTATCCTTACAATACTAATCCGCAATTTAAATATATGTTAGTTGTTCTACGCAGAATAGTTCGTAAGTTAGGACTTTGTATGGCGAAAAGAAATGCATACATTTTGTGTGGGAACTACTATAAGAAGTAGGCGTGGCTTATTTATTTCCACCAAAATTATGTAGGAGTATTACACAAATCTATGTACCAAATATTGTTGTCCTAGATGATATATTAAGTCAGTTATAGCAAGTTAAACATTTTAAATATTCCGAGGTTAGTCACTTTTATTGCTCCGTGTAGGCGTGACAACCGATCATTCCAATTAGCAATCCCATCCGTACCCTTAGATTATAGGCTACCCAATATTTGCTCAAGTTATTGACGAAATCAACCAGGTGATAGACATACAGACGGACAGACGGATGGGCGAACATCTTTAAATCAATTATATAGGCGTTGCTGATCAGGAATATATATATACTTTTCTATATCTTCGGAGATTTCTTCAAGTTTCTGACTGAAATGATAATACCACCATGCAAAAATAATAAATACCGCCATCTGTACAGTTTCTCCAATACAATTTATAGGATAAATATTCAATGGTTCACAAACAAATTTTTTTTTTAAATATGAAGAGGCATTCTTGTGTAAACTACTGCGATTTTTAGTTATTACGTTGACTTAAAATTAAACATCTTCGCTTTGTTTCGCCGATAACCTCCATGTTTCAAGTGAATTTCCTCCTACTAGCCATATTGCCATGTTGGGGAGCAAGACAGATTCAAAGGAAGCCAAGTCAGTCGGCGAGTAGAATGGGTACGTCATCAGTCCGTAACCATCTGATGCAATTTGGCAGCGACCATTGTGTGTGAATGTGTTGATGTCGTTATTCTTTCTGTAAAAAGTATGCAAGGATTATTCTTTTGGAATCCGTGACAATTCCTGTCGATGAAACTGTCTTATCAATAATTCCTCGGTAACCAAATTTATCTGGTCAAGTTATGATTTACTAATACCGACTATCTCATTCACAAGAATCAAACAAGCAAACCGTGTTGCTATATCACACAGTAGGCAATTCAGTAAAGCTGTTTTGCTGAACGCAAAATAATTCGATTTAAACAGTATTTATAATTTGAACTCTTTCAAACAGACAGATATTTCAAATTTGTTCTTGTGATTAGGCACAGCCGAGTATTTTATTTCAGAATGTCAATGGGGCAATGGGGATGTGATAAAAAATGGAGTGCTTTCGGAGCGAAATTACAAAATCGTGCAAAGTGTCTTTTTCAAAATGATCCAGTTTGGTTCAACCGAAAGCGTGATACAGACAAGACAATTTTTATGTAATAGCACACATTATTTTCGATAGGCCTCAAATAGTTTACCACATTCAGTGCATATTGTTAAATTTAATTTAAATTTATGATTTTGAAAAAAATTAAAAAGTAATTTTTTTCTTGTGTTTTGAAAATTAAATGATTAAATCCCTTCCTACTGAGTAACTTCAAATCCTCAAATTAGGGAATATTTTATATTTTAATTTTTAAATAAATATGTGGCACTTAAAGCCCCAAAGGGCTCATTGGCCGAGCTTCTCTTCCATTACTGTTGTGCGTCTTAAATTTTGGACAGTATTAGAAGGGACCTACTTAATTTAGCCGGTTTCGAACGGCAGAACACTTGTGACATCACTTTTTCTGAGCTTTGTTACAGAGTTCTTTTAGAAGCTTTTTCATGGCAAGGGTACCGTTCGAAACAAAAATCTTATCGATATTAAATTTGTTATGCATCAGCCGGGGATTGAACCACGACCTACAGATCAGAAGGCGAACACACTAACCACTGAGCTACGGCAACCAGGGAATACTTTAACGTACTATAAAACATATTTCTTGTGTCTGAAAAAGTTCACAAGACTCAGTTCGTTTCCCAAAAGTTGTATTTTTATTTAAAAAATGTCCAAATTGAAATATACTCTTTGAAAAATTAATTACTATAAATAAAGTTCCTCAACTTCAACCCACAGTATACATGTAGATATATATCCATATATGGCTATACAATGCATGTGTATTTGCGTACAAGCTCAAAGCAAACTATGCAAATTTTTATACATAAATATGCCACATATTCGTATGTTCACTCAAATACATACACATGTACGTATATGCACAGGTGTAACTCAAAAAACGAAACTTTATCATATTTATAAACTAGTAACCGCACTCTATGTGGTATGAGAGCAGAACGGGAGTGTTTTGTGTGTTTTGGAACGTATAGAAAAAAACAATCAGTGTGTATTTAATTTACTCTCCTCATAATAGACTGCAAGTAAAGAAAAAAACAGCCTGCAAAAAGTGAATGGAAATTAAAATAAGAATAAAAAAGGTGTCAAAAAAGGTATAATTAAAAAGTAATACCCGGATGCGAAGCAAGCACAGCGTATTCCCAGATTGAAAGCAGAAGTTTCAAATCAAATATATTTTTGAACAATAATAGAATGTAAATGTAACAAACAAAACCAGCTTTTCGTTTGTAATTGACACATAAATATATAGGTAACTTGTGAAACTAGTACTTACTTCACTTACTTATGTGGTCATTACAATCCAAAATCGATTTAGGCTCATTCCAGCATGCTTCGCCAGCCATTTTTTTCCTTCACTAGCAGGTACCAGTTAGAAATTTCAAGCGCTGTTGGGTTCTCCAGTACTTGGTCTTTCCACTGACCGCTTGCGTGTTGATGCCGATTATGTCAATATCATCGTCATACGCAAACAGCATGACACTTTTGTCGAAGATAGTGCCATTATGTCGTATGTCAGCAGCTCGTATTATTTTCTCCATAATGAGATTGAACAAGTCGCACGATAACGAATCATCTTGTCTGAAACTCCGTTCGGTATTAAAAGGTGGAGAGAGGTCCTTCCCAATTTTTACCGCACAACTGTTGCGTCTGAGCGGCTTTATAATCAACAAATGGATGGTGTGTGTCGATCTATTTCTTTTGGGTCTTCTTCAGATTTTGGCACAGTGTGAAAATCTGGTCGATGCTAGATTTAACTTTCTGACCTCGTTATTGTCGGGTGGTGGAGCATCTACACCATCATCCGTGACTGGGGAGTTCCTGAAATCGCCTCCACTGGCGGAATTGTTCGAAGCGTCGCCATTCAATAACGTGGAGAGGTGTTTCCTCCATAAGCTCAGTAAATTATGGACATCTATAACCGGGTTCCCATTTTTGTAAAAATAGTATGTCTGAAAAATTAAACAATTTAACAACAAAACCTGTCTACTTTTTATCTGAAAAATAAATGTTATAATCGAACAGATAACATAGATGAATATGAGAAGCGCAATTGTAAGTTAAAAAATTTTTTATCACTTCCAAAATTATAACATACATATTATCTATAATATTTATCGGCCCTGGGAAACACTTGTTCCTTGGTTTGAAAGTTCACCTTTAATTATTTTTTCCCAGTGTGCGTGGAATTTGCAATTAGACCGATTCACTGCCATCATTTGTATACACAGGAATAAATAATTGATAAAAAACAAATCTTGTTGTATATATTTATTCGCGATTTACATTAACTCCACATTTCGGAAACTTTTCCGGTTCGAGAACTAATGAAATTTATACATAAATTTATTCTTTATAAATTTTGCTCGAAATGCTTCTTGGAGAGGTCATTTTCTCGATGGGACGCGAATGATATAAACACGATATATATACATATGTGTATGTCCATAGAAATGTGCCTGTATCAGGTTCTACATTGAATCATCCCATATTAGTAATAGTGGTAGCTCTAATTTGTATCGTCTATTCTTTTCACAATTGGTTACCATTGCTGAGGTGATGGCAATAGTGTATGAGCGTGTATGTGCAATTGTGACAAATTTCCAAGTAAATGTGACAAAGGCAAATAAAAGTTATTTATTAATTTAAGGATTTGTGTGGACTTTGTGGATATTTTGGTTGAGGTTGTCGCTGTTGGTGTGTTGCGTTGCATGCTTAAGTAGTGTACTGCGGTAATACAACAGCAGCAGCACTTGCAGTAGCAATCTTTTCATATGTAAGTATGTATGCACATTAGACTTATCCAAAAAATGTATACAATTTTCGGTATATTTTTTATGATCACGAAGTTTTCGTCAAAACTCTACAAAAACAAAAAAAAAAAAAATCAGGACAAAAATAAGAATAAAACAGTTTTCCTGACCTATTCGTGTTAGTGCTATAGCTAACTTTGAGCTAACTAGCTAGTTTCTGAAATAACAATTTTTTTTAATGTTTCAATTTTTGCACCGCTCAGAAGATGAAAGTTTATAATTTGATTTTTTCTGGAATTCCAAATTTGTTTCCAAATATTTCTGAAAAAAATCCATTATTTTTTTATTTTCATTTGGCCAAACTCTAGCGTTGGGAAAAACGGAAATGTGCTTCGCCGTTTGAGTGTGAATAAATTCAAGTTACCCTCTGCAAACAATCATTGAGTATACGCATACTGTACCAAGTATTCCTATACACACTTAAGTAGATGTCTATAAAAGTAACATTTTACATGCATTTTTTTCACAGATCAAATATTTTTGCAAACAAATCTTTCAACACATTTTTGGGTGGTATAAAAAATCAAATTCTATGAATTTGGAAAAACCAACGCACATATGTATGTAAGTGCACATTTCTATATAAAATACCTACTTAGTCATTTGTTTATATGTGATTTAATTTATTTTACCATATACACACGTTATTTGTTGTTATTAAATAATGCTGTAGATGAATTAGCTTTGCTGTAAGCAAATATGAATTTTAATCAGACATTTAGAAAATATTTTGCCTTCCTTCTATATATGAGTGTATTTAATATACATAGATATAAATAATGTAATATATGTGAATTGAATAAATATAAGTCAGTTAGGTTTCGTATCAGTACCACAAAAGATCTTTTTCACCAAGACTACCAAAATCGACTATTTATTAATATAAAAAAGTCAGAAGCCTAATATAAATTGTTAAATACAGAAAAGGAAGAGTTCAATGCTTTCATTAAAAACAATGGTCGTATTTATAGTTAAAATTGGGATAATCTTAAATTTATGTATGAGCAATTGGTATACAAGTAGATACTAAACAAACAAATTTTCCTAATATTGGCTGTAACTATATTCCACAAACTTTCAAATCAAGTTGACATCTAAGTGCAGCTGGATCGGTCATGTCGATTGAATGGAATAACTCGTTGTAGCCAAGAATATCTTATATTCAGAATCCAATAGAGAACGGATTTGGATTTGGATTTGCATATGTACATAAAATAGTAGGTGTGATACTTCCATACTTGACAAAACTTCCAACTAGAGAATATATATTCACTGGCATCATTTGGTTGTATCACATTTGTTTTTGGGAATATATAGCGATATTATTAAGCGGAGAGAAGTAGTGTCTTTGTATTGGAGTTATGGTGGTCTAAGGCTAAAAGAAGTATTCACGAATTTGTATGAGAACTACATTAAACGGTCAAACTCAAATTACCGGTTTTGAGTCGATTGAAGCCATTAAGGCAAATTTGTAAAACCAATTAAGCCCATTCCGAATTTTAGTATTAAGTGTACAATGTTACTGAGAAAAATTTTAACTACCTGTTGTATTCAACAAACTAAATGTCAAATAGTGTTGATATCGGTACAATGGCAGCGTCGTAAGTGGACGAAAAAGAACGGCAACATAGCCAGAAATGATTTGTAAGATGAAGATCAGAACTCAACAAACACATCCAATACATACTGAAAAATCATCTACATGTGATGAAAAAATTTGGTAATCGTAGTGTCTACTTGACCGGGCGTTCGTACGAAATTTTGGATATCGATCGACCGACCATTATCAAGATTACGGGCACCTGTCATTGTTGATAGTCGCTATCCGTTGGATGTTTCCACTGTGGGGTGAAAGAGTATGCAGACCATACACTTTCATTCGACATTCGACACCATCACATAAAGCAAAGGTAAATCAAGATTGGTTGCGACATCACAATGTTTTCTAAAATCCCCAGATACAAATCCATAAGATCACTCCAATTGCAGCTTTTTAGAGCAAAAATCAATACTCTTAAACACACAACTGCAGATGCGTTCAAGACAGCTTTTCGCCGAAAATGCAGGAAAGTACCAGCGGATGATATTCATGCAGAGTGTGAGCTTTCATCGATCGTTTAAGAAAATTTACCCATGTAAAAGGAGGATTTATTGAACAAAACTAAGTTCGTTCTTAAATATTATGCTATTTTTCACCATTTTGATGTTTATTAAAATACATTTTTTTGTTGAAATTTATAGTATTTTTAAGCTGCAATTCTTCTCAGTAACCCTGTATGTATTTCTTCAGAAAGGAATGGCTCTAAAGGCAATGAAATAAAATTTAAACTTTTAATTAATATTTTAACAGAGTAAAGCAAACACGTCTGTTAATTTTCGTTGTCTATATTCAAATGAAAATTAATTTAAATGAGTGCAGTATTCGCTACTGAAGAAGAATGTAACTGATAGAATTTGAGTTGTACATATTCATACAGGGTAATGAACATTTTCCAATTAATATTTTATGATTTTTTAATGAATTTCGAGTAAATATTTTACTATAAGTATAAATAAACTTACTATTGAAATAATGTATACGACGTTATTCAGCTGAATATTTAATACATAATATCCAATATGTAAAAAATATGCCAAAAATGTTTGTAACTTTTTTGATCCTTCTCTATATGGTAGAGGAGCACAAATATTATACGTATGCGTTTTGAGAATACGAAAGGCATTTGCTTTTCCCCTGTCTATCATCATTCGCGTTGTCGTTGATTAGGATATCGAATATACGTACGTATATATCTACATGATTCTTATGATGCCATTTCAAATGCAATCACAATGTGCATAATATAGCCATCCATATCGTATGATACATATGACGCCATTTTGCACAACAATCATGTGCTTGAAATGAGCTATATGTCGAAAAATTTATGTTTTTCGCGTAAAAATGTCAAAATATAGCATTATTTCATTTATTTGGTACAATTGCCACTAAGCATATATGAATATTGTCTCAATAGTAGGTGTTCACCTACCCGTTTGAACATAGTTGTATGGTACATTCATTCTAACGTATGCACATAAATACGTTATAGGACTATTAATGATATGGAATTTATGTTCCCTTTTTAAAATTGCCATCATAAATAAAGGAATACATTCTGCTGCATGAGCCACAACAACACTATGTACAATGGAATGATGCGTTGCATTTTTATCACTGTTTACGTTGTATAGGTAGCTATAGTACTTACTTATTATTCTGTTTTGTTTCACCCCCACCTCTATGCTTTTATACACTTTGATTTAATATATTAAACTCTACATGTTTCATGTTATTTCTTCCTTCCTTCCTTCCTTCCATGCTCTTCCTGTTTCCTTCCTTTCATACTAGTGTTTCCTTCCTTCAATTTTTATCATGCACCATTCGAATGACATATTGTTTTGTTTCGCACTCTCTCATAACTTTTGTCCATTCGTTAGTAGTTTTGTTTGTTTGCTATGTTTACACATTTCTACTATTCATACTGTTTTCTCAAATAACAGCACCAATATTTTGCCTTGATAACAGCAACATTAATGCATCTTACAATATTGCTCTTCATTTTTATATGTGCGTTTGTTGTGTATGGGTTTTTGATGTTTTTTTTTTCATATACCTACAAGTTATTGAGAGAGGATTTTGTCAGCTGAAGCTGAGTCATTTGTTAAGCTCGCTGGTGAACAATAACAACGAGAACCGTTTGTGTGGCATAACATCTTTTCAAAGATGATGATGTTGCAGATCATTGTCAATTTTTAGTTTGATATTGTTGTTGCATGTTGTTTCAATAAGCGTGATGGATGAAATGAGTTCCGTTGATTAGCAGTCAATAACGCGACTGCATGCATATCTGATAAAACCAAGTGATTGTGTTTGCTGTGTCACATCTAAAGTTAGTTTAGGTGCGAAATTAATTTCGATAGAGTATATCGTTCATGATTGAAGAAATAACACAAACAAGTAGATTTAAAAGTCTATTGTACGATTCTTCTAACTATGGTTGAAATATGAGACTTTGTGAAACAGTCGTAATATTTATAAACATACATACGTACATAAGTATATAAGTTATATATTTGGGAGTAATAGCAGACAGACGGCAGCCTAATTCCGGATTACCGAGTTAATTCGAATTAACTCGGGCATTAACTGCAGCTAATCCGCACAAACTCTATGAGTTAATTCTCAAAATAAAAGAGGATTAGGGTAATTTGAGATGGCAACACTGCTGAAAATTCTCTATTGTGAATTTTTCTCCATCCATTTTACAAAATATTAGGTGTGTTCGCTAACAAAAAACTTTCAACAATTGTTAACAGTTTTCAACATGAAAAGTGTTGGCGAACAAATAAATCCAGCTGTCAATTACGAACGGTGAATGTCAATCTACAAGTTTCTGATAGTTTTCAGTTCACGTACTTCTTGTAGATTTTCTCATATCGAGAGTGATAGATGACAGAAATTGATAGTGATAGTAATGTAAGTGGACAGACCTAATAAAACAGCAATCAGCCGTTTAGTTAATCCGCAATACTGCCGTCTGTCAGGTTATTATTTTATTCGGATTAAGTGCGCCGGTAATCCGGAATTAGGCTGCCGTCTGTCTAGGCTATAAGAGCTCCAAAAATCTTTTGGCGCTGTTACCCATTTTAGTGTTTGTTCTGAGAATATGTAAATATAACTGATTTCAAGTAAATGAACACTATCTTGACTTATCGCCAATAGGATCTAGAAGCATTAAATAGCAAGAATACAGAGGCCAAGCATGTATGTATTGTTTTGTAAAATTTTTGCAATCTATACTAACTTCCCCTACACATGAATTTCTTGGTATTTTTACAAGATAACTATTTGTAAAGTAGTGTAATAATTAAATTTAAAATTACAAAAATTTTTAATAGCAGTTTGGTTGTCAGGGTAGAGGAGGATGTTAACATCTTTAGGACACCTAGCTAACAGATGACGTGCGCCACATTCAAAAGCAAGTATTTCTGCTTGGAAGAGTGTTGGCCACGTGCCATATGCAGTAGATATACGAGTGATTGGGACGTGTATCCGTACCCTCTTCTTTTTTAGATCCGTCAGTAAACCATATATTGCAATGGTTTGAAGGGAATGGAGAATTATCAGTTTCACATACCGTTCTGTTAGTAATGAGCTAGACAGAATTCTACCAAAACAGAGTTCTGAAGGCATGAGGTCTAGTTTAGAGCATATTTCGATAATTGGGATATTTTTAGACTGGACGCGTGTCCATTGTTGATCACGGATTGATTTTAAAGGAATTGCATATGAATGGCACAGGTTGTTGTTCTTCTAATGTGTGTATGTAGAGGGAGGAGTCGCCTGTGAAGTGCACACTGGACATGACCTAACAACCAAAGTTATGGAAATACAGGTAAGACTCAGTAAGTTTGTTACATTGCCGGATGGGTGTGAGTTGAGTGATTTTTGGCCACCACAGCGGTGTACATCCAAAAAACTCTTTTTGGCGATAGATCCCATGTCTATGTGTTGCTTTATTTAGCACATAGTTTAAATGTGAGTTCCAATTTAGTTTCCTATTCTAGATGATACCCAGCTATTTGGGTCACTGAAAATTGCAATGGATGTATTTTGAAGAAGTGCTTGACCGAAATTCAGTTTGTACGTATTTCGTAGAATAAGGGACAAAAGCAGCTTTTTCCACATTAATATGGAGGCTTTCGTTGGCGTACCATTGATCAGTATTTGAAAGGTATAGGCCATACTATCAGATATTATACTTCTGATTTTTCCTGTGATTAGGATATCAAATTCGGATGAGGATAGGCGGTCCATGATGTTCTCGATCATGAAAAGTCAAATACCAAATACATATATGAATTGTCATTATTTAAAAATCCGGAAGGTTTCATTTTGTGTGTGCACAATGGGTGCAGGATTCGCAAATACGGAACTAAAATATATTCGAGTCGACTTTTTGAAGCGTTTAGAAATGAAAAAAAAAAGGAATTTTTGCACCGTTTCATCACAAAGGATGGGACTTGGGTCTACCATCATGATCATAAATCAAAACGAAAGGTAACGAAACAGTGATGTGAACATAGCTTTCGGCTTCTTCGGATTCTTCGCAACAACAAATTCTATTCCATATTTGGCCTGTTGCCCAGATTTAGCTTATTGTGGCTTCTGCCTCCTTCCACACCTCAAAAACTTCCTTTAAGGTAAACAATTTTCATTAAACCAAATGGTCAGGTCTTCCAGTTTCTGACTTGAACATCACTTATTCTGAGTTTTGTCACAGAGTTCTTTTACAGGCTCTTCCATGGTAAATTGTTACTGCCGGAAGAATTGCCAATGGCATGCCGACAGGTGGCTATCTTTGATATTGAATTTGTTATGCTTTAACCAGGGATTAAACCTACAGATCAGAAGGCCAACACACTAAATGGACGCATAAATTAGAGGATCGTTGGAACAAGGGATATTGAGCTTCAGCGAATATTTACTGAAAAATATAGTCGTTTTTACAACTACAATACATTGTTTAATTTCCAATTCGCCAACTTATTAAACAACCTGGTAATTTACGTACTCTTACTACATATTAGCATATAAATGCATATTAGGTTTATAGGTATCAAATTAATGTGAATTCACTAAACACACATATTAAATGAAAAACACTTAGATTTAATTACATTTAATTAAATTCCTTATTATGCCAAATAATAAACCGATCATTAATACATGTAAATTGTATTTTAATTATTTTGTACTTATGTATATCTTTAAATTAGAGCACATGTTTTGATATATATATATATATATATATATATATATATATATATATATATATATATATATATATATATATATATATATATATATATATATATATATATATATATGTACAAATAGCACTATGTCGATAAACTAAATAATATGGAAAATAAGATATAATATTTTACTGTATGCATAGTGATCACGCTTATGGGATTTTTAGCTACTAAAAATTCAAATGTCATTACAGGTATATACATGTACATATATATGTATATCGTAATACACAGGTGCACTCATATATAAATATGCATGTACATATATATGAACGTACGTATATCTTCCTTAGTAGAATCAAGTTGCACCTAATCACAAAATTGTTAGATAATATTAAAAATTTAAACTTATGCGTAATTGAACCAAAACAAAAAAAAAGTATTAAGTTTTGCTATCATTGTTTTGAATATAAGAGGAGTTCCATAACAAAACGCAATAATTTTATTAGAAATATTTAGAGATGTGATAAACTTACCTAAAATAAGGCGCTTATAATAGTTTGATGGGAACTCCATTTTCTTTTTTATACATACTTTGACAAAAATTTCAACATTATGAAATATATTTAACCAACATAAATCATAACATATAAATCTATTAGTTGAAAGCATTAGATAATTAAATTAAGGGGGAAGACCACCTTGAGCTGTCGGAAAATAAAGTATTTTCGAAATTTTTTTTCAGCATTAAAACAACTTGCAATGATAAAATGTTTTATATGATTTTATTAGTTATCTTTTTTACAAAAAATGTCAATTTTTTTTGCTTTGATCTCGGGCTCCCTGTACACGCTGCACCAGGTCGCGTAGCCCCCCTCCAGCCCGGTTTTCCCCATCGGTGGGACATCTGGACCCATGGCAAGTGAATCTGGAACAATAGTTAGATAGGCAGGTTATTCTCCATATAATTTCGCAATGAAATACTGAAGCCGTTTTTTGAAAAGTTAATTTTTACGAAAATGGTGGCTATTTATAAAAAATTGTTAATTTTTTACCTGTAAAATTTGCCTCAGGATTATTATATCAAAAATCCCATCCAGTATTTCGATGCAGAATTAAATTCTCGATAATTTTGCAAGGTTTCATCAAAATCGGTTGAAAACTGCAAGCGTGATATGTCCCACCAGTTTACAAAATGTCGTTTCAAAAACACAACCATATAGAAATCATTTTAAAAATCGTATAATGGAATACACAATTTAAGTAGTGGCCCGAGTATATATAAGGTGTATATACATACATTGAGCACATAATACAATATTACCGAAAAGTATAGTTTTCTTAAGCAAACAATCGAAATTGTCGACAACAATAACAATAACACAACACAAAAACAAATAAGTGCGAAAAGGCAATTTCTTCAATTTGATCTACTATGTTTTGTACATACATGTGCACAAATGTATATCATCTGTGACCTGAAACACAACATCAGCAATAACATCATGTTGTAGGTTGTATTTGCACTCTAATAACGATAACAACAATAGCTCAATTTATATGTTGATGACAAGAAATTTGAATGCAATCTTAAAACACCTTTGGGATTCCAATAGACGAAAACGATGACTGTGATGTCGTTGATGATAATAATGATGCAAGTGTGATGACAATTATGATGTTTTCTCTATTAATGAGTATTGGGATTGAATTTGTAATATACTGTTTTCATTTGGATTCCTTTCTTAAATTTACATATTTATGAATTATTTCGGAAATATTAATAATAGTTCCTTAGTGTTTAGATTTTATAAAGTATCATTCTCTTAAATTGTTAGAATTTATTTTAAGAAATACAACTCTGTGCGTGAGAAAAATCTTTGTTTTTGAAAAAGTGTTTCATTTCCAGTTGTACCTATGTAAATTCGTAACCTATAATACAAAGGCCATATAAATGATTTTATTCGAAATAATTCTTTTAGTAATTTATTTCAAAATAATCATTTATATTATTATTAAATTGATGACAAATAATATTCGACATATCAAATCTAATCTGGCAACTCCAGAGTAGATCGTACCAATAACCACCTGCATAGAACACAATTGTCAAATTTACGCGCCAATTGTTTACATTTTTTCATTCATTTCGCGCTGATTTTAATTAAATGTTGTAAATATAATTCCACATCTTTGACTTGTTTTATTACTTATTTTCACATTTTTTTTTGCTATCGGTGCAAGCATTGCTCAAAAGCAGGTTACTAGCACATGAGTGCAGAAATTTTTGCTGACGCTAAAAAACGTGTATATAGCGATCAGAAATTGAAAATGGTAATCAAAGAAAAACTGTATAGTGCTGGCCCAGAAGTGAAGTGGATCGGTAGTCATGATGAAAATATTATAGTGCCACATTTAGCACACAAATTTGTTCATTTCTATCACAAGTGTATTATCGGACCACTAACACTATCAATCGGTGACTACGTGCTTGTTTCGAACGCAGACGCTGCTGAGCCTGATACGGTTGATGGTTGCGATATTGCCAAAATTGTACATCTGTATGAATTGCGAGATATGTCCGATAAGGATCCGTATCGTGCCGTTGTTCAATGGTATTCACGCCCACTTTCCATTCCACGCAAGGAGTTTGATCGTGATGACATTTGTATTGATTTCGATTCGGAAGTTATAGAGGAACATCGTCCATACGACTTTGATATATCGTTGGAGACTATATTTCGCAAGTGTAGTGTCATTTGTGGTGAAGTGGAGGATAACGCCGTGATATTATTAAACAAATTCAGTACAAACCGTAGCAGTTGTCCAATGTTTGTTTGCCGTTATAAATTTATCAAAGTGAAGAAATCGTACCGTTTGGTGCCATTACAAGTCACTTCTGAAAATGGAGCAGAGAATGTTCCAGTTGCCGCAACAGTTAAGGAACGAAGAAGGAGTACATTAGCTGAAACAGTTACGAAAGGCGGTTCGGCGCGAAAATCAAAATTACAACCAGAAGCTGTAGAAAGCAAACGACGACGTGCCTCTGTAGCTGCTGCCAGTGCAGTCGAATTTATTAATATGAATTTCTTCTCACAAGAGAATAAAGTGTCGCCTATAAAGATAATTGGAGGACGCAGTGTTGTGCGACTTTCCGCTAAAAAGCAACCAATTGCGAATAAAAGCAAAACTAAGCACGACGACGAAGATAAGACAGAAATAAATGCTAATTACCTATCAGCTTCTCCACTTACTGAGAAAAATGCTAAGGTGTCAACTCCTGTGTCGCGTGCAAGGCGCAATTTGAATTTGAGCCTCGAGAATGGGGGAAATAGTACTGCTGATTCGGATTGTCTAAACTATTCCATCGTAAGAACCCCACAGAGTGCATTGGATTCTAATAATGATATGAAGATAAAATTGCGTTTGTCAGAGCGGTAAGTTTAATCTCTTTCTTTTATGTTTTTATCTTGATTTTATTTTCTCAATCATATTTAGCCATCGTTCTTCTCGACTTACCTCCACAGAGGAATTAGATGAAGATCCTCTGGCCATTGACAGTGCGTTATCGTTGCAACAACGGAAGCGTTTGGGTATTGTTGATAGTTCCACACCCAGCTCTAATGATATTTATCAAACTCCGACAAAAAAGTCACGGGAAACACCTTCTAGCACCACATGCATAACGCCATCCACTACGAGCAGACGTAAAAGTATTTTAAAGTCAGCAACCAGTCGCATTGCCGATGGTACACCAAAACGAAGTATTCATTTGTCCAACATTGTGGAAAAGAGAGTTTTTCATGAGGATGAAATAATATCTACGCCAAAACGCAGCCGACAAAAGAAAAGCGTGCAAAATGATGTGGATTACGAAATAGAAAAAACGCCAAAGAAATCAACAACACAAAAAACACCAACTCGCACGCGTCGTAGTTCAACAGCGAAATCGGTAGAGAATACCCCACTGACACCATCACAAAAGCTTAAATTGATACGATCGGGTGACATCAATCCCACCATAGAGCGAAGGCGATCATCAACTTCTGAGAGACGTAAATCCGATTTGCAGTTGGCTCGTGAACAATTGCACGTATCTGTTGTGCCAAAGAGTCTACCCTGCCGCGAGAAGGAATTCCAAAATATCTATACATTTTTGGAAGGCAAAATACAGGATCAATGTGGTGGCTGTATGTATGTATCAGGTGTACCGGGAACAGGCAAAACAGCCACGGTGACTGGTGTCATACGTGTGCTGCAACAGCAGGCTGCTGCTGATGAATTACCATCGTTTGATTATATCGAAATCAATGGTATGCGTCTAACTGAACCGCGTCAGGCGTATGTACAGATATATAAGCAACTAACAGGTAAGACAGTTTCGTGGGAGCATGCGCATTCAATGTTGGAAAAGCGGTTCACCACACCAGCACCCCGTCGAGTGACTACTGTGCTGTTGGTGGATGAGCTTGATATACTGTGCAACAGGAGACAGGATGTTGTTTATAATTTACTCGACTGGCCGACGAAATCTGCAGCACGGTTGGTGGTTGTTACAATTGCGAACACAATGGATTTGCCGGAGAGGCTATTAATGGGTATGTTTATAGTTCATTCAAGTTAGATATATGTTGCCATGTGTGTTTTCTGTAATAGGTAAAGTAACATCACGCCTGGGATTGACACGACTTACATTTCAACCGTATACATATAAACAATTGCAGGAGATTGTAACTGCTCGTCTGAGCGGTTCTGAGGCTTTTAAGGGTGAAGCTGTTCAATTAGTTGCACGGTATATTTTTACATATAATTTCTTTTCCATAAAAACATGTGTTGTACTAATCAGCGTATTGTCATTTGTCATTTTAGCAAAGTGGCTGCCGTATCCGGGGATGCACGACGCGCTCTAGACATATGTCGTCGTTCAACTGAAGTAGCAGAGAGTACTGCAACATCATCGACAACGCAATTGTGTGTTAATATGCTACATGTACAACAAGCGCTAAGTGAAATGATTTCAAGTGCTAAGGTGCAGGCCATTAAGAATTGTTCACGAATGGAGCAGATTTTTTTGCAGGCTGTTGCCGCAGAAGTTACACGTACGGGCGTTGAGGAGACATCTTTTATGGGCGTTTTTTCACAAATGGAAACAATTGCCGCATTTATGGGCGTATCAGTACCGGCGGCAGGTAAGGGCATCATCATTGCATTGATTTTTGAATCATGATTTTTTTAATTCATTCACATTGGATATGTCATTGTTACAGGTCGTGCGTTGCGTATTTGCGCCAAATTGGGTTCAGAACGTCTCATCATATGTGAACATTCTCGTAATGATATATTTCAAAAGATTTTGCTCAATGTCAGCGCCGATGATATACACTATGCGTTGCGTGTCAACAACACCAGCGTTTAGGTTTTAGAGGCTTTTCATTTTAAAGACACATTTTAAAATATCCTATTTTAGATTTAGAGTTGTTTTAATTGTTTAAATACATTTTAGAGTAGTGGACTATATCGTGTGTGTATTTAAGGCTATAAATTGTATTAACAGTAAACTCAACATAATTTAACACTCGTTGTTATATGGCAACCTTCACCCATTTTACCATATTATAGACGCTTAAGAACAAATGTACCATAAATTCATCCATGAAATATAAATTTGTTACTTATTACTATTGCTAGCATTTTTCAATCTAATGTTTTGTTCTTGTATCCAGTCACATTCACTTATAAATATTTTCACTCAAATAATTTGACCATAAACTACTTAACTTTGAAATTTGTACTAAAGTGGTCTGGCGTGGCTTTGTGAATGGCCACAAATTGTTCTGAGGTTGACAAAAAACTATACTGGTCTTTTATTTACAAAAACATTTTTTTTCACATTTGCTCAATAAACTTTTATGAAGAAGAGGCCACTCTATCATGTAAATACCTATACATGTCTTGCTCATGTCACAAAATAAGTTGCAGTCATAAAAGGTTAACAAGGAGCAGCAGACAAATGAATTAATTATATTTACCTTATATTATTCAATAAATAATATAAGGTTAGTACTGTGCTTATATGTATGTTTTAGGCATTGTGAACGCTTGAAAGTGGATTTTACTTAGGCTCAAAATGAAAGGAATTATCGAAGCAAAAGCTGACTTATTGTCAGCGAAAGCGGGTGGTTAAAAATAAGTTTAAAAAGTGAGAATTTATTTTGTATTTCGTTCTATTAAAGATTATGCAAGTCAATGTACTAGTTGAAGAATAAAAAAGTACTAAAGAAATTCTTTTATGAAATGTAATCGGAATGGAAAATCGTAATGCTTCTATTGATGTTGGTGATTTTGTATACATACTCCACCAAATGTACATAGATGCATACATATTTATGTGCATTAAGGTGGGTCATATGGTATTTAGCAAAATTTTACATTAATTATGTATGCGTAAATTTTGTAGGGGAACCCTACTAAAAGGTAAGCATGTTTAGAGGAAATGTCGAGGAGCAAAAATTATTGGGGGTTGGTCATAAATTTCACCCCTTTAGGAGTGATTCCTCGTCAGCTGGTGTTGATTTTTAGGCGTTTTAAGATTCAATTTGGAATTTCAGAGCATCATAGACATGGGGTAAGTATGTTTAGAGCAAATGTCGAGAAGTACAAATTGATAGGGGTCGGTTGTACATTTCAACCCTTTAGATGCGATTCATAAGAAATTATAGGATGTATTGTAGATTTTCATAATTGCCGCTATAGCGGTGAAATGCATGACTGTCCCCATTAACTTTTCTTCCTCAATATTTCCTCCGAATGCACTGATTATCTACCTCCAATAATTGTTGGTGGGCTCTTCCACAAAATTGTCGCTTTTACATTGATTTAATGATCAATGTAAAATCAATGACTAAAAAAAAGCGGGTCTAAATCAAAAAATTTGTATGGTTCCTTGAGAAGAAAGCCGTTCAAAAATTTGACCCATCTTAATGTACATACACCTCATTATTTTTACGAGTGTTTCATATTAAATTGAAAATCGTGAAGAAAATTTTAATAATATAAAACATGTTCCAACTAGAGCAGTCTAAAATAGACTCAGCTGCTTATTATGATTACAGTGCGTGTTGCAATTCTCAGGTGTACTGTATGGATATGTCAGCAATGCCTTCGATTCATTAATAAACATGCGCTGGTTAAAAAAAATATGCTACACATATTTTAAGATTCAGTGACAAAATATTGCACCAACGAGCAAGATGATGTTATGGCTCTTTTCGACTCTTGTGGACTATAATCATAGTGTCTATTAGTAACGGAAATGAAACTTGTAGCTATTTAATATATTGGAAATAGCAAATTATTTTCGAAATACCTGTACTTCACATAATGTAATTACCGTAACATTGAGTTCGTGCGGGACACATCAAATGCTGTTCTGTTGTGAAAGCAAAAAAAAAAAGGATCATTTTGGTCCCCATGTCTGCATGTATACGCATCTGTTTTATTGTATGTATATTAAACATTTTTTTTTTCCTTAATTACAATTTTTAAAAAGACATTTGTGCTTGTTTAACTCGTATTCATTTCACATACCATTCTGTGTAGAGTTTTGTAGTACTTATTGTATATGTTGTTGTTACTACTAGAGGATATTTGTATGTTCTCACTTGTTTATTTGCTATTTGGTTAGCTGATTTCGCAGCACCAACAGTTGCAACCTTTATTCAATGATAAAGTTGTCTCTTCTGTACTTCTCTCGTGCATAATTCTGAAGGTTTTGATGCAGTCAGCCAACACATTCACCTACAGCAAACGTATTACCATTGTACAGACATACCTATATGAAACTATGGCATGAGTATGTATCTCAGAGTGCCTCGAAGGGGTTAAAATATATCACCCAACCTTAAGAAATATATTAGGAACGTCAAACTACTGAGGCGGTGGTACATTTAACCCTCCTAGAGACGATTCTTAGGCTGCTATGGAGTCCTTTAAATTGATTTTGAATGGGCGCCTTTATAATGAATGAAGATAGGAAGAGGAGTGTTTGGCGATGTTCATGTGCAATCCGAACTAGTTTTTCCACCATTTTGTAACCGTGGACGATACATGTACACAATACATCAGAGATCAAGGAACAGTTAAAGCAGTGGCCTTCTCTCGGCCAACAAGATATTTCCGACTGTTTTTTGGGATGTATGTATGTGGCATTATTCACATCTACTATATTGAAAATGGTAATATGATCACCGACAAATACTGCAAATTTTAAATTGCTGCGTCATGAAAACACACCGGCGTACAAGTCCGCAGTAGCAATGAAAATATTGCTTGAATAAGGTGACGAAGTGCTACACTATCCAGAATGAAAAATAGTTGAGCCGTATAAGATTTGGGTCGAATGAACAGATCATCGCTCAAACAAAGAAATTGGACAAGCGGTGGACAAAATGAATTGAGCTGAAAGGAGACTATGATGAGTAATAAAAATTTTTTGCACAAAAAATTTCTTATTCAAAAATCCACTGGGTTGTTTTACTGCCCTTGAAATTATACCCCTTTTTTGACTAGTCTCATTCTCGTAACATTCTCTTGTCTCGGACGTAAATACCTCTACACGGCCGACAATCAATCTTCAATTTAAATAGGTGGGCAATAATGTATTTTTTATGGCATACACTGGATGAGAATAGTCAATAAGTGGACATGATCACATAATGCAAAATTAGCTTTATATATATATATATATATATATATATATATATATATATATATATATATATATATATATATTTCATTCTAAATATAGAGCTAAGGCTTCGAGATGCACAATTTGGGACAAATAGATTAAATAACGATACGTCAAAGCACACGATTTTTGCTGAAGCTACAAACGAGGAGGAAGAAATTGATATCATCACCTATACAAAAATCGCTAATATTTCCGATTCATATTTTTTTCACTAATAACTATGAACTATTTTGAAAAGCAGGGAACACAAATAAGCAATTTTTCTAGCCAAATATCCAATTGAATCTCACATCGGATAGATAACCATAATTGTTATCTTTGAAAGAAAATATAAGATATGGTATTTAGTTCAACTGTTTATGATGATTTTTCTACTTTGAAATTGGAATCGTTTTGAAAATAAAATTAAAAAAAAAAAATTAATATATATATAATATATTGTATTTTTGTGTACAAAGAAGTCGCTATTTGCATTTATTGCATTTCATCTTAAAGCTCAATATGACTACAAAACTTTCTTTGCGTGACACTCTTTGTAGTTTTGTGTTTGTTCCGCATAAAATTTCCACATATTCAAAATAAATCAAAATTAAATATACTGAGAGTACACATATATGCACGTAGCTCTTACGCAAACACACTATCACGAAATTAACTACCAAAAGTACATAATTGTATAATTTATGCTTGAGAACATTAAAAAGAAAGCTATAAAATTTTAAAGTAGACGACGACAAAATGTGTTTTAAAATGACCAATGTGATATATGTAAGAACATACACATATACTACAATATAAATATATTGTATAATATGTATATACAATATAAACATAAACATGCATATGTGTATGCGAGTATATGTGAGTGACTGTGAGCAAGTGAATATGCTGAAAAGCTTCTATACAAGCAATCAACAATTTTTGTTTCATGCTGTAAAAAAAAAAACTAAAAAATATATATCTGTGTACACATTTATACCGAAGGAAGGAAATAAATCCAGTGTCAAATTAAGTGGCGGTGGGGTTCATAGTGTGATGGCGAATTTGAGACACGAAGAATACACACAAGAAAGAACTTTAATAATTTTCTTGCCACGTAATGCGCTCGTCTACGCATATCCTTGTGAAAAATTAATTTCACACACACACACACACATGTGTCTATTGTGTATGTCTGTCGCTGTCGTTGGTTTAATTCTGAAGTAAAGTGTGTTTCAATTAACATTTTAAAAGTCAAATCCTTCGAAGAGCACGACATGCATGCGTAGATGCGTGTGCTTATATCCTTAGATGTGCATTTGCACCTGCTCTTAAGACGTATCCCCTATTTCCTTTGCTGTTGTTGGCATAAATATTGCATGAAAAACATTCATTGAAAATAAATTTCGTATGAGTCTTTATATGTATATGCCTGATGCTGGCGATGTTAAAGATACATCATAGGTATGCACTGTATAGGAAGCAAGGATGCTACTAGCGCGCGTGTAAACGCATTGTCGAACATTTGAGGACAGGACATGGAATGAAAAGTTAATTTTTTATGTTTGCATAGTAATAAGTCTGAAATGTATACTCACACACACACACACATAATTCACACTAAAACGGTTTGTTGGTCGTTGGCAACTCGCTACAACCGTTCTAACCTGTATAGCAATATTTCATTATGATATGCATACAAAAAGAGTAGAGCAACACAGTATAATCATTGGAAGAATATGCAAAATATTCTTATGGATTAGCAGTTTTCGTTGTTTTGTTTTTTCTATTAAAATGATAGAAAGCGCTGATGTTGCAGTTTGCAACAAGAATAGTTGCATATTGGCGGGCGTAAAACGAAAATTTCCTTCAGATGGTTGGTGGCGATGGTGATTGTTGCCTACTTGTTAAAATATTCATTACAAAAGAAACTTCAATAAGAATTTAACGCATAAAAAGCAGCAGCGTTTTATATGAAAATTATAATTTCATCGTATGCATTGGCGTTTGGTTGTTTAATGAGAAATTAAACATCATGTATTACGTATATCCTGCGGCGGCATGAATTTCATAAGTTGTATATTGTGTTCATACCTATACTGCTACTCCATACTTGCAATATTTATGTATGTGCAGATGATGATCCTTAAAATATTCTGAAATAATCGCAAAAAGCAAACTGCTGCACATCAAGCTTATCAAGCATCTACGATATGTAAGGTATGTATGTTATACACATAGAGGTAGGGGATCATGAACAGCTGCTTAAGTCGACTTAAACTATTTTCACGCTCTTTTGCATTTGAAACGAAGAAATAAGTATTTTACTTGAAAACAAGAAAAAAAAGCGAAATCCTTAGAAACCAAAGTTCTGATACAACAATGACAACAACTGCTGGTGCATATACCACAAGAAGCAAAACATTTTTTCTTTTGAATTTGCATTGAAATAAATTTCCTTTCATTTGCCATTCATTTCTTATTTGAATATTTAATGTTTTTCCTTGACATATGTACGAGCACAAACATGTGTTCTTTCGTCCACTGTGTGGTTGGTTTATTTTATGCATATATCCGCTTAATGTACAGTGAAATCTGCTATATGCGAAATGTAATTACAGTCAAGTATAACTATTGTATATTTCTATATTAGTATAAATAAAATTAATGTTGACCAATTCATTTCACAAAAATAAAGTTGCCAAAGCTTTCATATGCAATCCCGTTTTCATAATAGGAGTGTTCTCGTACGCAATAGTTTGTGATAATTGTTACAAACTATTACGTTTTGGCGTTCTTGTACCCAAAAAACTTGTAAAGAAGGGGTAATTGAGAGAACGAAATGACATTTCATTTTGAGGGGAAGTTGCCAATTGTTACTGGACAAATTTATGCCAGTAAAGACTTGCAAGTATGAAAAACAGCTGATCATAAGCAAAAGAAACTAACGAACAATTGCAATATCAGCTGTTCGTAAAACTTACAGGTTTTTACTGGTTTTGCGTTCTTGTACTTTTTGGCATATTTTTCTCTTAGAGAGCGAATGCTGTCAAATTCTCAGAAATTTGTTTACTGGATAATTGTTACTCGAAAAGTACGAAAACACACCTAATATCTTTGTCCTTAGTCATCATATAAACTATTTTGCGTGCTGTTGGAACTTACCGTACAGAACAAAAGTTGAAGACAAGGTCGACAATGATTCTTCGTCAAATATGTTTGTGTGTATTTGGAAGAAGCCTTGTGATAAAACTCAGGAAGAGTGATGCCACAAGAGGTCTGTTCAAATTTATCACGCATGACGAGGCTAGAAGGAAAGATCATTCAAAGTTTTTCGAAGTTATTACTATCAAATATGCAAAATAACTTTCAGCATAGGGGATCACCATAGAGAAACGTGTTGAACCATTTCAATTAAGGCTCTGTGATTAATCACTTAGTCTAACAATATGATTAATACATTTCGAATAATCAGAATTTTGCTTAATCAATAATCATTTTTATTTTTCTTTGGTTTCAAAATTTTCTTAAGAAGTAATATAAAGAACACTATTTTTCTTGTATAGGGATAGAATTCGACATCTGTAAAACTGAGTTGTTAAAACAATTTCTTTCTTTTTCAGTTCAAAGTCTGACATTTGCGAAAATGGATCGCTTAACTATCGCACAACGCATTAAAATTGTAAAAACCTACTACAAAAATGGTGATTCTGCCACAGCCACATATCGTGCTTTAAGAGGAGATTATGGTTTACATAATCGTCCAACTACGCAAGCAATTGGCAAAATTGTGAAGAAATATGAAGAGACTGGATCGGTTACAGATATTGTAAGGCCTGTGCATCATCGTTTCGTTCGTACCACCGAAAATATAAGTGCAAGTGTTGCCGAAGACCCGAATGTGTCGATTCCTCGTCGTTCTCAGGAATTAGGACTGTCTTACGGCACATTATGGCGTATTTTGCATTTGGATCTACACCTACATCCATATAAAATCCAGCTCACACAACAACTGAAGCCAGCTGACCATTCACAACGTCGTAGATACGTTGAATGGGTGCTTGAACAACAGTCGGTGGACGGCGATTTTTCGAACAAAATTTTCATCAGCGACGAAGCACATTTCTCACTCGTGGGTATGTTAACAAACAAAATTGTCGTACTTGGGGTTCGGAGAATCCTCAAGTAATTGAAAAGAGGCCACTACATCCACAAAAAGTCACTGCTTGGTGCGCTCTTTGGTCCGGAGGTGTGATTGGACCTTACTTCTTCGAAAACGACGATGGAACGACTGTTACCGTCAATTCGGAGCGTTATGGTCATATGATAACCGACTTTTTTTTGCCTGCTATTGAAGAATACGACTTAGAGAATGTGTGGTTTCAACAAGACGGTGCCACATGCCACACAACTCGAGCGAATATGGCTTTATTGCAAGAGAAATTTTCTGGCCGCGTAATTTCTCGTCGTAGCGATATCAAGTGGCCACCAAGATCATGCGATTTGACACCGCTTGACTTTTTTTTGTGGGGCTACGCGAAAGACCGTGTTTATGCAGATAAACCTTTAACTCTTGAGCACCTAAAAACCAACATTCGTCACGTTATGGCTGGGATACCGCCCAATATGTGTCAAAAAGTGGTCGAAAATTACCTCAAAAGAATCGATGCTTGCAACAATTCGCGTGGTGGTCATTTAAATGATGTAGTATTTCACACATAATGTCAACGTTCAAACTTTATAATAAAAAAGAAATATCATGATAAAAAATATTTTATATGTGTTTTATTTACATTTACTTTTGAAACCGCAAAATGGATAACAATAAGCTAATTTGAATGGGAAATATTTTTTAAGTCGAATTTTTGCAGCAGTAGATTTGAATTATCAGTGTAAGTGGTATTGTATTTTGTTTTTGAGCGAAATGCTATACTATTTTTTTATTAAGAACGATTGTAAACTTCAAATCGTGAAAAACTCAATCACAACCGTTATTCGGTTGTGATTTATTAATTGTAAAATGAAATTTCTGTGTATTACCATACAATTTTCATTATATACCTAATAATTATTTACTTAATTTTTAATCACATCTTTAGTAGAAGTTTTTGTAGCAACGCCGAAAGAAAAATGCTGTAGAAGAGAAAAAACATCATCTTTGCAATTAGTCAAACACAGTGGCCACTCATTGATAACGGGAAGAAGTACTTTTGGCATCATTCTTTGCTAAAAGTTGATGCGTTTGAATAAAGGAACGACTAAGAGGACATTCTAATCTACTTTAAAATAGTTGCCAACATCAGCAGTGTATCAGCAAACAGCAATAGTAACGATTTTGGTCCACGTTTTGTCTTTTTTATGTATAATTTTTTTATTTCCTGAATAAGCTGCAAATTTCTTTGTGATACTTTTTATTATTTTTGCTTCTGGGCATTTCTGTGTAAAAATATCTGTGTGTGTGTGTGTGACAAAACAACAAAGATACGGGTGTTACTAACACGCATATTCGTACATGAAACTTTTTCAATTATTCTACCCGTATGTTGTTGTTACTTTTTCTTTTCATCACATACTACAATTCATTCGTCTATATTTTCGGTGTTGAAAATAAAATACAATAGTTGTTGCCGCGGTTGCTGTAGTACTTCTTATTGTTGTTGCACAGAGCTTAGTTGAACCGTTTGGTATCGTTGACGTTTGCCTGACTGTATTCTAATCGAATTAACTGCATCAACACGGTGTGTTTTTCAACTGCAAGTTTTAACTTTCGGCTTCTTGATGTTGCACATTCAACATGCTCCATCACGACAATGCTACGCACGTATATCTATCGTTTATTAGCATCACTGGCAATAGCCGGATAACAACGAGGATAACAATGTTTTTTTCTTTTATTCTTTACGATCGTTTGTTCGTTTTTGCATGTGCATGTGCTTAAATGAATTTTTGCTGCTGTTGCAACAATTATAGAATTTAGTGTAGGATAAAATGATTGGCCGAAAATACGTAAAAAGAAATAGTGTTTTTAGCTTCTCTACCAACCTGCAAGTATATGCTTAGATGATACTTTGATTACTTAACTACTGGTCAAAGGATATTTCTTGTTGAAGAGTACAATATGCAATTTAGAGGATTTCAAATTTCTTTTGTATCCATTACACCGGAAAATGATTTCACAAATTTCTACAAAACGGTAAGCATTTCATTGATTTATGTAAGTGATTTCTTAATAACATTGAGAGCAGGTAATCATATCCCCATATAAAAAGAAAATTCTTTGATGGTAATCAACATGTAAGACTATAATAAGGATATCGTGCATCCACAGCGAGTGCTCTTTGCTATTAATTTCAACTTCCGTGCTGTTCAAAAATGCATTCAAAAATTATAATTTCACTTCCGTTTTGCTCTTTTTTGTTTGTTGGTTTATTAACAGCACCAAACCGAAGTGATGGTAAAGAGCTTGTTGGTTCGTGTCGTTAAAGTATAAATTGTCGCATGTTCTTTTGGCTTGTGTATGTGTTTATGTATAAAATTTACAAGAGTTAAGTAACTTGATTGCTTCTTAATATTACAACCAAAACATGAATAAACTCACAGCCAAACATAACAGTAAGGATTGCTAGTAAGCTATGTGTATTTTGAAATAATCCTTGCAATTACATGAAAAAAGTCCTCTCAATTTCAAGTACAATAGACAATAGAAAGCTACAGCTTGTATGAACAATGTTTACTGACTAACAAATGCACGTACATATGTACTCGTGTATATTTTTTTATTATTATGCTAAGAAGGTGCTTTGAAATTAATGAGAATTTCAAGTCCAATAGTGTAATTAGTTCGACAGCATTATTATTATTATTATTATTATTATTATTATTATTATTATTATTATTTTAATATTATTATTGTTATTATTACTATTATTAGTGTGTGCTTAAATAAAATGCCAATTCTAGAGTATAAATATATACTAAGGTATGTGCTTGGCTGTGTAAGTGCCCATCTTTACAACATATATAATTTTCGTTTGTGGTATGGAATTACATTTATTCTAATCTTAATTTGGTATGATTTAAAAGTGAATCTTATTAAGCAATTATATGCATTTTATGGTACTTCTGTGCGGTTTGGTATGACGTATGGCAAAGCAGAATATAGTGGCAAATACATGAAAATGTATAAATTAAATGCATTGCGCAACTAAAAATTTACACACCGATTAGAGCAAAGTTATTTACACTGATATATTTTTAGCTTTCTTTGTTCATTTATTGAATCTTTCTTATGAAATTAACAACAAGTAATAAAATCCTATAAAATAAGGTTACATTTTATTGATTCGATACCTGTATGTGGATAAAATTATATTTGAGCATTAATTAGACATTAAAAATAATATGACAATATTTATATGTTATGAAGGACCTTTGATGCACTATATATATTTAATTTGTAAAAGGCATGAAACCTTAACGCACGCGATATATGTTACTATGTTTGATTTGTAAGGGTGTAGAAATATATATGTAGAGCACATCATGAAATCGTTAGGGATTTTTTTTCTTCTTTAAACTCCTAATTGGAGCATAGGGCCTCCACAAGGCTTCTCCATCGCACACGGTTTTGGGCAGTTGATCTAGCGCCTTCCCATGTGAAGCCGGCAGCAGCTAGCTCTCCTAATGTTGATCGTCTCCTTGCGGGTTCCACTCAAGCGACATTCGCGTGATGTTAGGGAATACGCAATGTTTAATATATATTTTTTTCTTCTCCGACATTGAGCTTAAGGAGGTCTATCGTTAAAGTGTTACGATGATTTTTTAGACGTTCAGAGTAACGTTGGCAATATTTTCTTATATCCATTTTAATAGTGTCAGTCTGTAGGTCATTGTATATATAGCATTAGTAATGTTCCAAGGAGCTCTGCAAATAATTCTAAGAATTCTAGACTGAATACAATGATATTACTCAACATTTGAGTTAGAAGTAGTGCCCCAAATCTGAATGCCGTAGTTCCATATTGGTTTAATTGTGGATTTAAATATTAGCGTTTTAATATTAAGGGAGTTTAGCTGCTTTCAATTTAGTGTGCGATTGCTTAGTTTCAATGTGCTTTTTCCAGGTGAGTCTTCTATGAAGATTAATGCCTAGTTAAGTCACTCCGTTTTTTGTGGTATATTTTTACCATTAACTTACACTGATGAATCGTCGTTTTGGTTATCGAATCCATTGAGTCGTACTTGGTGTACAGCAGCAAACAGAGTGGTGGTGCGCACCCACAAAAGCTTCATGGCACAGAAAATCGCGATTGGCTTTCGTTGGAAGGCAATGATCCAAAACACAAAAGTCGTTTGTGCACCGTACGGTATTTGCGACATGAGATGCATCAAAGGATTGGCCAATTGAAAATGTTTTAGCTTTCATCAAGATCAGACTCCGGGAAAAAATATTCAGAATTTTTAAGCAGCTCGATGCTCTCATTCAACGAAAATGGTGCACTTTTCCATCGGACTATTCGAAAAATTTAAGCCAATGTATGCCTAGCCGTTACGCCCGAGTTATAGAGAATCAAGGAGAAAAATAAAGCAGTTTATGAAAACAAATCAAACAGAGAATAACTTTTTCATTACTCCCCATTTATTTCTACCGTGAATTACACTGTACGTCAGATATGTTAAATTAGCTATTGATGTCTATATGGTAAAATATTCCAGTAAAATTTTAATTTAATTTTATAGTCAATGTTAAGTTCCAGCTTGCTACTTCCAGCAATATTCACAGTATTATAACAAATTAGTAACAATTGGCGATCTAAAAGCCAACTTAAACTGGGTTAGGCGATAAGGCGCAGATAAGACAAAGTTTAAAAAAATTAAACATACTGATGGAAGCACGTTCAGGATGGCCCAGCGTAAAATAAAAAAAAAAAAAAAATATGTGGCACTTAAAGCCCCAAAGGGCTCATTGGCCGAGCTTCTCTTCATTTACTGTTGTGCGTCTTAAATTTTGGACAGTATTAGAATGGACCTACTTATTTTAGCCGGTTCCGAACGGCAGAACACTTGTGACATCACTTTTTCTGAGCTTTGTCACAGAGTTCTTTTTAGAAGCTTTTTCATGGCAAGTTGTTACTGTCGGAAGAATTGCCAATTGCTTGCCGACAGGTGGGTACCATTCGAAAGAAAAATCTTTTCGATATAAAATTTGTTATGCATCAGCCGGGTATTGAACCACGACCTACAGATCAGAAGGCGAACACACTAACCACTGAGCTACGGCACCCACCCAGCGTAAAATAAAGTTTGAAATAAAATGAATTTCCTTAATATAATATCCATTTTTTTTTAGTTCTAAAGTTTCTAGTATAACTGACTATTTCAATCTGAAACCTTGTATCAGTTTCACTACCTGCATATGGCAATATACACTTATAATAGAACTGTCCAATTAGGATATGATTTTTAAACGGAAAAATTTGTACAATGGAAATTATTATTAAGAATTAATATTGTACAACAAGCATATATTCTTATACTCGTATAGTACATCAAGAAACATAAAGAACAATTGTAATAAAAAAAGTCTTACATATAAATGAAATTTAATAAATATCACTCTGAAGAAGTTAACTAAAAGTAAAATACAGGATAGAGTAGGGGAAAAAAACAAAAACAAAAAAGAAAAAAGTTAAGGAAAGGTGAACACAAGATTAGGAAGTAGAATTGAGAGAGTGAGATGATATAATTTAGGGAAATTAAGAGAATTCAACGTAATGCTAGGTGAGATTTTTTTTGAAACCGCCAACATGAACAATTCGCTTGAGCCCGGATGGAAGCGAGTTCCATAGTCTAATGGCGTTGACGAAGAAGAAACGACTATAATTCAAATGAATACACCTAGGGATAATGAGTTAAGTGGATCGTATAGATTGCAAAAATCGCCATTTGTCATATATGTAGATACCCCAATGTTTTGTAAGTGATAAGTCGATGAATGCCAAAATATCTGCCAATCCAACTCCTATAATAGCAGTAGATTTATTAGAAATATGATCATAGGAACGCAGACCAAACGCATATCGAATCGCACTGTTGAATGCTAGTGTAAGTTTACGTTGAGAAGTGGAATGTGCAATTTACAATAAATAACACTCAAGTATGTAATGTGGGGAACTACTAATTGTTTTACCAAGTTAACTCTAACTAAAGACTGAGTGTATTCAGCTGAAAACCGAAGAGAACGTAAAGTATAATACATTCTGTCAAATAAGTACCCGGAATTTCTCATTTTTAATTTTCCATATGAGAATATTTAAAAAAAAAATTTTTTCCGAGGTTGGCACAACTGTCAGCCACTATTCTGTGAATTTTTATTGCTATGTGTCATTTAGTTTGGTTACGGCGTCATTAGGAACAAGTCAACGTTTTGTGTGCGTTGCGATTTCTTCTCGCCCCTCTTTGAACGATTTATTACTTACTTACTTACTTATGTGGCCATAACAACCGAATATCGATTTAGGCCGAAAATAACATGCTTCGCCAGCCATCTCTGTTCTTCGCCAGCTGGCGCCAGTTAGAAATTCCAAGCGCCGTCAGGTTCTCCAGTACTTGGTCTTTCCACCGGAGGTTTGGTCTTCCTCTTCTGCGCCGTCCTCCAGCGGGTTCCGAATATAACACCTTCTTAGCTGGAGCGTGTTCTTCCATTCGCTCGACATGACCTAGCCAGCGCAGCCGCTGGATTTTGATGCGCTTTACTATGTCAATATCGGCATACAGCTCGTACAGCTCATGGTTGTACCTTATTCGGTACTCGCCACCAACGCAAATAGGTCCAAAAATCCTGCGTAGGACTTTTCTCTCGAAAACTCCAAGCATTCGCTCATCCAAGGTGGAAATTGTCCAGGATTCAGCGCCATATGTTAGGACAGGCATGATGAGAGACTTGTAGAGTGTAGTTTTCGTTCTTCGAGAGAGGGCTCGAACGATTTATACCAATCGTAAACTTCAGTTTTCGACATGGTTGAATCACCAAATGTTTTTTTTTCAACATTTTCAACGTTTTGGCACAAGAAATTTCGTTTGAAACACAAAATTTCACACAAACTCTTTGTTCGATATTTTTATCCATAGTAAAAATCGCAACGGACACAAAAGGTTGACTTGTTCCTAATGACGCCGTAACCAAACTAAATGACACATAGCAATAAAAATTCACAAAATAGTGGCTGACAGTTGTGCCAACCTCGGAAAAAAAAATTTTTGAAATATTCTCGGAGGGAAAATTAAAAATGAGTATTTCCGATTTCCGGGTACTTATTTGACAGAATGTATATTTTAGAGATGACTCCATTAACGTGGTTACAACACGTTAGCGTCGAGTTAATCGAAAAACCAGCTCACGACCGTAGGGATTGTGGAAATATATAGCTGAATATTGTCAGCGTAGGCATGGATCGAAGAATGCTGACAGACATGTAATATAGAATCAAAATCATAAAGAAAAAATCTCCTTACAGTCGGCTGGGGCCGACCAAACTATACCCTGCATATGTAGATTTATATATAAAAAGTTTACTCGAATATCCAACTTTTCTTTTATTTCCACTTTTCGAGAAACAATTTTTGCATATACTACTAATTTACACCCGAAATATGGTTGACTTTGACGAAATAAAAGGATTTTAAGATAATTCAGAGGCTTAGTATGGGAGCTATATAAAAAGTGGGCGTGGCTTATCACTTTCTAGTAAATCCAATTAATTTTTCAATGTTAATCCACACCTTAAATTTGGTGTCCTACGTTGAATAGTTTCTAAGTTATGGTGGTTAACATTTTTGTTTAATTTCCTCAACTTTGTATGGGAGCCCCAATAAGAAGTGGGCATGGTACGCTGATTTTTCGCCAGATTATTTGCGACTACGGTATTAATTTAAGTGTCAATTATGGTTATTGTAGACATAAGATTGCCGAAGTTACAGCTGTTTCAATTTAAAATTTGTATGGGGGCTACGATAAACACTGGGCGTGGTGCGCCCATTTTCTGTGAGCCTAGTTGCTCGTACAATACTAATCTATACCCTAAGTCTCGTTGTCCTAGGCTAAATGGTTTGTAAGCTATGGAGCTTAAAATTTTAGTTTAATTCACTCGACTTTGTATGGGAGACCCATGAAGGAGTGGATGTGGCACACTGATTTTCTGCCAGATTTTTGCCGACTACGATATTAATTTAAGTGTCAATTGTGGTTATTCTAGACAGAAGATTGCCGAAGTTACAGCTGTTTCAATTTAAAATTTGTATGGGGGCTACGATAAACAGTGAGCGTGGTGCGTCCATTTTCTGTGAGCCTAGTTGCTCGTACAATACTAATTCACACCTTAAATATCGTTATTCTACGCTGAATAGTTTGCAAGTTATAACCGGTAACATTTTTTTTAATTTCCGCAACTTTGTATGGGAGACCCAAAAAGGAGTGGGCGTGGAACATTGATTTTCTGCCATATTATTTCTGACTGCCGTGTTAATCTAAGTGTCAATTATGGTTATTCTGGACAGAAGATTGTAGAAGTTACAGCAGTTTCAATTTAAAAGAAGTACAGACACTTTGTATGGGAGCTACGCTATAAAGTAGGCGTGGCTCACCCACTTTTGGCGAGGTTATATAGTAGTATAATATAACTCTATGTGCAAAATATTGTTGTCCCAAGTGGTATATTGTGTGAGTTATAGCAAGTTAAAGATTTTGAAAATTTCGAGGTTAGTCGCTTTGAATGCTTGGTGTGGGCGTGACCGATCATGCCCAATATCAATCCCCTCCGTACCCTTGGATCATAGATTACTTATGCCAAATTTCATCGAAATAGCTCAATATTTACTCAAGTTATCGTGCGAACCAGCCAGGTGACAGACAGACGGACGGACGGACGGACGGACGGACGGACGGACGGACATCGTTAAATCAATAATTTAATCGACGCTGATCACGAATATATATCCATGTCTATATCTCCGAAGATTCCTTCAAGTGGACACAAACATCTGACCGAAATGAATATACCATGCATATTGCATTATGCAGGGTATAAAAAGCAATGGTCCCAAAATTGACCGCTGAGGGACATCAGCAAGGAGGAAAGAGAAGAATGAAAAGTCAACTCTTACTTATTGTCGCCTACTACTGTGGTAATTGGTAATGCTCATTACGCACCTAGCCACATGACATAGCCAAAAGAAGCAAAACAAAATGCTACATCATAGTTTCATTTGAAAAAGTACTGTTCTGATGACATGAGGAAAATTTGCTAAGCACCTCAGGATTTATGTGAACGTTTTTCTAATCAACTTCAGTACTTGTTGCGTAGTAAGTTTTGAATGTACATGGCCGACTGTATGGCGATTTTTCTATTTTTTGGCTCTTATACCTAATTTATATAGATAGTTTTTATACTCAAAAACTATATGTAATCCTATGAGACTTTGTGTCTTGCATTTTATTGTAAATTTCTGAATTTGTATATATATTCTACCAAATTTTACTTCGTGCTATGTTAAGGATAATATTACAATTGGCAGGTCAATAATTTTGAAATTGCTGTTGTTGTTATTACTTTAAATAGCACTATATGAATATAGTACTCTTAATTTCCTCCATTGGTCCCATAGCAGAATATATTGTAATGTTCTAAAAAATAAAATAAAATATTTTCATATGTATATTTACATACAGATGATAAATATATGCATAATTTATTGGTTGTGAATTGTTATTGATGATGATCGTTTATATGAAAAATTTGTCATAGCATAGAATACCGAATAATTTATTTTGTAAACAAAATTTCTTCACTTTATTATTATATATTAGTTACGTTCACAAAGTTCATTTAAAATATATGGAAGACATTTTTGGTAATGCTTACAAATATTGAAAAATCAGAGGCAAAAACCCTTCACCTTGAAGAATATTCACAAAACTTGAAGGAATATATGCATATCTTTTGCGTACAAAAGATATATATGTACATACATATTGCATTGATATTTCTATTAATATCCGCATATGCTTGCATGAGTGTAATGTGCTTATCTGTAAGTAAGTATGTATAATATATATTTTTTCAATTCTTGTTCTATAAAAATATGCATATATAAAAAGAAAAAACAAAAAAATTAAGTAATGAAGACGAAAATCCTTTGCAGTTTTCTCATAAAGTGTTCATATATTTGTCCGTTCGTTGTCACTGCTAATGTTATAGTTGTTGTTGGTGCTGCTGCTGCTACTGCTGTTGCTATTGCTTGTGTCATTTTGACAAAATTGCACATTTTCTTGGCTCCGTTTAAACTACAATACAAGCTATTGATGCTGCTGATTGTTGTTGTTGTTGATGCATTCGTGTAATGCGTAAGTAGCATACACATTCTTATGGTATGTTGAGTGTAAACAAAAATAAACGAATAATGATGAAAAATGAAAAAAATCAGTTGATGGAAGATAACTTTATATTCTCAAACATACATATGTTCATTAAGACATCCTCCATATAAAAAACAAAAGTGGTTGCTGTACTTTTCGGATAAACATACAATTTTTTTTTTTATTTTATAACATTCATTTGTTAGCTAAGCTGTTTCGAAAAGAAAAACTTCTCAAAATCGAGTCTTTTCTGAAAAAATTTAATTTTCAAAATATTTTTAATAAAAAATCATGTCAGAGAATAAACAAATAAATACATTAATGATTTTACATAGTCTGCAGTCAGATTTGAAATAATGAGAGCTTAGCTCATGAACCGAAATATGTTGTTGCACGTCATAGAATATAGAATTATGTTTCGTTAGTACAAATGGCACATATTTTTTTTTTTGTTGAGGCGTTATAATCTACATACAAGCAAGCATATAAACATACATATAAGAAAAGTATTCTTTGAAATGCCTTTGTTTAAGCTGAATTTCACATGGTTGTGCTTGATTAATTTTTGCATGGGATTTTTGATGAACAACTCTGCTGTTGTTTCCGTTTTTTGTTTTGGTTATTTATAATAGGTATTTCAAAGTCTTAAAATAAATTAACAAATAAGTTTGCATTAGCAAGTACAAAAAGATTGACTTTTTTGACATCGCTTAGACAAAAACTAAAATTAAAATAGAAAAAATGTTCCACCAATTTTCATAATCAGTTTACTTAAATTTTCTATAGACGTCCAAATATACATATGTATAGTAAATAATGTGCAAATTTCATGAGAGTTTTATTTGCAACATTTATATATTTATATATAGGCACAAAAGCAACATTTTAATTTTGACATCCCACAAAGAGTACAATTTAAATTAAAGCATTTTTTGAAACACCTTATACACACTGATTATTCAAGATATGTATATTTTTTTTCATTTCATCATCTTCTTCTTCTACTTCTTGATCGTAGCATTATTATTATTATAGTTTGTGACTTGGCATCTTTAGTCTCGTGCACAAGAGATAACTGTGCTGCGACATATTACTTAGTTTAATAAAATTTTTTCCTTGTCTTTTTCTTTTTGGTTGTTTGTTTTTATACTATGCATTCATATAATTTTTATTAATTTTCGTTTATTTATTTATTTATATATTTTTGTTTGTTGCTAAATGCTTCATATGTATTGCTGTATGAGGCAAATGTAAACATATTCTTTAGATTTTCATTTCATAAATTTTAATGATAAATATAACGGGAGTCCTTTCTGGATGAATCGTTTATAGTTCTGTTTACTTATTGCATATGAAATTAGGGATCATTTATCAAGAATTGGTAAGAGCTTTTAACGCGATAATGGGATCACAATGATGTTTGTTGGTCTTGACAAGTAATCTGATTTGAAACTATATACTTACCACCGTAAGAAAAACAACTTACACATATTTGTATTTTATTTTGGTTACTCACTGCAAATGTTATATAGCATCTCTTAATAAGAGTTATTCTTCTATAAACTGTAGTTTCCAATTAATCCTGCACTGGCTAGCGAGTTTATGCCGATTATGTGGATATAATAGAGAAACGGAATGATCATTAATGATTTTAATAGAATTTATGTTCATAATCCGTAGATTTGCATTTGACATATATTTTAAATGACCGGAAAGAAGTTGAACTACCATGGTAAAATGAGTTTTTAAAAACCATTCCATTTGAAAGAAGCTCCGAAGATATAGAAAAGTAAATATATTCTGGATCAGCGTCTTCTAAAGAGTAGTTTTAACGATGTCTGTCCGTCCGTACCGTAGCAGTGGATAGTGAGTTGGCCTTCTGATGTGTGGGTCATAGGTTCAATCGCTGGCTGAAGGCACAACTGGTATATCGAAAGATTTTTCTTTCGAGCGGTACCCACTTGTCGGCAAGCAATTGGTAATTCTTCCGGCAATAACAATGCTTAGAAAAAGTGATGTCACAAGGGTTCTGCCGTTTGAAACCGGCTAATATAAGTAGGTCCTTTCTAATACTGTCCAAAATTTAACACACACAATAGTACTGTAAAAGAAGTGCAGTCAAAGGGCCTTTCGACGCCTATAAGTTCCATATATTTATTTTTTTATTTTATGAAGTAAATATTTTTAAACGTAAAAGATAATACCCAAATATTCACACTATGTTTTCACGTAGCCAATGATGAAGATCAATCGAGCAGAAATTAAAAACTAAAAAAGTCTATGAATTCTAGCTGTTTGTCTGATTTCAGTGACTCGTGTTGTGGTGAATAGGTAATGTATCGACTTCAAAGTTAATTTCACGTAGCATTTATGTGACGCCGATATCAATGCATTTTTTCGAAGTATATTAAATTTTGTCTTTGTTCTTTTCGTTGCTTTTGCTACTTTGTGTGGAATTTGCAAAACAGAGATAATGTTTTTATTTTGACGCCGATATCCTTAATGAAATTAATTGCATATGCACTTTTTGTGAAAAGTATGATTTGCACTAAATTATTTTTGTATGTAAATAATTATAACTAAATGAGTTTTATATCAGAAATTATTAAGCATATTCAAGAAACGAAGCTCGCGATTTAAAAATATTAATTTCTATACTTTTCGGGTATTCCTGCAGACATATTTTGAATTGTTTTATGCATAAGCATTAATTCCGTTTTAAAATAAAATTTGCAATAAAATAGTATTGAATTTAATCTGACATGTCTGAATTTGACTAGAAATTGAATTGAATTGTTAGAAATACCATTTCAAAGACAGAGTAATACCAATGTTTATGAAATTATTGATTGGAGTGCCAAATACATCCACATATTCCGACATCAAACACTCTTAAATGGCCTCCTCGGAAAGTTCTCATTACAGGTCTGCAGGTGGTATGAGTAATTCTCATATTACGTATACGTATGAAATTAAATATTTTGAAAGCCTTTTTATCTAATGAACATTATGTAAAAAATGTAATTTTTTCTATATTTCTATAAAATATTTAATGTTCCGTAACTTATTGCGAGTAACTAATTTTACTTTGCCATATAATGTTAATTTTTCAATATTAGTCATTTCTTTCAGATACAATGAACAATAAATTATACAAAATAATTTTATCCGAATAATACGTAATATTATATATAATCATCATATTGTAGTCGATATATGAAATATAGTACGTGCGTGAGTTCCATTCACGCCAACATGCGACTCATGACAGAATTGTGTAATATACGAATTGTTACGAAGAACCTATTGCAAAGTCGGATAAATGTTACGTTGAAACTTACGACACCAAGCAAATGAGCGAACGAATGAAATAACGAGAAAATCGTAAACGAACCTAATAGGTGACTCGATCGTAATGATGTTGGTGATTGTAAATGATGTTGTGGGTGTTGTGTACAGGAATAGGGTACTGCAACAACGAGATGCAACGATGTAGCAAAACAATCAAAACAAAAGCGTAATCAAGAATGCATTACAAACCGAGTACACCACGTTGCAACATGTTGCAAGAGGTGGAGTTATTCTATAGGTATATGTGTATATATCTTACGTGTCTATGTAGGAATATGCATTGATGCAAATATATGTTAAAAATACAATTTACTTTAATCTAATTGAATGAGATGACGATTTGTTTTAATGAGCATTATACGAGTATTTGTTCATAATTCCATGAACAATGCCATTGCATCTACCCAATTATATAATTTATTACATTATATAACTTTATGGATGTATGCCTCCAAAGCTACAGCTGACATACTGCCAATGTATGTAGGCATCAAGTCACAACAACAACGCAACACCAACGTAACCTCCTTCTCTGAAAAATAATCAACCAGAAATGTCGCTTTGCGCCGGTAACTGTTTTTTTTTTCGTGGCATTTATATTCATTTCATTTTTCAAAAACTATTTATGCATATATACAAATATAGGTACATGCATATGACAAGGAGGTGGGTTGACACAGAGATTTTATGATGCTGTTTGTCATATAGTATATGGTATATAAAATCATATTGTGATGTTAACGTAACTGAGATGCAAAATAACTATATATTTTTGTGTCCATGTGTCTGTGCGCGACAACAAATATCAAATGCAAATTAACCCTTCCTGCTATACAAATATTCTACATACATACCATACATATATTGAGGACGCAGAGGAGGAGCAAGTTCATAATTCGTACATCTATAGTTGTTGTTTTTCCTATTTGTTTAATTTTTGCATAACATTTGTAAATTATATAACAAGGGGGAATGAACAAACGACAAGGAGCGAATGTAACATTGCATTTTGCAAGCATCGAACTTGTTCGATGAATGGATCTCAAACCATTCATTTTGGTTGTGTAACGCCACTGTTTAGACAAAATGCAGCGTAAAACCACAAATTGGCACATAAACAGTGCAGCTACTGTATCAGAAAGAGATGGGTAAGGCGAATGCAAATAAAGAGCAATGGCAGGAGAAAGGGTTACAGTGTGAGAATGAGAGAGGGAGAGAGAGTGACGTATTATGTAATTTCTCAAATAGATACGCTCTTAAAACTATAGTGATGGAAATATATACTCTGTTGTTCTAATCATCTCACAAAAAATTATATTTTGTCAATCACTTCCTAGTGAGAGCAACCTTTATTGCATTGCAAATGTGTGAGGTACATAGTGCAGGTATGCGTGTGTCTGCTGCATATATTTACTTCCTGTTTTGCGACGAAATACCAAATCAAAACAAAACAATAAAAATGCCCTTTGAATTTGGAAGTGAGAGAAACACGTGCCGCATTTGTATCATACCTTTAACAGCACATTTAACAGCTCTACGTGAGCCTGTAGTTATTCAAAATGTTAAAATTTATTAAATTTTAATGCACAAGAAAATTTAAATTTTGAATATTACATTATTATGTTGCAATTTCATGTATAAAAAAAAATATATGGCACTTAAAGCCCCGAAGGGCTCCTTGGCCGAGCTTCTCTTCCATTACTCTTCTGCGTATTAAATTCTGGACAGTATTAGAAGGGACCTACTTATTTTAGCCGGTTTCGAATGGCAGAATCCGTGTGACATCACTTTTTCTGAGCTTTGAATACCTTAGTAGCGCAAGCATTTTGTAATTTTTTATTTGAGCTAGAAAATGGTCCCGAAATAATTATTTTCAAATGTGCTCAACTACAAATTCCTATTTATAAATTTTGAAGAAATTATATACTTTTTCCCCACATAAAATTCCCTACGGTGTACGTAAAGGTTTAGGAGCGATCGTAACAATTGCTCTACCTAGTGAACGATTGGTTACGTACAAAAACTTCTGGTAATCTTCATACCTTTAGTTTTTACACATTTATAGTCGCCTTTTTGTAAATAAAAAGAAATTTTACAAATCAGCACTTTTTCATACACTTTCTCAATCGTTTAACCATACGAAATGAAGAACTAATATTAAATGGCCACTTGAATTAAAGATAAAGTAAAGATTAGTATACAAACCATGTAAAAACTTGAATACTAAAGCGAAGCTGGCAAGTTGTTTAATATTATCCAGTTTTATCCCATTGAATCGTTCGCAAAATATTCTATTGCTAAATAAGCTTATACTAAATAAGCAAATTTTTAAAAATACCTAAAAAGAGCTATTATCGGAACATTTTGCCTTTTACCTCGATGTTATTGCATTGCAATTTGAAATGATTGAAATCCAAGTTTATGTACGAATAGGTACATATGTACCTTAACTGCACTGCGCTATTTTCTCCTGTCTGTTCTTGCTGTTAACTTATCGTCTAATCAAGAGACATGGACTCTTGGATATATACTTTTGAGTTGATATACAGAGCGACACACAAATGCATATAAATGTGTATGTATACCGATAACAATGTCCTTGTACGTTTACATAATAAATGACCCGGCACCTAACAGCAGCAACAGTACATTAACAATAACAACAACTGCAGCGGCAAGAGTGGGCATATAGAGCAGAACTGTTGCAGAGCATTTTTGTTTTCATTTTTTGTTTTTTTTTTTTACAGCCAGTCGGTGGTGAACACAAGAGCAATAAATCTTTTGCTCTTTCACCCACACTTTCTCTTACATTATTTTACATTATTATATTCTTACAGTAAACTTTCATGTCTGACTACATGTACTACATATGTTAACTGGCTCTGTTATGCCCTCTTTGGCACTGTTTATGTTATTGTGATAACATTCGTCCTTCGTAAATGCTATAAAAGCTTACTTTCACAATGAATATGATTGCACTTTTTCTAATACGAACATATACAATTTTTTTCTCTCTTTTTCGTTTTCCTGTTTGTTTGATTATGTATGTAAAAGTCTGTTATGCGTTTAACATTGCATTCTGTTCTTTCACGTTCTACATGCATACTCAGTTGCATGATTGAGTAACATTTATAGTTGTTGTTGTTGTTGTTGTTGTTGTTGCTTGAAAATAGGAGCATATCAACCTCAATTAAACACCCCCATCATCCAAACTAGATAATGATATCGTCTGAGGAGATGAATTGCTAGCAGTTTGATAAGGAAGTTGGCACCAACACGATGTGCAGTGCAAATAAAAGCAATATTTCCTTCTTCGTCTGCTGTCGTTGTTTTCTCGTTTGCGTTGTAATTGTAATTGTGGTTGTTGTTGTTGTGTCGCTGTTAAAGCGCCACGGTTTCATTTTGACTGAGTGTGTATTTGTGGGTCTGTGAATCTATGTGCTTACTCGTAAGCGTGTCTACGTGTGTGTGTGCAACAACAATTAAAGTGGAGCAACAGCGGTAGACGATGTCAACGCCAACGCAGCCATGCAGTTGCAGTCACAACAGCAGTTGACTGCATTGCCAGCAGAAGCAGCAGTAAAATGCAAAAATTAAACCAACAACAACAAATACAAAGCCGAACACGAGGAGAAAGCAGCCGCAGTAGTGTGGAAGAAGGAGATGCGAATAAGCAGAAGGAAAAAAACATAAACAGAAAAGCAGTAGCAGCAGCAACAACAAGTGAGCTCAACTGACTGAAATGAATTGAATCGACTAAACTGAACACAACCGACTGACTGCTGCCAGCCAGCCTGTGTGCCTGCCTGCTTGTTTGTCTGCCAGCCGCTACATGTATGCATAAATATATATATATGTATATATGTATATAGACTACCTACATATACCTACATATTGTATGCACTCTTTGCAACTGCGTTTGTATATGTGTATGTGTATGTTTCTGAATGGATATATATATATATGCCTGTATATGTGCACACATTTGCAACAAAACTCAGAGTGATGAAAGTCCTTTGGACAATTCACATTCATTTTCCAGAATTCAGTTGAACGCGAATGCTCCTTCAGTAAGGACGCAAATGAGAAGATCTACTACAAACTGACTAAATATTACTGACTACTACTAGTAACTACTAGTGACTACCAGTAGTACATACTGCAATTACTATGTACGTGCACTGCAATAACAATTAAATTCAGAATTCACATCACATCATAATAAGTAGCAGTAGCAGCAGTGACAGTGTCTAATTATCTCACTGATAGAGTGCTGTGCTGCAGTAGTTTTATTGTGCGGCGCGCTTATATTGCACAAGTATTTATGATTATTTGAAAAAAAAAAAAACGAAAAGAAAAGACCAAATAAACATAGAGTGAGAGCGAGAGCAAACAACAACAACAACAAATGTGACTATACATATACATCTATAAAAATATTTATATGCACATACTCGTATTTAAAGTAGTTTGCTGTCGTGTAATCGTCACTTTGTCGTTTGACGGCGCCAGTGTCGCGTAAAGGACCTACCAACATATATATATAAGTTTACATAGCTCAAAGAGACAAAACAAAAATAGAAACATATAAAAACAAACAAAAAGATAGTGCATAGTAATAGTGTGAGTGTATTTATACTTATGCATATAGGCAATAAATTGAATACTTTTGTTTTTTTTTCTCATTCTCTCAATGCTATTAACATATACTCGTACTTGTAATAGTTTGCGCCAAATTTTTTAGTTCACTTTTTCGAAACTTCGTATACTTATTTTTTGTTTGAATTTTTCGTTTTGCATTTGTAAATGTAACTTTTTTATTAGATACATTATACTTTTTTTTTTTAATTTAAATTTTCATATCTACTGTTGTATTTTGTATCGCCAACAATATACGCATTCAATGGCACTATTGAATTTTGTGCAAATCGCTATGGAAGAACGGAGGGACAAATAAAAGTACTACTTGCACAGGCATTGTTTCATTTGTTATTTATTCTCTTGGGCGATTTTGCTTTTTCTTACATATTCTCTTTGGCATAACGTTTATGTGATTCCTTCTATTCAATGTTGCAAAACACACACACACAATCTCTTGAAAACACCAAGTGTCATATACATACATATTTTGTGTGTCCATATCTTCAAATATTTCTGAATGTCTGTTCGAAAGAGTCAACAAATAGGCCGACTATGTGGTATTTGTTCAACTATTTACATAGAATCGTACCCATACTGTGGGCTACTGTTGTGTAAGTCTGTGTTGTGTTTTTTTTTTGCCAACTAGTTGGCTTGTCGAAAAGGCCAAAGAGCAATGCAACTCTTCTATTACAATTATATATCAGTTTTATATATCTCTAGTTAAAAAATAAGTATTATACATATACACCTACATATATAACCTTATTTCATTCTTGTTGGTTTTTTGCTCATTTAGTAAAAAGAAAAAATTATAATTAATAATCCAGCCCAACTTATTAAAATAGAGTCCATGATTGACGAACAAGAGTTTTTAAACACAAACACCAAGTATAAGGGAAACGCAACATTATGTTTATTTACATATATGAACAACAGTATGTAACATACATGTATAGGCTCGCAAGTAGTAGATTGATGAAAACATTAAATTAAGTGACATTAAAAGCAACAATAACAACAGCAAGTAGTATAGCTTGTGTACATTAAAACTTAGCTATTAAGATTAAGCACAACAACCAAAAACGATTAAGTCGACAACACTTAAAGTGAAAGCACGAAAAAGAGTGAATTTTGAAATTGAAGTAAGAAATAAACCGAAACACTGAATATACAAATACTTAAAATTAACGAATTTAATTGAAATTCATTAAAGTAATTTATAAAAATAATTAATAACTCCGAGCTGGAGACTTATACACAAAGGTAAGCAGCATAAAATTAATTTACTCGCTTATATAATATATATTTAATTTACAATTGCTTATGAAAAATAAAAATTTATATACATTTATATATATATATATATATAATTATATTTATATGAATAACAAAATTCTATTTTATACAAAATGTACTTTAAACAAATCAATTGTTATTTTTGGCTCTAAGACTTTACAATTTATGATATAGGAAACATTTCCCATTTCGTAGGAATTTATTAAGTTTTTGTTGAAAGCTACATTCTCTTTCACCAGCCAAGTAACAACTTGGCAGGTACTTATCTAAATTTTATAGTTTGTTATAAGTAATGGTAATTTTATTCGTATTTCTTTTAAAATTTTAATACATTTGTAAACAAGTTTTAACTATTGTAACTAGCAGGTGAAGATGTTTAATATAAGTGCTTTGCTATGGTAGGCTTATAGATGCAAATCCACGTGAATCTGTAATAAATATGATATTTATGGATTTTATGACGCTAAAAACGTCAAAACTAAGCCACAAAGCATCGGTTTCAAAATTTTTGTTTTAAAATAAAATGATTTCCCTTTTTTTTCTGCTTAGTTTCCCTTACATGTGCAAAGATGGTAACTTGAATTTTATGTAAATATTAAAGTAGAAATTTTATTCAAAATTAACATATTTCTAAAAAAAAGCATGTAATTATTATGACTGTCTACCATTAGTTTTGTAATCATTCTAATGTTGAGCTATAATTTATATCTACGTACATTTTCGTTTAAATAAAAACCAAATTAAGAAATATATACCTTTAAGCTCTCTATTATAAGGTATATAATAGATTAGAGCTCTATAAATTCCAAATCCTCTAAGCTATGAATCACTGGTTTAAAGCTTCTTTTAGTTGAAAATAACGACAATGTTAAGCAATGAAATCTTTCAATGATTTGTTTTAATTTAAAAGTATACACACACATACACTCCCACTCTTATATCCAGTCTTATACCATAAATACATCGTCTTAACTTGGAAATGTAGTTGGTTGAACGGATTTGTTTTGGTTAAACTTTTTCCTTTCAAATTCAACTTATTATACTTTTACGTATGTACTATATGTCAAAGTAAACAAGAAAATTTGCAAGTGCAAAACCAATAGTTGAATACGTATTATTAAAAGAAGCTTCTTTTCTCTCAATCAATATAATGTTAAATATTCTTCGTATTGGATAAATAAAAAACGAAAAAGATTGATAAAAAAATGTACTCATATGAATTGAGCTAGATAGCCAAATACGAAATTCGACCAATTAGAAAAGTTTTTACAAACAGTGTGCTAATTTGTCTAAAGCAAAGTTAACTTTCAATATGATAAGAAAAATTTGTACTATATACCATATATTCAATGATATCAATGAAATCACCAACTAGTAATATTTTAAATCAAATGGTATTGTTGAAGCAGGCATGTGCTTATAATAAAAGAAAAAAATAGAAAATGTATTGGTTGAATTTTAACAAATTCAACCATGATCATAGAAGCTTGTAGAATTATTCGCTTATGGCATATATCAATTGTATGTAAATAGTATTCAGTAAAGACACAATAACAATTATTTACGCTATCTAAAAAATTATTATTTATAAAAAAATATTTGAATTTTAATATGAATACGGTTGCACAAATAGAGCATATTACTTTTTGTTGGCTGTCATTGATATATACCAATGTACATTCAGCAAGTTAATTTCGGTTAAAATTGCAATGGTACCAGGATCATACCAAAAGTTTGTATCCTCAAAGATTATTTTATATTTTATAATAATGGCGCTCAGACCTCAGTTAATTAGGAACAAATTCATTTTTAAAGATTTTATTACCATCTTTGCTGTCAAACTCCATTCAGAGAAATTGCGAAAACCATGAAAATTTTGAGATTGAATTTTAAAGGACAGAATATAATTTTACAGTTAATAGTTAATGATACAGTCCAACCTTCTGTAAAACTACTGAAAAACATCACATCTTACAGCTCTTTAAAGTCTACTAAATTACAATATTTCTTATATTCAATATAGTGCTACTCTCCATTTATGAACGGCAATGAATCACAACATTGTTTATACATCATAGAATCTCTGTATATAACGTTTTGCAGCCTTACTTAACAAAATTGAAATCAGTGATTTACAATATGAATACCATAAAATGTGTAATTTTAAAGAAAAAAAATCATGATTACTACCGGTTACCATCCTCAGTTTATTAAATTCTTGGTCTTTCAGGAACTCTAAAATCTCTGTCGTTCTTAGCCAATTTTTAAAATTAATATAAAACAATACAAATCTTTAGTAGTGCTACATTTAGTTGATGTTTTTGAAATGGAGAAATACGATCCTGTATATTTTAATATCAAATAATATGATGCCTTATTGTATATTAAAGCGAAGTTATTAATTAGTTGGTATTTGTGTTTATATAAAAAAATTCTTTATTAGGTTCAGGATTCGATCGTGACGATTACAAGAATTCCAATATACTAGTAAATCAACATTGGTATTGGTATAATTTGTAAAATTAATTCCGTCAATTATCGAAACAAAATAGTCATATTTATTAACATATTCTGAATGGCAGAGCTCTTGCGACATAAATTTCTCAAAGCCCAATCCCAGTCCAATTCCAAAACACGCCCTGAAAGTCGTAAAAGTGGTAATTTCTCGTTAGCGATCAAATATATTGCAAATATTTAAGGCGGTATCGTTCTTTGTTTTTATGGAAACTTCTATCTGAAAATAAATATATAAGATTTACTTTTGAAATAGCACAACAATAACAAAACATGCTGTTATTGTATTAAATAAAACACTTTTCAAAAGATATTATTTTGAAATAGCTAAATGTAAACAAATAAAAATGACTTTACAGTTGGCTGGGGCCGACCAAATTATACTCTGCATATGTAGGTATATAAATATAAAGTTTTCTCGAATATCCATCTTTGTCTTTTATTTCCACTATTTTGTGTGGGAGCTACATTAAGTAGTAGGCGTGGCTCACCCGTTTTTTGCTTATAATACTAATCTACACCTAAAGTATGGTTGAATTTGACGAAGTATTTTGCAAGTTATGGGGGTTTTAAGGGGTTTTTAAGATAATTCCAAGGCTTAGTAGTGGGCGTGGCTTGGCTCATTCTTATAAATCTATATATCTTTACAGTATTTATGCACACCTGAAACTTGGTTGTCCTAAACTGAAGAGTTCGTAAGTTATAGCGGTTAAAATTTTGTTTAATTCCCGCAACTTTGTATGAGAGACCCAATAAAATGTGGGCGTGGCATGCTGGATTCATGCGCCATTATTTCCGACTACCATATTAATCTAAATGTCAATTATGGTTATTCTAGACAGAAGATTGCAGAAGTTACAGCTATTTCAATTTAAAAGAATTTCATTCATTTTATATGAGGGCTACTATAAATAGTGGGCGTCTCATGCCCATTTTATGTAAATCTAGTTGTCCTTACAATACTAATCCACACCTTAAATCTCGTTATTCTATGCTAAATAGTTTGCAAGTTATGGGGTTTAAAAGTTTTGGTTTAATTCCCGCAACTTTGTATGAGAGACCCAATAAGATGTGGGCATGCTGGATTCATGCCACATTATTTCCGACTACAATATTAATCTAAGTGTCAGTTTTGGTTATTCTAGCCAGAGTGTTGCAGAAGTTATAGCTATTTCAATTTAAAAGAAATTCAGTCATTTTGTATGGAGGCTACTATAAACAGTGGGCGTGGGAAGCCTATTTCCTGTGAGTCTGGTTGCTCTTACAATACTAATCCACACCTTTAATCTCGCTAAATAGTTTGTAAGTTATAGCATTTAAAAGTATTTGTTTTATTCCCTCGACTTTGTATGAGAGCCATATAAAGCAGTAGGCGTGGTACTGATTTCATATCAGCTTATTTCCGACTACCATACCTAAATGCCAATTATGGTTATTCTAGACAGAAGATTGTAGAAGTTACAGCTGTTTCAATTTAAAAGAAGTATAGACACTTTGTATGGGAGCTACTATAAAAAGTAGGCGTGTCTCGCCCATTTCTGGTTATGTAGCAGTATAATGTAACTCTGAGTGCTAAATATTGCAAATTAAAGATTATAGCAAATTAAAGATTTTGAAATTTCCGAGGTTAGCCGCTTTGAATGCTTGGTGTGGGCGTGGCTATTGACTGATCATACCCAATATCAATCTTCTGCGTACCCTTGGATAATAGGTTACTAATGCCAAATTTCGTAAAAATAGCTCAATATTTACTCAAGTTATGGTGCGAACCAGCCAGGTGACAGACAGACGGACGGACGGACGGACGGACGGACGGACATCGTTAAATCCAAAATTTAAGCGACGCTGATCACGAATTTATATACTTTTTTGGTTGCAAACATCTGACCGAAATGAATATACTTTGCATATTACATTATGCAGGGTATAAAAACAGTAATTCATTTTTAATAACTTATATTGAGCATAACTAACATGAAAGTATCAAATTTGTTTTGTAATGACTGAAATTCTTGTTTTTCTGATGCTCTAAAGTTGGATAAAATGGAAATCGAATCGGTAACATAATGCACAGAAGGTAAACGCATTAGCCAGTGCACTTCGTTACCAACCTCAGTTTTATTTTCGAAATAAGGCCTCATTAGGTTTAAAAATGCAATATGATCTTTAGACAAAATTTTACCTATAATAAAGAAACAATACGTAAAATAGGTATCTATAAATAAATATGTCTTTTTATCCACATGATAAGTAACCTCAACGTCATTATTTCAGAAAGCTGTCAAAGAGCCCGAATATAATATGAAGAGTAATACTTAAAACAAAAATGGTCATCCGAGGTTCTTGGACTAGGATAATATAAATTATTATGTACTGCGTTAACCATTTAACATTTTTGTAATAAAGTTGAAAACATTAAAAAAATTTTGTTTCGATATTATTTCAATTTTGTTTTGCAATAATGTCATAATAATGTAGTGCGATGATCGTGTAATTTTTGTTGAATAGTAATGTAATAATGACACGAAAATATATGAAAATAATCTAACTTTAAGATGATTCTAACTTCGACCATAATTACGGGTAAATATATTTCATTAAACAGCTATTTCTACCAACGAAACAGCTAGGTTTGGTTAATTTAACCTTAAAATCGTGATATCAATGAAAAAAATTTTTATTCGCTTTTTTTTTCTTTTCAATAAATAGTCTCAAAGGAAAAAAATACGTTTTAAGTGCTGCATAAAATTGTTTAGAGAATCTATCGACATAATCTAAATAGTTAAATTTTTAGAGGGTTCTTCCGAACATTGTAGCTCAGAAATTGTCTTCAATCGAATATCAATATTTTGGTGTGCATTATAAAAAAACGAAACTCCACGATTTACTGGTAAAATTTGTACGGTGAAAAATCATATTTTAAGACATTAAATTATAATTGTTTTCAAGAATATTTGCCCAAGAAACTATGTCTAAGATCAATTTTAACTCGTAAGGATAGATTATGTGAAAAGTGGGGAGTGAAAATTGAACGGAAGCCCACGATTTTTGTGTAAATATATTGTGCTTAGAATCGTTGATAGTTTCTTTTCTTTACTATACAATTTGCTGGCAAAAAATTTGACTCGCCCCACATACATATTTGTATATAATATATATGTATCATATGCACAAATGCACACTTCCTATATTGTACTTTAACAATGCCTATATCTATGTTATGCCTATGACCACGACGAAAGTGGAAAGTAATAGAATGATATGGACAATTACATAGTCAACACATTATACATATCATATTTATTTATTTATATTGACGGATCTGTTCCCTGCACCATATACTATACGAATGTTAATTAAATGTAAAGTTACTATGGATCTCGTACCTGATGGCTTGACATATTGGCTCAAATTCGACATAATTTTATTATTTACTCCTTTGCCTTCGAACACTATAGTTACTCCTCCTCTCATATGCATGTCAACAAGCACTTTAAACATTGTATTCACTATCACGATGAGAAGAAAATACATTTTAGTTCTTTCAGGATCAACAAAGGTTCGTACATTTCTCAGTAATATGTTTTTGATACAACCTAATACATAATTTTGAACTTTTTCATCATTAAACTACATACATAAATACATATGTATGTGTTTGAATTAATTCTAATTTCCGTTACATGAAGCATTACATTGAATTATTCACTTTTCGTTAAATGTAATACTCAGTATTTCAACAATATCAATATTAGCAATGGCAGTGAATTGAAATTTATCTATACCACAATTTAAAAAAAGTTTAATTTTTCAAATAAAATTTCTTCTGAAAGCAACGAATGCTCTGTAAGTATATTAAGGTGGGTTAAACACAAAGAAGCATAAAAAAATTTCTGATTTGGGTCCTCCTACTATTTAAGTGTTATACAAAACTATGAATTTTGTAGGGAAGCTTCCCAAAGAAGTAGAGGTATGAATGTTTAGAGAAAATGTTGATGAAGAAAAATTCATGGGCGTCGGTCCCACATTTTACATTCATTTAGTATGGAAGTTATGTATAGTATAGGATGGATATGAGGAATAAGTATGCTCGGAGAAAGTGTCGAGGGGTAAACTGAATGGGAGTTGGTCATGTAGTTTATTCCTCTAGGAGCGATTTCTGGGTTATTTGTTGTTTTTGAAGTGTTTAAAAAAATTGGAAAATAACTCTAGGAACAAGCACTAGAGCGATGAGTTCTATTCCAATTAAGACTTCAATTAATTTCTTCCGCAACATTTCTTATGGACACTCGCCATTGCCTCTGATCATACTTATCCCATACTACCAAATTTTAGGGAAACGCTCACACAAAATTTATGAATTTATAGTGGTGTTTAAAATATAGGCGGTTCCAAATAAAGAATTTCTATATGCTTTCTTGGGAAGAAATTCTTGAAATGATACAAATTTTTTTATTTTTTTTTTTTGCTGATCTGCCTTAATGTACATATGTATATATGTATGTACAAAAAGTGCATAATGCAACAAGTAAGTTGTAATTGTTTTGTAACAAAATAATTGCATGAAATTGAATTAAATTGAACTAAAATATTCTATCTTCAATAGTTATATACTGTATAAATTGTATAAATGAATATTTCAAAATACAAGGGAAGGACTACTTGTTAACTATACAATGAAAAGAATGACAATAAATACGATACACTTACAAACTCATAGATGTTTTTTTTTTTGTTCTCTACATATTACTGTTTAAACAATTTCGATTGAGTTTTAAAAGATGATTCCATTGTTTTAGTGCACATTAAATCGTTTTTGCCAGTTCATTATATACTTAAATATAATAGGGTTTATCAAAAATAAATATAGGTATGTCATGTATGTAATTCCTGCATGAAATGTTATAAATAACTGTATAAGTAGATGAACGAATTGTTATTACCTGTTTGTAAAAAATATACAAAAAAATCTGAACAAATTAAATTTTATTTTAATTCCATTTCATAGACGTCGTATATTTCAATGAAATTGTAATGCAACAATAACTTTGAGTGCGGCTTTTTAATTTACGTTTTTAATTGATTTTTCCTCATTTACATTGATTTTTTTTTTGTGGAATTTATTTATTTTTTATTTTATTATATTTTTTTTTTACTACAATTCTTTCTTTCTGCTGTATGTACAAATTTTTCGTAATTAAATAATTTAAATGTATTAATACACAATTTAAATATCAATTTTAATAGACTCTATTTGAATTCGCTAAAAAGCTATGATGTTTGCATGGTAAGAAAACAAAACCGAATAAAAATTGAATGCGGTCAAATGTAAATATAGTGAAAGCTACCATGAGCGGATGACAATTGTATTCTACACTCTACACTCATATGAGTGCATAGAGTCTAATATATGAGCACCTAAATTTAAGCTTAGGTATATGAAAGTGATCTTACAATTCGTGTATCTAATAATATACATTTTTTAATTTTATTACAAGTTCTATACAGTAATTTCTACAAGATCATCGTAAAATACATCTAAATTCCATGATATCTTTCAAAAATGTCATAAAATTCTGAAGATCTGATATTCCGCAATGTTAATTTAAGTTGTTATTTTATATCGGCAATGCTTTCGACATTTATTTTCTCAGATTAAAATCTTCTTTATTCGATCCATTTGCATAGTATGCAAAATATTGCAACAATCAGTCGTCTCTGTTCTTTCCACGTTGGCGTCAATTGGAAATTCCAAATTATGACAGGGTGTGCTCTAGTAGTAATTGTTCTTTGACCTGAAGTTGGGACTTCCACTTCGAAACTCAAATCATTCTCTATCCCGAATTGGAGAAGGTCCAATCTCCTGAGAAGAGTTATGAAAACCAAGAAGATGAAGAGAAAAGGTGTAAGAAATATTGGAAATATTTTTTTTTTTTTTTTTTTTTTTTAACAAGCTTTTTTATTGGATCTTTCTAAAATTACTTAGAAACTAACAATATGTAATCAAATCTTACAAACTAAATAAAATTATGTGATATTCCCAACGTTCCATCACAATTTGTTGAGTCACGAGGTATAGCAATTTCACAGCATATTCAGTGTGTCTTTTCTTTTTAATCGACGATGCCCCGTGCTCAGCAACAATTGCCTAGCAAGGGGATTCGGATGACTGTGTAATTTTTGAATGTAGCTTCTGCAAGACATTGCAACTTCCTCAGAAATTGTGGGTACATTTAAATCTCGATGGATGTTAACGTTCCTCATATACCAAGGCGCGTTTACAATAATTCGCAGACACTTGGATTGTATTCGCTGCAATTTTTCGATATTTGAGGGAGATGCGGTGCCCCAAAACTGAATACCATAAGTACAGATTGGCTTCAGGATTGCTTTATATAATAGCACTTTGTATTCGAGATTCAACTTTGATCTTTTGTGTATCAGCCACCATAACTGATTAATTTTAAGCTTGATCTGAGTTTTCTTTGCCTCTATGTGATTTTTCCAGGTCAGCCTTCTGTCGAGGTGAATACCCAAGTACTTTGTTGAGGAACATTGTGTAACTGATTGGCCATTAATTTTAAGTGGGGGACATGTATCTGGCCTTAGCGTGAAGGTTACATGTACGCTCTTTGATTCATTGACTTTTATACGCCATTTTGCTAGCCAGATTTCGAGAGAATCGATATGAGTCTGCAGGAGTTTAGTAGCTTCCATGGGGTTAGAGCGAGAGCACAATATTGCCGTATCATATGCAAAGGTCGATATAAATGTATGGTTATTGCTGGGCATATCTGTAGTGTATAAGAGATACAGTAAGGGGCCCAAAACGCTTCCTTGAGGAACACCAGCGTGAATATACAATGGATTTGTTGTGTAATCCTTGTGATGTACGAGAAATTGTCTTTTCGTGAGGTAGCTACTAAGCAATGAGGAGACATTTGCAGGCAGTAATAGTTTGAGTTTGTAAATAAGGCCATCGTGCCATACTTTATCGAAAGCTTGAGTGATATCAAGAAAGACAGCTGAGCAATACTTTTTTTCTTCAAAAGTGTTCCTTATCAGAGTTACAATGCGGTGGACTTGTTCTATTGTGCCGTGCTGTTTTCTAAATCCAAACTGATGTTGAGGAATCAGTTGGTTGAGATTAATAAATGGAGTTATATTCATGACAAGTAGCTTTTCGAATACTTGAGAGAGTAGAGGCAGGAGGCTGATAGGTCTGTACGATGCAACTTTTGTAGGGTCTTTTCCTGGTTTTGCTATCATAATAATTTTTGAAGTTTTCCAGCATTTGGGATAGTGTTTAATACGAAGGATAGCATTGAAAATGTGCATCAGATGAATTACTGAAGCCGGAGGTAGCTCTTTTATCATTTTACCGGTAATTTTATCTGGACCAGGTGATTTTTTTGGGTTTAAATCTTTATAAATTGCTTTGAATATGTCCTTTTTTTTAATTTTGAGCGTTATTGAGCAAGGTTGAAGCAAGGTGGAAATATTGAAATCTATTTTTATTGTGATATTTTTTGAAGGCTTTAGGCCAACTACCTTCTTGTTGTATAAGTGTGACGGCATACTCATAATTGATGCTCTCGATAGGATTTTTAAATTAATGATATATATATTCAATCTGAAAATGCTGTCAAATAGAAATTGCACATTTCCCTGATATTTAATCAAAATCAAAATTTATAATCATAAAAATACTATATATTGAGTTTTTTCAACTTAGCCATTTGGAGGCGCTTAGCTTTATAATAACAAACAGTTAGTAAACATTGATTAAATCTCATTTTTATTTGAGTAATAGTTGTATGTGTGTTTTATTTTTTTCTGTTGTCCATCTACAATATATAATATTTGTTTTTCTATTTTATACATATTTTATAAAGTTTATATATTATTATCTATGCCAATAACGAACGCTAACTAAGTATGAACGGGTATAGTGCAACAACAGACAGGTAAACATACAAGTCAGACATATGCATACATCGATAGATTTTCATACATACTCGTAGGTTATGTATTTGTATGTAGTAGATACAAGTATAGATACATACCTACATATATGTGGTTGTATAGAAAGGCATGCAAATAACTCTGCGTTTTTTTAATTGTAACAAATCAAATTATTGTGTCACGATGTCCTATGTGATAGCATACATGTATGTACATATATATGTATAGTATATCCGAATTTGAATATACATACATACATATATCGCTAATGTAAATGCAATGGGAGTGTAAAAAATCGACTAACCGAACAACCAACCAGCCAAGCAACCAAGCTACCAAACTATCGACCAGTGAATGGTGGTTTGGCTTGGTTGAAATAAAGTTGTTGTAATGTTGTTCATGTTATATTTGCGTCGTTGTTGTTTAATTGGATTTGGAATTCATTTAAATATTTAATTTAATGATGTAATGTTACATGCACCTACGTATATCATTTATATTATACATTCGTAACAGTGTTAAATAAAATTACTATGGTGATCGAATAAAATAGAAATTTGATCGTAATTTTAAAAATAAATATAAACTGAAATAAAATTTTTATAATAATTAGCCAAATAAAAAAATTTTGCATTTATAATCGATTTTCAAATACACTAAACTTATTAACGTTTGCGAAATTGCTCATCATAACTAAATGAAACATAACAATAATAATACGAGTACGAGTATATGTCATCGTTGGATATGTACGCAGAAACAGTAACTTTTGAGAATTACAACTATACAATCTCGCAAAAAGATCAATCACATAGATTGTAAGAACGCACACTCAAAAACAATAAATCATTAGTGCTCAGCTTACAACAAGACGTCGCGATTTTTGTTAAAGAACCATAGATTCTTTATACTAAAGAATGTCCTTACAAAAGTAGAGATTATGATCAAATTCCGTTGATAACGATATACCTGTTTCTCTGAGATAAATGCTTAGAATAATCCTGGAATTCAATTTCATGTTAAAAAAAAAATTAAAACGCTAGTTTTTGTGAAAAGGAAGAAAGTAGGGCATTTCCAGAAAGGCATTTTAAAAGCATACCCAAATAAAATTGTTTCTATTTGCATGATTTGATTTCATAGAAGAGTGAAGTTTGCATTATAGCTTAGACAATTTTCGCTGGCAACACCGCTGAAAATTGTCTATTGTGAATTTTTCTCCATCCATTTTACAAACCATTAGGTGTGTTTGCTAACAATAAACTTTCAACAATCGTTAACAGTTTTCAACATGAAAGGTGTTGGCGAACAAATAAATCCAGAAGGTGTTGGCGAACAAATAAATCCAGCTGTCAATTACGAACGGTGAATGTCAATTTACAAATTTCTGATAGTTTTCAGTTCACGTACTTCTTGTAGATTTTCTCACATCGAGAGTGATAGATGACAGAAATTGATAGTGATAGTAATGTAAGTGGACAGACCTAATAAAACAGCAATCAGCCGTTTAGTTAATCCGCAATACTGCCGTCTGTCAGGTTATTATTTTATTCGGATTAAGTGCGCCAGTAATCCGGAATTAGGCTGCCGTCTGTCTAGGCTATTACGGTTGGCCTAAGCTAAATATATTTGTATAAAAAGTCGGTAGATTCATTTAAATTCATTTATGAGTTTATGTAAAATATTTGTCATTATGAGCTAACACAAAAATGTAGCAATATTAGGAGAACCTATGCAACGATTTGCTGCTTTATCTTACGTTGCATTTGAAAAAAAATTAAGATGATCAAAACACGTCTTTTGGTTAGAAAATAAAATTAAATTTAATAACAAATCACTAAAATGGGAGTCCACATTGTTACTGCGTACCAAACACAGAGTAATGACTGTTAAAATTTTATAGAAATTAGCGAGCAGAGTTTTTTTATTGCTCTGTTTGGGTATACCAGTTCAAGTTGAGCGTCACGGAGATGCCATCACAATGTTTAGAGTTAATAACTGACAAGCATTTAATTTTCATTCAAAGTTAGATTTCATACGAAAACAAACATCCTCACTTTCGACGAAATTCATTACCTATAGACCTATTCTAGTGGAAAACATATTCACATTCAGATTCATATGATGCCGACTTGCATGGAAAGTACAAATATATGAAAAGTATAACTCAACTGGAGCAACAAAATTGATTTAGTTAAATTATAGGTAGTGAGTGATATAAATACACATCATTGGTCAAATTAATTAAATAATAATAATCATAATAATAATAAAATATGTATATTATTATATTATAAATCAATATGTAGCAATTACCACCAGACGGCTTTCAGATTGAACAATTGACTGACCTAAATACTAAAAAAAAAACTCCGAAAAATATTTAATTGTTTAAAATAGAAATATTTCTTAAGGATTCTTCTAACAATGTTAAAAATTTTCAATAATTAACATCTGTTCTTTCTTTTTTCGTCTTGTTTTTTATTTTTTTAAAAACAATAACTTATTGTAAGCATTCGAACGTCTCGTAATATAATAATATAGACATATATATGTAAGAAAATACTGATTTGAATAGGCACTGCTTCCAACTTAAATTTGAATTTTCAATTGTATTCAACGTAGGATATTCAATTCATTGAAATCGGATATGTGTGGTACGTAAATGGAAATCGACAATTTATTCATACATCATTTACCACATATCTAAATTCCAATGCAGGTACATATATTCATTTTATATACAATCAGTATGTTTTTATGAATTTGTCTCTGTGTGTTTCTGTGTTTCTGTCTATTACTTGTATGTATTCGTTTGTGGCTAAAGAAAAATTGATACACATCAAGTTGAATATCCGTTCAATTTGGTTTCGAATTTAATTTTATGAAATGCTCATTTACAAAAAGGAAGATATATTTAAGTTGAAATTGACGTATCTGTATTTACAATGTAATGTGCTACACAGTATTTAGTTACTCTAATTATCAATCTAAGCAGATGACATATGGATGATATCAGTAATCAATATGTAGTCATATTTTCGTTATCTTTACTTTTTAACTATTCTGATGGAACATTTTAATTTAAATACGGTCGATTAGTCGTATTTATACTAGCAAGCAAAATAACTACGTACACACACAGGCTCACGTGTTTTGGAGTTTGCACTTAGGCATGCTCAACCGCTTTCTCGTATGTGTGTGTGTGTATACAAGTGCATTCACGTAGATATTTGCGTATAAACAAAACTCTGAAAGCTTCGCCTAAATATTTACAATTCATCACTAGCTAAGCTTAGATGATAGCAGCAACGATTTTCTTACAAACACACTCTTCACATATATGGATACCCATTCAATCATCATTCACTCCATCGTTCGTTCCACTTTATCTTGCACTTGCATCGCACTTGTGTAAATTAACAACGGTGTACAAGCCTTAAAATCAAAGCGGAAACTGGTACAAGAGGGAGGGTTGCGAACAAGTCATTTCTATTTTGGGAATTTTACAGTGCATTCATATTTGTTGTTGTTGCTGTTGGCCAACATTTCAACGTATAAATGTCCATCTCAGCCAAGCATTGCTTCATCACAATTCGGGCACTTTCTACTACGCCATTTCCAAATCATATCTGTGTGTCTGAATGTATAAATGTCTGTTCAGTACGTGTTGTCCTGCACTGAATATCTCCTATTTATATACGTTCAAATGTATTTATGTATAAGTATACAATATTCAACAGAATGTATAGAAACCAGACTGGCTAGTCAAAATCAGCTGGTCATATCAAACAATACGTTGAGCAGCAACAAAAGAAGGTGAATAAAAGGGCATAGGTGAAAAAATGAAGACGAAAGGAGTGCGAAAAAATTCACCGTAATCGAAAAGAGAGAGAGAGAGAGAGAGAGAGAGAGAGAGAGAGAGAAAAAGTAAATCAAAATCATACTTGTGGAAAAAGAAAAAGAAACATGAAAAAATGTGTTAAAATTTCTTCTTCGTATGATTTGAAGTGAAAACGACTGACTGACTATACGATCCATAAATAGTTGTATGGTTTGTAAATGCCAATCGAATACAAAAGTACACAATACACCCCACACTGATGCTATATGGACCACGTGGTACCTAAAAACCCAGCCGAACTGCGAATAAACAAGTTTGTTCCCAAAAAAATGTCCCCTATGTATTTAGATCTTTAATTTATCATGCTTGTTAAAATGTCAATTTTATTAACCCATTGTTAGCCAGTCAAACATGCAATTTGTTCATTTTTTGTTCCTCTTGCTTTCATCGTTGCATACTCCATTTGACGTTGATATAAATTATGAACTACTATACATAAATCGTTTTTCGATTGACTATGTACATATGTTGTACAGATTAGAGTGGTTCAAATTGTATGGAATAAATTAAAGTTGTTCTGATTTTCGTTTTCCTGGAACAATATTTATAGGAGCATAGTACTCGATAATTCTCATTCCTAATAATTATGACTAAAAATTATTTCACTTAACAAAAATAAAACAACACTTAATAGTGATGAAGAATAAAATTATGGTATAATTTTTTTCATTTAACCATGCTTTCAAATTGTAGTGTAATGAATGAATACAATAAAACATAAACAGAATGAAAAATTAGAACACATCAAAATCTCATTGAAATAATTTTTAAATTAAATTCGCTCATTATTATTGCCCTCCATTAAATTTTGTACATTATTTTCATATTTCTTGCGTCAATTCAACAGCGTCTACTTGCATTCAATCACCTTCGCTAAAACATTCACCTTAGCTATGGGTGATGTGGTGATCACTCTATGTAATTGTGTTTGTATGCAGGTGTATCCCTAAAAATATTACAGCTTCGTAAATAAAATAAATAAAATTTTACGCTTGATTACTTGTGTGGGAGTGTGTGTGTGTGCACCACGAGCAGACAGGTACTTCAAGAACAACTCTTAACCTCCACTCTATGCTCAATTATAGTGCTGAATAGCGTAAAACAACAGCAACAAGAAAGAACCACGTCGACGGCGGCTTCATTCTATTTTCTATATTTAGTTGAGACGAAGAAGGAGGAGGTGAAAAAGAAGAGGAAGAAACAAAGCGTCAACAGACAAAAAAAAATTCTACCTACTGCATATCAGGGTCACACCAATCGACCAACCAACCAACCACCCAATCAACCAACTATTGTAGGAATGCATGTTGTGAAGTACAAGTATATATGTAAGGTACTATTTATATTCAATGCTGCTTCAATATTAATATGAATACACCAACTAACCAGCGCCAACCAACCAACCAGCCAACTAAACTAACGAAGCAAGCAAACAATCAAGCAACCAGCCAAACCAAATCATTCAGTTAGACAACTTACTTAAGCAACTACCACCCACGAACTCAACTGATCCCATCACAAAACGTATACGTATCTACAGATATTGCATCATGAAACCAACCATCTTAACCACTAAAATGCCGTCACCATCAGTAAAATTTTGCATAATTTGCACTACCAACCAAGCATCATCATCAACATCATTAACATAATCAAGGAGGGCTGCATAGCAGTGAACAATACGATACTTACATATGTTGCATGAGACATCATATTTTTGTTGCCATTTTCTTACATAATCCTACATTCATATGATTATTTATCTCTAGAGTTTCTTCACTTCGTCTTAGTGTCCCAATTTTATGCGCGCCCATTTTCAATACGAAACCAATTCAGCACTATCGTAACATTGCATTCTTATCATATAGCCATTTATGAGCCACCCTATGCAATGTGGCGCCAACATTTTATATTCTTTTTTCGGGCATCTTGTTCGTTTTCGTATCCATCATTTTGGTTGTTGTTTTTATTAAAAGCTAAAAAAAACAAAACGAGATAAGTAAGAGCAAAAAAAAAAAATATTACCCGCCAGAGTTGCCTTTTATATGAAATGTAATATAATTTGTTGTTGTTTTTGTCTTTGCTTTAATTTTTATTTTCGGTAAAATTTTTCATCATCAGATTCTCTCTATATATTTCTCTCAGTCGCTCCTAGTTTTGTGCAGTTTATTTGTCATTTCAGCTAACGTTAAACTGCAGTTCGGGTAGATTTTTTATAGTTTATTATCTTGCATATACTGCTATACTACGTATGTACGTAAAGTATATACTTAATGTAAATGAAAAGAAGAAAAATAAGTAAAATGACGATCTACTTTATCGCCTTAGCAATGTTTTGTATCATCTTCTTCATTATCATCGTCATCATCATCATCATCATCATCATCATCATCCCCATCGTCATCATTCCCATCATCACCATCGTAGTATTTTTATGAGAAAACTATAAAAAAAAAATGTTAAAAAGCTATTATTATCATCTCCATTTTGAAAGTATGTATTGCGTTTGCAAAGGATCAATGAAGTGCTACATATGGATGTTTTATCCGCACGTATAGATTGGTGCTTATATTACTTACATATACATACGTAATATTGCAATGCAAAGTTAAATTGTTCGTTTGGCTATAATTGAATTTACATATTTCTCAATCACACAATATACAGGGTGATTCGACCCAGCTAGTGGTATCTTTTCTTTAGAATCATATAAATCTTTATTTTTATTTATAGTGAACTTATCTATAAAAGTTAGATTTCAGATTGATGTTTTATTATAAGATTTTTTGTATTTGGTCACACATTAAGCATTTGGTGAAAATATAATACTCGTACAAAAAACCCATACAAAACTGGGCATATTATTGATGGCGGTTTATAGATTCATTCAATATTCTGGGGCCATTTTAAGCCATTATAATTATACCGTATACTCTACGCTCATGTGTGTGTTGAACTCATGCTTCCATTTGTAACATCGTAAGGAGAGGTGATATTCACTTTGAATCTCTTTTTCGTGATACAAATTCTGAAATCTGAATCGTCAGAATATGCGACCATAATGTACACAAAATAAGAGTTGTTATAAAACATATTTAATAGTATTATTTTATCATATTTGGATTCAGAAGGCAATTCTACATTGGAATGTTTACATTTTTGAATCAGAACAAATGTTTATAGTTATTAAAAACAAATCGTATGAGTGATATTAATTAAAAGCGCAAACGAATTGATCTAGAGAAACGGCCAGAAACCGGTATCTTTATTTTAGCGCTATTTTCAGAATATATAGGTCTTGTCCATGTAATGTTAGCCTGATGAAAGAATGGATATATTAAAAAATCTTCGGAATCGGATGAAATCAAAGTCTAGCTCCCATACGGAAGTATATTATTGAATGCTTATATCAGTATATACGATTGCAGTTACTAATTCATAGACATCTTCAAATATGGACTTAATCGGATGCAAACAACGTCTAGCTTTCTTAGAAAACTTTGTTGTCGAATGTATGTTTTTCAATTTTACGCTAAATGATGTCAAGTTATCAAGCACAAACTTGGCATATAGGATTATTTTAACCACAATAATTAATAGATATATTCTAAAATGACTTCAAATACAAACTTATGGTTCTTATGAACTTATGAGAACCATTCGTACTTCTTATACAAAAGTGTATGCTCGAAGGATTTATAAGTTCTATTTATCAGCATTTGTCCAGCAAAAATGTTATATTAATTCAAATATCTTTTTTTTTTTTAATTTGTTCAAAAATCGATATTATTTTTTGTTGCTTTTTGGAATTTTAACATTTCGGTTGTAAGAGTATCCCATTACATTCATAATGTGCTATTAATTACATACATATGCAGTTACTATCTTTGGACCTGCTCGACTATGCAAAATTTTTGATTGGATCGCTGTCAAAGCATCTAGTAATTTAATTTCTTATCTATCTATCGTAAACTTGTAGTACATAATGTAGATATATATGTGTATAATTATACCATCAATAAGAATAAGAGCAACGAGTATCGAATGTCTTCTATATACCTATAAATACGAGTACATATGTGCATAGTTGTAACCTGTAAACATGCGATGGTGTGTGGTGTCTTAAATAAGCACCTATTCAACGTCCATAATGTCAAGTGTATCATCATAAAATGTGGGTGTCTTTTTGCCATACAACTATAAATATGCAGAAATAGACATCAACGTACATATGCAATCACAAACCAGAGGAGGGTCTGTGAATCTATGAACATAACATATGAATGGATAGCACGAAATACTTGGGAGAGAAAAAAAAGTAGCAGTAATATGTATGGTCGTCATGCTACCTTTATGCATACAATTTTATGCACCTATCGTTTAGAAAAGGCGGTCACATTCAAGCTATGTAAGTAGGTGCATATTATCGCTCAAGGCAAAATGTAAACTACCATAAGAGGGTGTTGTTTGAAAGTTTTGTAAAAATCTTCATTTTTGGTGTTTATGACATGCTTTGCCGGTTGTATTCCTTCACAATCTGAAACATATTCCTTAGTAAGTTTAGTAAGCTCACTTATGTATATATTAGTGCTCTGTGTATACCCAGCAAGATAATGGATAATACATTTCCGAAATCAAATGAAGATCTTTTTAATGAAGGACTTCTCGATGAGTATTTCTCGATTGGAAATCAAAATATGTCAAAAATGAAATTTAAGAAGTAGAAGGTAAGCTTGCTAAAAGAATACGAAACTAAAGCAGTTTACAAATTTTTGTTTTTTTACTTCCATGTCTTTGATGACATTGCAATAATTTTCTCAATTTTACCCACTGGGTGTATATGGGTGCAAGTATTTGTGCATACATACATGCATTTGTACGATTATTACTTCAGTCCATGCCCTAAATTCATGTCGCCTGCCAATTCGACCATAAATCTAAGTGACTTTGCAAATGTGCTGAGCAAAGTAAACCAGTAAAGCACCAAAAGCACTTTATTTACTACCTCCCTCTCACTTTCTCTCGATCTCTATCTCTACGAACAAATGGGGTAATGTTTAAAGCTCCCTGTGCGCCTTATGCTGGGACACTTTTAGCTTTCATACTAAATGTTGTTGTTGTGTGTTTATTATTTGCTCAAGTTATTTTGTGTATGTGTGTATATGTGTGTTATTGGTATTATAGGAATCTAAATTAAGGATTGGCACAGCAGGTAAAGGGCGATTGATTTCTTTCTATTTTTGACCAGATACTGGATTTATATCCTTCTTTGGAACAAATTGTTAGTGTATTGCAGTGTTGAATTAAACTAGAGGCAAAGGCAGTAACAGAAAATGATTACATTGCAGACAGTTTTCTGTAGCAAATGGTCAAATGCCTGGTGTCGCCCCCAAGAATATGGAGCCCAAACCAGTTTTAATTAGTTGTGAATGATTCATTTAGGTTCATTCAAAGGAATTTATTGTGCATTGTACGAAAAAGTGTAAAAACCAAGTTTTAATTCATCGAGGTGATTTATGATACTCAAATTAGACTTTTATACAGCGGTATTTGATTGATTTCTTCGAATTTGATTACGGCAACATACCATGATATTTCTTGCGAGTATTGCTGACGTGATTATATGTATATTAACTGCAGAAATTTGCATCGAAATGTTGAAAATAAACGACGTTTTTGTTTGAGAATAGTAATAAAATTCTGTTGAAAACAAACATGAAATCGTTTTTAATTTTCTAAAGCTGAACAACTGACACGAAATTAACTTTTGCTTCAGTCATCATGAAATCGTTACTGGTTTATTGCCCCATTGCAACAACGAGAGATGCTGCTGCTGTTACTGCTGATATTCATATAAAGTATTTGTTGTATTTAGTTGGTAGCTACTTACTTCTTGCAAAAAAGAAGAACATTTCTTTTGGTAATATTTTTTTCTCACATTTTCTTCTCTTTTTGTAACCGGAAATATATGAAAAGCAGTGCTTTGTTATATGTATTGTACGATATATGCATTGAAGATGTTTCGATGTGTGTGTTTGTATGCAAGTGTTGCATAAATCTCTGAATTTGACTACATATGTAGAGAAAATAAAAGCAATATTAAGTAAAATTTCCATCAATGTGATGGCAAAAATAAAGAGAATAATACAAATACCGCCAAATAGGCAAACAAAAAAAAAACTATGAATCGGAAAACCTAGCAGAATAAAGAACAATGAGTGATGATATAAGAGTATTGCCAAAACAGTAACAACAACTACAACAAATATATGTATTCATTAAAAAAGAAAAACACAAAAGTGTCTATTTCGCTTCAATGCCTTAGACCCTACGTATTTATGGTATATGCATATTAGCCCTATGTGCAAGCGAAAAAAGGATTTTTCAATGAATAAAGTATTCAAAAAGTTCTTTGTATCACAATCCTCTACCCTTTACTTTAAAATGTCACATTTACCGTTAAAAACACGTTATCGGATCACTTGCGATATTTAACTATCAATGTTTTACTCATTATCCAAGCGATTCGTAACAATTTTATGATTTTTGAAACAAATTGTTTTAAAAAAATGTTTTGAAAACAGAAAATATATAAAGAAGTGGCCAATTTAAGATATTTTTGTGAAGGAATTGATATATTTTAATTTAGCAAACAAAAACAACTATGTGTTTTGAAAGGTCTCTTGTTCAGAACCGTAAAATATCGGAAATCGGTTGGAAATTGGCTGAGTTACTGTTAAATGACACAAATGAAAAGAACTTTCCAGCACAGTTCTTCCAATCTTGCATTCAATTGGACCTACAACCTGCACTAGGTCACTTGAAGAGTACATAATCACTGTGGTACCACGTAATTCTATGATGAAAATTTGGACACATCCAATATATGGATATATCAAGTATGTCTGATTCGTTACTTTATTTGTTTGAAAATTGTTGTTGCCATTATTATCGCTTTATTTTATTTTTCATTTTCTGACTGACTGGTATAGACTTCTCTGGCTGACTGACAGACGTTTCTTGTTCTTAATTTTTGGCACATACTTACGTAAGATATGTGCATGAGAAGAGCGTGCATGTGGTATAACATATAAGTATGTGTGTTTTGTACTTGCAATACACGTAATAACATTTTTTTAAAATGCTATAAAAGTTTTACTTACATCGTTGACTTCGTACAAGTGCACTGCTCTGTAACCAACATTGAGCAAGGCATAGCATTTGATGCTTTCATATGAATAAAATAGGGCCAACAAGAGCCACAACAACAACAACAACAATATCATGATAATAGTATTAAAAAAGGGCGAACTCCCAAGTCAAACCCAAAGGAGTCTCTCTATCCCTCTGTGTTTTGAAATCACATTTTGCCCACTCTTCTGTCTTCATTTGGCTCATCTTTATTTATTTTGTTTTTGGCGTCACTGTGTCGTTTCGTAGAATGCATTTCATTTAGCGACACTAACTATGGGGAGCAAATAGTGCAATGGCGAAAGTGCGTATTCTGGTGACATTACACACTAAAGAGCAACCGAATGAATGTATACTCGTTGTAAGTACTCTTTGTATGTACATATTTTTATTATTTTGCACTATGCATACTTGCGTATGTGTTGTTCTTTAAGTGTATTAAGTACGGTGAGCAAGAGCATAAGTATTGGAGCATTGAGGCAATAATTGAACGTTTTTAGATACGTACTACTACGTATATTGTATGTACTTGCATGTATGTGTAGTACTCATACGATGTGTATCGTTTGAACGTGCTTCTTTGGTAGTGCATAGTGAGTAGTAAATTACAAGTATCTATGCATGTACTATGTGTACCTTACCTACTATTATTGATACAACTCTTTTCATTCGATTAATCGAATCTAACAATTGTTCGGATAGGAAACTGTTCGCATATGAATATTCAATAAGGAGTATGCGACGAGTCGGTTGTATTCGACTATACGATTAATCGTTCATTTTCAACGAGTTGAATACTAGTTAATTTTAAATGTACATCCAGCTTGCTTTTTGTTTGATACTTCTCGCAAAATAAAATCTAGTTAAAACTTAAACATTTTGATAAAACAACGTAAGACGTTCAGTAGTCGGATTTAAATAACCGTTTGATTAACCAAGATCAAATGATCAATCGATTGGTTGAATCAAAGCGAAGAGTCAAAGTCGGTTAACCCTAGAATCGGTTACAAACTAAATATCCGATTAACCGGTATTTACATTAGTCGATTAATTTCGAAAGACCTACAATTTGATTTCCAATTTAAGTAAATATTTTGTTCATTCAATTTTTATTTTCGTTACTATGCACATTCATCATTATTCAATTACTAATGACAGCATTATTTTATTAGTAATTTTCAATTACACTGTGCAACAAATTTTGTCTGAGAAGTTATATAGTATGATATGATGATATAGCCAAAGGATTTCACGGTTCATGAGCAGAGTTTTATTTAATGGCTGCTTGAAGCTTTCATACTTTTATTAAAAATTCCGTGAAATAAGTGTAGAAAAATGGTTTAACATCCTTCTGAGCCTTTCAGCATTCAGCATGGTGATAACTGCGACTGTACCTCAGATATTACTTTGGACTAATTTGACTAGGAATTAGTATGACTCGTGCTATTATGGAATTTTCTGACGATTGTGTAATTACTTTCGTCGCGCCACCTCGAATTGGCGACAATGGAGAATTTTTTTGGATTCTATGATAACTCCGCTATCGTGAAACATCAATATGCGATAAATAATGATTTCATACTCCTTATGCTAATGATTTTTATTACGAATTTATTTTTTGTAATATTTTAAATGTGCAAGCGTAGCTTATCAGAGGCGCCTTATATATCAAAAAGAAGTCACTAAAGCAAATTCTACATAGTATAGCGTTTTTTCTTTGAATTGCACTAAAGAGTGAATCTAAAGAGTGATCTCTACTTTTATTGTAGGCATGTTAGAATGCTGAGGGATCAACCGTATCGATTTTGATATGAACATCTATGAGTTTTTCATTGGTTCTAAGAAAAAAAGGGGTCAAACTAATCAGTCTAATTTGGGTTGTTCCGTTTTCCTACTATTTCCTGGTATTTAGTGTGAAAACTATGTATTTTAAATATTCTCTATACTGAAGAAGTATGAGTTAAATTATCACGGGGTGATGCTCCAGCGCAAAATTTAAAATCAATGCTCTCTTTAAACACCCTATAGCCCAAAAATCAAAGTAATCATTTAAATTCGATGCAAATCTATCTAATTATATTAAAATTAAAGATTTTCAAACAAATTACAAGATTCTTGAATTTTATTCTTTACTCGTTTTTTTCACCTACAGTATATTTTCAGTTTTCTTTATTGTGATTAGCTTCTTTTCTTCGTGATTTTCTTTCTTTACTTATAATTGGAAGTTTTTCTTTTATTCGACATCAGTGAAGTTTTAAAAAGAATTTTGTTTTTTTTTTTTCTCTCAATTTTCATTTTCTTCGTGTTTCCTTTTTGTGTTTTTTTAAATTTTCATTTTTCACTCCCTTATTTAATAGACGGGTGGTGTGTATGTAGATGTTTAAAGGTAATTCTGGGATTAAACAATTTTCAACTACATAGAGATATTGTGATTATGAGCTCATTTTACGCTTTTTACGCTTGAATTGTTTGTTTTACATAAGTAGGGGTTTAACATTGTTGCCATTTAATAATAATATCGAAAGTTCAAATATGATTTTGAATAGATAATTTATTATAATTTTCTATAAAAAAGAGATGTTTTATTAAATTACCATACCATTTTGAGACATTGAATTTTTGACCATTTGAGTTAAGGATAGCAAATCGAAATAAATGTGAAGCATTTCAATGGGTCATCGTTGGGTTATATTTTTATTTGAATATTGTCTAATCTATGGTATATCTTTACAACAAACATAAACATATAGACATCATTTGTCTCATCCATAATAACATAATTTTTTTTATGTAACCACGAAAAGGGGGAAATGATTAAATTAAAATAATCCATATCCATGCGATAAAATATCTTATTGGACTAATTAAGGTACAACATGCTTTTTTTTACAATTAACTTTATTATGTAATGAAAGAGAAATATGTACAATATATTGCAGAAAAAATGTAAGTATATCTGCATAAATATTTTTCATAACTTTTTTAAGAAAATCTCTCCTTCTTGATTATCACTGAAGCTTGTGTGGATGCACTTTTTTTAGCTTATTTTATTTGAGAACAATTTTGGTGTAGAGAATTATACATTAAACGTTAATTTAGCTTAATTTCATCTCGTTCATACTTTCATTTACTCATCATCATCTCTTCCAGCCTTCTTAGCTATTGTATGTAGAATATATATGTAAGTAGCTGCTATGAGCTGAAACAAAAGACATAAAACTGAAAATAAAAATCACAAGCAGACTCACATTATGTTGTACAATACAAAATAGAAAAATTGTAGTTTTGTTTTTGCGGTTTTTTGTTATTCCTTTTTTTTCTAGTCTTCGGCTATATTTTGTGAATTTAATTCCTTTCCATACACATACAGGCACACACATATTCATGTATGTGCAACACTGCACAATTATCAGAAGAATAATCAAGCAATTACATAAATTTTCCATTTAACTGAAGAAAAATAATAGAAATTCTAGCGAAGACAAACTACATACAATATGGAGAAAACTCAACAGAATATAAAGAAATCTATTCATTGCTAAAAGTTTTTTGTAACGCGCTGTATGTAAATTGTATGAACCTACACATATTATTATATCTAAATATATATGTAGGTATTCATTCGAATATATGCAAATGTGATTGTAATATTTTTACTTGCTCCACATAAGATTTGACCATTAACTTTAATCTTTTATATAAAACGTAAATTGAAGCTTTCATATTAATGGTTAATTATGAAAGTGCCCCTCAATTAGGTAAAGAATGAAAGCATTATTATCGCCAGTTGTGTTTGTGTGTTTTTGTAAGGAAGTACAAATGTAACCTGTGGTGTTCCATGTGAAGAGAAAATTACAAGTAAGAATTACAAACATTTTCCATTGTAATTGTAAAAGTGCTAAAGCTACCAGCTAAAATGATGGAATACGCTGTGAAAACAGCATTATAAAATAACGAAAAAACATTTTGGAAAGTTTATCAACAATTAGAAATACAGGGTGAATACTGACTCCATATTAATATCAACAGTAATCAATAATAATAACAAAGTGCAAACGAATTCAGTAACTATGGGATTTGAGGTGGCTAATCTACAGTGCAATAGTCTCTATTGTTTAAAACAATTCGCAGTAGAATCCGTATTAGCACCGCAGTTTTTTAAAAGCTCCTACTCTAACAGTTTGTCTAACTTGAAGCATTCCGCCGAGTTGATGTAATGTACGTAATAAATCCTTTGGACTAATTTCTGAACAGTTAGACAGATTTTCGAGAATGTACTTTACAAGGAACTTTTCTTTTATTGCCACAGCCGGGCATTCCCAGAGGAAGTGAGTGAACGCTGCCTTCTGATTCAAGTTCCACAACTTCTAGGGAAGTAAACCACCGCACGTCTGAAAGTATCGATACGGTACTTGTAGAGAAGTTCTAGGTCTTTAGTCTCGCTGAAAACGGACCGAGTTGAACGTGACGTGCTATATATCCATCTCTTTTTTTTTTGATAGCTAATGATATTGCTTCTTTTGACAACCTCAAAAGGAACATGAACTTGTACAGCCAGAGTTTTGACCATAGAAGCACAAAGCCGGGCCAATCCATGTGTCTTCATATTCCCTTTACTAATACTATGACTCACCACCCAAATGGGAGTTAGATCAGGGAAATGGTTTAGCCCACTTATTTCCACCTGTATTTTCTATAAAATAAAAAATAAATATGTGGCACTTAAAGCCCCAAAGGGCTCATTGGCCGAGCTTCTCTTCCATTACTGTTGTGCGTCTTAAATTTTGGACAATATTAGAAGGGACCTACTTATTTTAGCCGGTTCCGAACGGCAGAACACTTGTGACATCACTTTTTCTGAGCTTTGTCACAGAGTTCTTTAAGAAGCTTTTTCATGGCAAGTTGTTACTGTCGGAAGAATTGCCAATTGCTTGCCGACAGGTGGGTACCGTTCGAAAGAAAAATCTTATCGATATTAAATTTGTTATGCATCAGCCGGGGATTGAACCACGACCTACAGATCAGAACGCGAACACACTAACCACTGAGCTACGGCACCCACCTAACCTGCTTAGAATTTGTCGTATTAGATCGGATAGCTTTTATTGCAACTTAATTTTCGACGAACATGACATACATATATCCTTTATGTGATTTCCAATTACCTGACATGCCTCTATAATTTCCAGTACTCGATTAAAAACTCTTGGCTTCAATAGATAAACGGACCGAGTGGCTTATGCTCGCATGTGGGGAAGAAAACCCCATAGCACACTCAACAGTTAATATTAGAACCATCTGTATAAATTGGGATGCCGTCATATTTCGTTGGAAAGTTATTTCGTTACTGTTTGCTTTTCGTGGGAAACCTACCCGAGAAATCATCGATGTTAAAATGCAATTTTGTTATTGTGTAATCTGATATCATAATGGACTATGGGCTTCTGTGGGACGCTTTCCAAGAACCCCTGTAATACCAGCGTTATCCGTTTTTTGGACTCTACAGAGTTTTCGAATGTTTCCTTTTGCTTTTGCCTAGAGCTGATCACTAAATTATTGGACCGTATGGTGTGTAGGTCATGATATGGCTGTGTGTGTCCAGTACATAAGACAAGGACGATTGTCCCTATCTGTTTCAAAACATAATGTCAAAAACATCAGCAACTCGATGTTGGATTTCGTATAAATTTTAGATTTAGTAGTGAAAAGCATTAGCATAATTCCTGGGTTAACAAATCGCCCTAGTCTTTGGCTTAAGTGGTTAGCTTTGTTGTATATTAATCTATATAGCTGAAACTCTTAAATACTGCTATTTATAAATTATATGACATACCTGTTATTGCCGCCATTTTATGTAAATTGTGTTCGTTAATAAAATGATTCTAAAAACGACGTTCGTACGTATAAATATATAAAAAAAAAAGAAATTTCACCCAATTTCCTGAGAAATAAGCGCAGTTTCTTACACAAGATACAGCGGGAAAAACTTGTTCAAACAGCAATGAAAAAAATCTGCACATATATTTAATATCAAAATAACTCACACTTCATCACACAGCGCGAATGAAGAATACATTTGAGAATTCATGATGTAATACGCCTACGAAAGATTACCTGTGTAATGGAAGAATAGAAAACAGAGTAGTGAATGCATGTGGTAAATGATCGCATAATTACACGGAAACTGTAAAACTATTTCAATATTAAATCATTCAACCTTTATGATATTATATATTTACCTAATTTCATCTCTTTTCATATGTACTGGATGCATACCAGGTGTACAAGCTTAAATCGTGTTTACTCGTAGATGGCGTTAGTGAGCATATTGAGCTATTATCGACTGTGGATTCTTTTTTTTATGAGTTCGACATCTGTTTACATCAATTAGTAAACATCATCAGTGATTTCATACAACAACATACATTTTTCCTCGTATAATCATGTCTAGTTTCGTGCCAGAAAAAGAGCATATGCGGGAAGGTCTACTTTTTGCTTAAATTTGAAGAAATCTGCTGCTGAGTCGCATCGAATGCTTGTGGGGGCCTTTGGTGAAAGTGCGCTATCGGAAACCACTTGCAGAGACTGGTTTCGTCAATTCAAAGAAGGCCATTTTGACTTGAGTGACAAGAAGCGTGAAAATATACCCAGAAAAGTTGAGGACCATGAATTGCAGACAAAAAAGAGAGTCGTTCCTGCATCTTGTGGTGACTTGCGATGAAAAGTGGATATACTTTGAGAATCCAAAACGGAAAAAATCGTGGGTCGATCCCGGCCAACCAGCTTTCGACGCAAGATGATGCTCTGCGTTTGGTGGGATCAACAGGGTGTCATCTACTACGAGCTGTTGAAACCTGGTGAAACTGTCAATGCTCACCGCTACCACCAACAACTAGTGAAATTGTGCCATGCTTTGGGTGAAAAAAGGCTTGGTTATGAACAAAGACATGAGAACGCAGCATCGCACACGTCAAAACTGGTTCAAACTACTTGGACACACAAAATTGGGAGGTGCTACCTCATCCCGCTTATTCACCAGACCTGGCCCTTTCTGACTATCACCTGTTTTCGTCGATGGGTCACGCGCTCGCCGAACAGCACTTCGACTCGTATGAAGACGTCGGAAAATGGCTTGACGAGTGGTTTCCCTAGAAAAATGAGGAATTCTTTTGGCATGGTATACACAAATTGCCCGAGAGATGGGAAAAATGTATAGCTAGTGGGGGCAAATACTTTGAATAAATTAATTTTTGGCTTTCTATGGTGGGTGCCGTGGTTCAGTGATTAGTGTGTTGGCCTTCTGATCTGTAGGTTCAATTCCCGGCTCATGCATAACAAATTTAATATCGAAAAGATTTTTCTTTCAAACGGTACCCCCCACCTGTCGGCAAGCAATTGGCAATTCTTCCGACAGTAACAACTTGCCATGAAAAAGCTGCTAAAAGAACTCTGTGACAAAGCTCAGAAAAAGTGATGTCACAAGGGTTCTACCGTTCGGATCCGGCTAAAATAAGTAGGTCCCTTCAAATACTGTCCAAATTTAACACGCACAACAGCAATGGAAGAGAAGCTCTGCCAATGAGCCCTTTGGGGCTTTAAGTGCCACATATTTATTTTTTATTTTATAGAAAATACAGGTGGAAATAAGTGGGCTAAACCATTTCCCTGATCTAACTCCCATTTGGGTGGTGAGTCATAGTATTAGTAAAGGGAATATGAAGACACATGGATTGGCCCGGCTTTGTGCTTCTATGGTCAAAACTCTGGCTGTACAAGTTCATGTTCCTTTTGAGGTTGTCAAAAGAAGCAATATCATTAGCTATCAAAAAAAAAAAAGAGATGGATATATAGCACGTCACGTTCAACTCGGTCCGTTTTCAGCGAGACTAAAGACCTAGAACTTCTCTACAAGTACCGTATCGATACTTTCAGACGTGCGGTGGTTTACTTCCCTAGAAGTTGTGGAACTTGAATCAGAAGGCAGCGTTCACTCACTTCCTCTGGGTATACACAAATTGCCCGAGAGATGGGAAAAATGTATAGCTAGTGGGGGCAAATACTTTGAATAAATTAATTTTTGGCTTTCTATGGTGGGTGCCGTGGTTCAGTGATTAGTGTGCTGGCCTTCTGATCTGTAGGTTCAATTCCCGGCTCATGCATAACAAATTTAATATCGAAAAGATTTTTCTTTCAAACGGTACCCACCTGTCGGCAAGCAATTGGCAATTCTTCCGACAGTAACAACTTGCCATGAAAAAGCTGCTAAAAGAACTCTGTGACAAAGCCCAGAAAAAGTGATGTCACAAGGGTTCTACCGTTCGGATCCGGCTAAAATAAGTAGGTCCCTTCTAATACTGTCCAAATTTAACACGCACAACAGCAATGGAAGAGAAGCTCGGCCAATGAGCCCTTCAAAGCTTTTAGTGCCACACACACACACATATATATATATATATATATATATATATATATATATATATATATATATATATATATATATATATATATATATATATATGAAAAAAATGTGTTTTTTTTACTAAAAAAAACAGCGGATTTAAGCTTGTACACATGGTATATGTATATATTTGGTTTACAAAGTTCATAAGCTTGTGTTGCATATCCAAATCATTCATGCATTTCAAACAGACAATCACCAACGGTATGCAAATTATACAAAATGACGCTGATATGCCCATGGTATTGTCTTAAACACTTAAAATATTTCTACGTACATAATAATGTAAAGCGTAATAATAAAAGCTGAGAATATTTTGGCATGTATCTACATACGTAGGTAACAACAACAACAGCAAAAGTCTCTATTCGCTTCAAACTCATCAAAATGTCGTCGTGTTCATCGTCGTCGTCGTCGTCACGGTTACGACGTATGGTATTGTAATTATTAAATTAACTAAAAATCATGCACAAAGATAATGAAGCTATGCTTACGTTAATAGCAGCACAATGAGTGGTATCATATTTATATATTATGTATGTGGGCTATAAAATTGTAGGTTTACCTTCTATTAAAGTATATAAGATCAAACGTACTCAAGCAAATGGTGAATTAGTTTATAATAAGTTTTAACAACACATACATTAGTGTTTATCCTTATTGCAAATATGAGGTACTAAGAATAATCAGTAGTTTCAATTTTTGCTCTATGCTTTGTCACGTCTTTCGTCGTAAAAATTGGACCTACTCTAATGTTCACTCGTTGCACAAAGGACTCACCTATATTTTGGGTAGTATTTGGAGAGAGTTTTCACGTATTTCTTGTCGGAGAACTAGTAAATATTCCACTACAATTCCTACCAAATTTTATTTGTTTCTTATAATGTTATAAACGTAATCAAATTCATGTCTTTCTGATAGCAGCTGAATTTACAGTCAAATGTTATGTAAGATCCTGCACCCATCGAATAAAATCAATTAAAAACATATTACACGTATGTATCCATTACATGCCCTTCCATCAACTGAGTGATACGTAATGTACAATGTAATGAAAATTTAAAACATTCCATACAATACAAAAGTCATAACATACGATATCATACATATCATTATTACTGATTCTCTGTTTCTCTGTACGTTATGTTGCTATTATAATGTTATGTTAACCAGCTGTTAATCTTGCAGAATAATGTTATTGAATATTAAAGATTTTGTATAACAATTTTGAATTAAATTGAATGATATTTTTATACTTAAACTTATTTTAGTTATGTACTATCTATATGCATACGCGAGTGAATTGAAAATCAAAGAGAAGCACACTTGAATACTATAATATGGACTACAGAATATCTACACACATATATTGTACATATATGGTACAAGTACAAGTATTCGTAGTTAACATTCTGCTCAAAGGAATAGCAGTAATAAGCATTAGGAGTGAAGAATTGAAGCAAGCTGCTTTGAGAATATTTTCAATTTAATATTGTTGCCACCGTTGTTGTTGGTGTTGTTGTGTATCTTTTGTCTGTTGCAACCACTTGAGAAGAAGATGTTATTATGTATGCTTACTGTGTATAACATTAAGATTGTGCGGATGTGTAGATTTGTTAGAACGTCAAAAACGACACACACACACGTACATGTATGTAGGAATATGTAGAAATTTATATAGGCGTATTTGAGTCAAAAATTCACTTTATGTAATAGACATGTGCACATGTATATTTGTGTGCATGCATTTGATCAAGCAGATATACTTTTGCAGTTATGAATTTGAAGTAATTTTACAACAATATCGCTGCATATAAGTATTATGTAATCTTTTTCATAATTTCATAAAATAGAGAATATACTTTAATATTTAAATTAGAGAATTTTTAATAATGTTGACAGTAGTAGAACGCAGTTGCATAACAAAACTATTTATGAGAGTCACAAAGATTCGGAGTCACCTACTTTAGAGTCAGGAAAATATGATACATTCTTATATAATATAGACAATAATAAAGCCTAGTATACAATATTGCATAACAAACAGTAGGCACTAGATGCTTTGAAGAACCTTGCCCAAGCGTCAGTTCCACTAATATTGTGACTGTTAAATTCCGAATAAAATATTTGGAACTACCACCACTGTCATTTGGAAATCATGTTGAGATTTTGTCCAATAAATTAGCGACTAGGCTATCTCATTTTCGATTTAAAATTGTGCCTTTGTAAAAGCATAGATAATAGCATAAATAATTCCAAAGTAACTAAAAAAATTTACAAAATATAATATATGTTGTTGGTTACTTGCGTACATTAGGCCTATCTCAAAATATGTAGACCTTTCAGAATATGATTTTTTTACTCATTACAAAAAATTATTATTTGAATATAACATATTCGACAATTTGCTGCAAAATTAAATCATGAAATATTATAATATTTATTCATTTTCCGTTGTCAGAAATTAGATTTAATGCAGGAAAATATATTGCTTGCACTGTTTAATAATAGTTTAAGAATAATAATTTCAAAGAGCTTTTAGGAAATCTTGATTCACATTAAAATAATAATATTTTGTAAATCCGGCCAGTACCAACAATCAATACATATACTCTGTATTAACGATATACGGCATACGAGTACTATTCTCGTGTTTAGTAAATAGTTAAGAAGGAAAACAATATACTACGCTTTAATTATTATCTACTGAGATCCAACTATATTTCCCTTATGTAAAGTCTAACAAATGATATTGTTCTATTTTCACTCTCATTATAATACAATCCAATGCAACAAATCAGCAAGAAGAAACTAAAACTACGACTGCTATGTATAACAACTACTTGAAGATGAAGACGAAGAAAAATGAAACTTATGGTGGCATCTAGAAATTATTATAAATTTATTGACACTTTTACACACCTGTGACAGAAAATTTATTATATAATGTCTAAGTGAAAAAGAACAACTTTCTGTGTAAACAAGTAATCAATTTTATTGAGAAAAGTTCTACAATTTATTTATAAAAAAAAATATAAAATAAATATACATATAAATGCTAGACAGTATAACACAAACAAAAAAAAAAGGAAAATGCTTAATAAACTCTTGGTAACTTAGTGATATCAGGAAAAAGCTCAAATCAAAATCGGGTGAAAATAAAAAATTAGAGAAACTTTGAATTTCAATTTAAATTTAACACAACAAATGCGTACAACATGTTCTCGTATCGCTCTGTTGCTGAAATCCAAAACAATTTCGGTTGAGAATTTTAAAGGCCAATTAAAAGTTCCATTGATAACAAGCTTACTTTGTGCATTGTTGAGATAGCACTGTCACTGCGCTATAACGTAAATATAGTACTTATTGTAAAAAGCAACCGTAGCAACGCCAATGATTGCAGTTGTAAAGATATTCTATGTAACTAAATATGAGTAGATTTTGTACATATAGAATTCTCTTCATGTACACTGTATATTCCTACATTGTGTTTTTCTCTTAAACGGATTTATTTATTTTTTGCAAATACAAGGCGCACAGGAAACATAGTAGCAGAGCAACACTGAAATCATCTAGAACGAATAGTGACGAATCGTATCGTATTCGATTAATGTGCGAACATATAGACGACTTACCACAATAATAACAATAATAGTTGCAGTAACAAAAGCAACAAAAACCACCGATGACGCGACTATACGAGCCTGTCTGTCTGTCTGCCAGCCAGATTTAGACATTTGTTAGTTCGTTACGAGTAGTTTGCTGGTTGGTTTACTTTTTTGTTTGGTGTGATCTATTCGTGTGACTAGTTCATCACACTTACCCCTGCTAGCAGTTTTCTATTCTGCTTATCAGGCTATTTATATTATTACAATTTCATGTTCATTCGTTCATTTGGCCGTTGGTTCGTTCATTACTTCTTCTGCTCGTCATAATGACGCTCTGTTGTTTGTCCTCTTTTTATGATTTCATATGAATAAGAACGTGTGTATTATGTGGCCACTGAATATGATTGAGTGCATATACGAGTATATTTTAGGTAGAGTAGTGAATCAGATGAATACATTTGTTCCTGCATTATAGTTTCTTTCTTGTTATCTCTATATGCGCTAGGTATGTAGTACATATGTAAACCACACATACTTATGTATAATACTTGTATGTGCTTAGTCTGTAAAGTTGTAAAAATGATGTCTCGTCTCATACCACCAATATTTCATTGTTTTTGTTCTTGTATGCATTTACGTTGTGCTGTAAAATTAATCGAAAATGAGAACAGAGAAAAAAAAAATATGGATAGGTACTCATAATATAAATAATATAAAAACAAATATAACCACCTCTTTCTCATAAAGTCACAATACATATAGTACATATGTATTTCTCCTCTATGTATAGTAAAGGGTCTTTCGCCAAGAAATTTAATTTTAATTGAGAAAAGTTTTCTTGAGTGGTTTCAACAGTTTAAGAACGGTGAGTTTGACGTCGAAGATAAAGAAATTGCCGAAAGTGTACGAAGACGCGGAATTTCGGAGAAAGATTCGTGCGAAATGCGGTCGCACTGCTTTTAGGTATAACTCAAGAAGCAATTTTCATAGTTTAAAATCGTTCGAAATGTGAGGCATAAACCGCTTATGCATGGAAAGAAATCATGTTGTGTATTTGAGAGGATTAGCACACAATTTGTGAGAAAAAACGGGCGCACTACTATTCCAGACACGACAACAATATTCTCCAGCATGATAAAGGGTATCTACATGTTTAGTCATCGATTAAAATTTACTTGGAAACATTCAATTGGGAGTTTTATCCACCCGTCTTATTGTTGTTGCTTCCGATTACCAATAGTTTTGATATATAACTCAAAGTCTGACGGAGTAACTTTATCGATTCGATAGTGCTAACAGACAGTTGAGGTAACGGCCCTATGAAGATTTAAGCTGCTGATTAGTGTGATAATTGCTTAAAGATATGAATTATGAATTTTCATAATTTCAATTCGTTATTCGAAAATACACACTTTGCAACACCCTATACATTTGGAAAACAAGTACCCACTTGCATATGTGCCATGAATACCCCATTTTACAGTTCGTTACTAGTACAGATCATAGAATAGAGTGAAGTTGTTGGAAACACATACAAGTGGAATGTAAGACACACTTAGTGTACGAGTATGTCGTGGATGGATACACTCGGCCGGCCATGACAGTGAACTGTGTGCTACTGATGATAATGGTGCAGTGGTGCGTTGGTGGCGATGCACCTATTGTTGGTAGCTTTGTGCACCAAATGGTGAGTGCTTCCGTACGGTGAGTATTATTTGTTGATGTTTGTATTGGTTTTTGTATTATTATTACAACCTTCATCCGAAACCTGTTCGTATTTGTTTTTTTGCATCCCCCAACACAATTTGCTGATGGCTGTACACAAGTGGATACACTCCTTTTACATAGTCGTATGTATAGTACATAGATGGGGTGTTATTTTCTAAGTTTTACTTTTGTTATTCACTCATAAAATCATCTCCATCATCTTATCTACTTTGGAGACTATCATATCATATCATGGTATGTGTATTTGTTTGTACAATATGTGCAGAAGTAGTCGCATATGTAATTTACCTTTTGTAAGGTTTTGTTTTGTTGATATAGTTTTAATTTTATGAGTTTCCAACACTGGTAAATACTTCTATGTTTTCTCTCTATTATTATTATTATTATTATTATTATTATTATTATTATTATTATTTTCACTTCGCTGCTGTCATTATGATTATTACGATAATGATGATGATGATGATGATGACGATGACGATGATGATTACAAGGTAAACAAAAGCACGCACTTGGTGAGCGTCCTCAATGTGCACACGTGCAATTTGTTTTTTTCCCCCATTTTGTATTGCTTTTGTTTTACGGCTATTTCTTCTTGGTTTTTGGTTTATATGCGAGTGTCTGAATATGTTTATTTACATAGTACAACAATTTGCTATATGCCAGTATTATTAATATTATTGTTGTTGTAGCTCATAATGTATTTGTAATTTGTTCTTGTTTGGTTTTTTGCTGCAATCTATTTTTACTTCATATTCAGCAGACGTTTTTATTAAAACCCTTTCAATTGAAACGAGCACTCGCATGCGTATACGTATTATTTTTACATATATATTATATACATATGTACATGTACCATGTATACACACATTTATTTATGTACTGCATTTATCAAGTAAGCAATTTAGTAAGCACGGTACAGAAAAGAGTTATTTGTGCAAAATGCATGCAACCTCATTTTATCGCCATCATCATAGTTATCGTCGTCGTCGTCATCATCATCAACATCATCGCTATTATTGACACCATCATTATTCGCACCATATGATGTTACCTACCAATATTAAAACCTACTCGCCAACATCCGACCAAATAACATACAACAACAAGCTTTATTGTAGTTTTGTTGTTGTTGTTCGTATTTCTTCCATTTCTCACTATATGTACGCACAGGTGTGGGTGTGTGGGTGTGTTCGTGTTAAAACTTACACCTTTCAATTGAATTTCAATGGAATTTTACAACGCACCACCAACAACAATAACAACAACATATGATTTCAACGATACTGAGCAATACAGCATCAATACCATCTACTAGTACAACGATAATATTACACATAACACGAACAACAAAGGTTATGGCTGCTGTTGCTGCATTTTAATGAAGTTATACTGTCTGTGGTTTAGTTAGTTTTTATATACATATATACTGTGCAAGTATGCATTTGAGAGGGTTAGCTACTAATACTGGTTACTAACACTGTGCAGCAAATTTCAGCTCATAGTTGGTGGTGCGATTGAATGTATTAGGTTCTTATGGCATAGTAACAAATTCGAAAGTCGAAAAGACGTCTATATTCTAAATGTAAGCTGTATAAATGTTAGCTGCAATAAATTTTTCTTAATAATAAAATCGTCGATGTAAGTGTATTGTTGGGAGACTACGGAACGTGGACATTTTTCTCTGCCGCCAAACTTTTTGGGTCAAAAAAAAGGTGGTCCGCAGATTGAACATGTACTAAAAATTATGTGAAAACAAATTCTTTGGTGTTTTTCCACTAATCTTAATTTAGTTTTTAGAAGATTCAATGAATTTTTGTAAATACAATGATTAACTATTATACGACTTCTTCAATCTTATTATCGAAAAAATTATACGAGCTGTTGATGTACGTTATAATGACAACATCTTAAAAAAAAGTGTCTTGATGTAAGCGTATTCCGATGATATTGACATAATCACTAGGAATTCAAGAGCAGTCAGTGCAGCTTTCTCAGTGTTGGAAAGAGAGTCGTGTCGAATGGGTCTCACGACAAACGAGAGCAAGACGAAGTATCCAGTGTCAACACACAAAAAGTCCCGGAGTCTTGGCCAACACATTAATGGTTTTGCTTTTGAAGTAGTGTAGCACTTTGTCTATTTTGCAACCAGCATTAACACTAGAAATGACGTTTGCCTGGAAATATTGTGAAGGATCACTTTTGTGAATTGCGATAAGTGAAAACTACGCTCTACAAGTCTCTCATCACGACTGTCCTTACATATTGCGCCGAAACTTGGACAATTTCCACCTCAGATGAGAGAATGCTCGAAGTTGTCGAAAGAAAAGTCTTTCGCAGGATTTTTGATCGAATGATGTACAACCCTGAGCTGTATAAGTTGTATACCGACAGCAGCGCATATTTTTACTCTCCATCAATTACAACGGTTACAATTACAAATTGTTCTGCGAATATGTCGACATACCTAAAATTCTGAAAAATGGCATTTCTAATTTATAACAGTGCTGCACAGTGTTGTAATATGTATTTGCTGCTGTATTTTCATACGGACAACAGTATGTGTGTACGTGTTTTTGTTAAGTGGGAAATATAGTAGAGGGATTTTGTGATGATGATGATGATGATGATGATGATGCTGATGATGTAAAAGAGAAAATCAAATGAATATCAGTAAATTTTCGATATTCTTTATTTGAATTTTTTATTTCATCATACCTATAATACGTACTCATAATATATAAATGCTTTTATATAGATATCATTACTGTTATTATTGTTTTTTCATTATTTCAGTTTGGCATCTATTCATATTTTATTTGATAATATTTTCTTTATTTCTGTAAAATCCGACAAATAAAATTAAAAATATATATTCACAATAGTAGAGCAGAGGTGAGGTATGCTGTGTACTATTTATATACAGCATTAGATGAAAAGAAATGAAAAGCAATTGATTGAAGTTCTACACACCTGTATGTAAAGCAAAATTTTTACTATCGAACGATTTGACAACCGAGCTAAGAGCTGAGCACCGTTAAAAAATAATCTTATTGTTCCTCCTCATACTTAGGGCTGGTACAATTTTGTTTAGGTGAAGTAATAATAACTCATAGATACCTTTTTTCAAAAGCATTAAATTCGATCTGCTCCTTAGTGTTTCGAAGGTATTTTTCCACATACATTTCCCACAATCAAATGAAAATCACTTTCAACTAACAGCAATATCAGGGTTTTTTATTTATGTAATATTACGCGTGTTCGGCAAGTACATGCAAGAAAATATGATTCGAAAAAATGAGGCCATTTATTGTTCTAGATGTCATCATTATGTACTACCGTTGTTGTTAGTCTTGTTGCATCTGAAATTTCAATGGCTATTATGTAAGTTTGCTTTAGAAGTGTATTATGTTTAATATTGTTTACAATATTGTCGATAATATATACCCATATATAGTGAATCTATGATTATGTATGTAGATATACACAAAAATACTGTACATATATGTATGCTTGTCGCCATGAGTACGATATTGTATTCGAAGCTCGCACAGTAGGTAAACATGACAACAAGCTATTTGATATAGCATGCATTATGTACTATATGCATGTGTGCGTAAGTGTATACGTATGTTTGGATGTCCATTACTGATTAGCATATTTGGCAACACTTACATGATGGGCGAAGGCATGCATTATAGTATATGTATTTATAATAAAAATACATGCATGTATGTAACCAAATATAGCTGTAAATACAGGGTGATTTTTAGCAACTTTCTTTTTGGCAACACTGTTTTCGGCAGTTTAGCTGTTTTCGTTACTGTTACTGTTACTATTACTGTCAAACATGTTCATGTCTATAAATTAACCATGATTCGACTTATAAACGAACAACGCTTGCAGATTATTGAATTTTATTCATTTTATGGTCAGTGTGGGCGACCTTCTAGGCTGCTTTTCGGAATCTCGTGAGTAAATTTCGCACCAAATTTACATTATTAGACATTAAACCACCAACGCGCATACGTAGCGTGCGGACAGAGAAAAATATCGCAGCTGTATCGCAGCAACATTTATATGAAATCATCTCTAAAAATTGAATTATATAGATCGTTCTATCGATTCAAATAAAGATTTCATACATTTCTCTAAATTTTATGTGTTTTTTTTCTAAATCAAATCCGAAGGCTCCTAAAAAATCACACTGTATGTACATATTCATGTATGTTTATGTATGCATATACGTATGTGTCCTATGGATTTTGGATATATTATTATTGTCTACTATCCATATAGTTTCTTAAGTTTGAATGTGTGGCAAGTACGAAAATATCATACGTGTTTGGATATATACAATATATTCCGAAAAAAATAAATATATATATATATATATATATATATATATATATATATATATATATATATATATATATATATATATATATATATATATATATATATATATATATATATATATATATATATATATATATATATATATATATATATATATATATGGACCTATTTGCGTTGGTGGCGAGTACCGAATAAGGTACAACCATGAGCTGTACGAGCTGTATGCCGATATTGACATAGTAAAGCGCATCAAAATCCAGCGGCTGCGCTGGCTAGGTCATGTCGAGCGAATGGAAGAACACGCTCCAGCTAAGAAGGTGTTATATTCAGAACCCGCTGGAGGACGACGCAGAAGAGGAAGACCAAACATCAGGTGGAAAGACCAAGTACTGGAGAACCTGACGGCGCTTGGAATTTCTAACTGGCGCCAGCTAGCGCAGAACAGAGATGGCTGGCGAAGCATGATATTTTCGGCCTAAATCGATATTCGGTTGTTATGGCCACATAAGTAATAAAGTAAGTATATATATATATATATATATATATATATATATATATATATATATATATATATATATATATATATATATATATATATATATATATATATATATGTGTATATATATATAGGCAGAAGTCTTGTGACATCTCGAACAACCTTTTTTGGAGCGGCCTTCATTTTAGTTCTTTTTATCTTTCAATTGTCACAATAATTATATTAACCGAAATAGTGATCGCTGTAACTAAAGATATGATGATATTAATATTGTTGACAATATTTTTTTTTTTTTATTATTGCAATCTGTTTTCATAACATTCAGCTATATTTAATTACTTAAAGTAAAAATAAACATAAGAATATGAATCACGTATGGACCACCGCGTGGTGCAGCCATTTATTATTAGCAAATGAGACTTGCTGTTGATTTTCTCTTCAGTCCGGTAAATTTAATGGAGTTGAAAGTGAGATGCGATATTAGTGGGTTAGGGTGAGTTTGAAGTCTTTGATTGTGTGATTTGGCATGCTTTTTGATTACTTCAGCAACCGATGGGACTTTCAAGTCACGATGGATTTGGTTGTTTGTGATATCATATGGGGCGTTTGCAACCATACATAGAGGTTTAGATTGAAATCTTTGGAGAATTTCGACATTGGACGTTGCCGCAGTACCCTACAGCTATATGCATATGTGCATATTTTTTTTAAGACAGCCGAGTAGAGTAAGAGTTTACTCGCGAGCGAGACTTGGGAATTTCGATTTATCAACCAGTGCAAATTTCTGAGATTGATGCCTAGCGCTTTACGTTTGGTGAAGATATGTTAGGTTGCTATCGAGGTGCATTCCTAGGTATTTATTTTCGTTACATTGCTGAATATTTACATCATTGAGTTTTGAGTAATCTTGTCTAACCATTTTTGGAGCTTAGCCGAAGCTAGTTGTGCAACGGTAAATATGTAAAAGTTTATCGGAAGAGTGTCCTTTATTTTTAGATATATCGAGAAAAGCAGCTGTACAGTATTTCTTTTGTTCGAATGCATTGTGAAAATAATTTATAAGTCTGTGTACTTGTTCAATTCTGCTATACTGTTTCCTGAAACTGAATTGGTGGTTAGAAATTAGTTTATGTTACTGGCATCAATCTTTTAAAGAAAAGGGTTTCCATAAGTTTGAAGTCAACTGGTAACAAGCTAATGGGGCGATATGACTCCACTTTGTCTGAACGTTTTCCGGTCTTGAGAATTATTTTTACTTTTATAAAATCAGTACTGAGTACTGAAAATATTAATTTTTAGGATCAAAGTAAGTATATGCAAACAATCTCTAGTAAGGCAAATTAGTATAAATAAGTTCAGCTGCTTCCAGTAATGCTAAAAAATATGCAGCGATTTTTGTTTTAAGATTCCATGATTAGTTCGTATATATTATAATTAGTAATTTATATTAAAATTTTGTTCTACGCAAAAAACACTGAACTAACTTTCATTATACTGTGTACTGTGAAACTGAAACAATCCATATAGAATCACACAATCTAAATATATACATAACATATACACATGCATATGTGTGCAGACATCTAAATTAACTCAATTACATGAATACATGCACAACAATAATATGTAATAAAACCACTAAAAATCCCTATATGACAACATCAATGTGAATATTTTAGTAAACATAGAATATATCCATTTCTAAACATATGGATGTGTTGCCACAAATACCACACACTGAGTCACTTACACGCATACACAATTCAAACTATGATTATGATATTAACTGTTATCCAGTATTTTGATGTGTTAGTGGGTGTTTCTGTGGTATGCATACAATATCTAACCGCCGACGTCAAACACTTTCAAATCATAACAAAATCGCATTTGTAGGCATGCAACAATAACAACAAGAATCACAATATTGCAAATATATACATTGATATGTACATTTAATGTCTGTATGTATATTCAATTGACAAGTGTATTTGTGGGAAGGAATGCTGGATTTAATAAAGCTCACTTTTTTTTGTGTTCAAAGATTTATGAGAATTTGTATATATACGCCTCGTATATACAATATGAATATGTAACTAGTCTTTTAGTGCTTCAAGTTGATATGGTTTACAAAGAAACAAAAAATAGTTAGGTTATGGCTAAATTCACAGCTAGATTTGTTAAGCCCTTGTCTTAGAAAAAGTATTCGCTTTTACAGTCCTTCTTAGCCAGTGTTCTGTGACTGTAATCAATTATGCAATTATCTTACTTTTGATCATATAATGTTTATTTGCAGAACTAAATATTTGTGGTTACATTAAGTTGTAGTAATTCGCCTATTAAATTAATTAAAAAGGATTATAGAGTTCACCTATACGTCGTTCACAAGAATGTACGTTCTACTACAAGAATTTTCTGTAAATCTTATGGAAATTAATGTCTCTTCGTACACTCGCTAATTGAGTCAAATATTAAAATTTCCATTACAACCAGAAAAAGAAAAAAGTAACAAAAGTAAAAAGTAAGTTGTTTGTAGTTTACCTTTAAAGAAATGCTGCTGAAACCGAAGGCATAGTCAATGGACTACATTTTCGAACCATGATCAACGATATTTTATTTTAAAATATGGGTTCCAATAAAATTCTTGAAGTTGTTGGAAAAAAAGTTATTTCACAATGTGGACCTATTAATTGCACTTCAAGATCGTGCGATTTAATAGCGTTTCTAAATTTTTTGCTTAGGTATGCCAATTTCCTGCTAAATGCTAGCAAACCAGCAACAAGTTATGAATTAGATGGCAATATTTAATAAATTTTAACAGAGAAAAGATTGCAATTACTCTAAGAAGAACTGAACTCAATCAGTAAATCGTGTAGCTTCGTCAGCCTTCTAATTTTGCGATTCTGTTTGATTGCATAAAATATTTTTCAACTAAAACGGCAGCAACAATTTGGATGCTTTTTATTTCACGTAGAATTTATAAATGAATATTTTGGTGTGACAATTTTCATATTTATAGCCTTTTCGTTGAAATTTCCGTTTATATGTGTGATAATTCAGTAGCCATCGATCTTAATAATAATCAAGCACACTGCTGTCTTTATTGTTTCAACTATTGTTCTGGATTTTGTATTTAGTTTTAGTTTTGATCTACAAAAGAACTCACACACCCCCAAACACACAAATATATATAGAAAAGTACAAACATATGAAATGTCATAAAAAACCATACACGATATGATTTTAAATTGACTTTTTTATATAGAACGTTACAAAAGTTCGATCTGCCTCCAAGCCAGCCACAAACATAATCTTACCGATATCAATAAAAAACCATTAATATAAGTCAAAAAGTTTTGTACGAACATTCAGCATGTGATTTTATTGATTTCAACACAAAAGTGTGTTTATTAATATTGGTTGTTGTTGTTGTTGTTGTTGCCATTTATTAATATCAAGTGAAATGGACTTGGAATGACAACAGCAACTAAAGCATGTAAGCACTACGTGTATAAGGTACAAGCCTGTGTGCATGCATGAATGTGATGTGCACGTACAATTGGCGACTTCATATATTCATGGTGTGTGTGTGCCATATGTCTTTTATTACCTTTACCAATATAGCAGCTGATGTTGCTACTGGTCAATATCTACAAGCCAGCGGATTGAATTGCATTGCAGCAATATAAGTAAGCATCAGTTGTATCGTACTATATAGTGGATTTTGTTGGTATTGAACAGAAATGGACAATGAGTAAATGCAATATAGTGTATGAAATGGTCCTACATGTATGGGCATTATATGCGTATTTATTTTCTTCTTCTCATTGTTGTTGTTATTGTTAGCATTGTTATACATAGCTTAATATTGCCAAATAATATGCTTAAGTATTTGAAATTGTTCAAAAGGATTTGATAGCTGTGATGCAATAATATTTATTTTGATTACAGAAGCAATAACAACACCTACAGAGAAAATATTATCATTTTCATTTTGATGGCCTTGTATTGTTATTGTCCATGGCGTAGCACATTTAATTGTTAGTATATTAGGGTACTCTGCTCAATAATAGAGTACTTTCAGAAAGCCAAGAATTGTTATCCATTTATCGATTGTCCATTTTTTAATTGTTTTGTTGTAAAAGCTATTCGAAAAGGTGGCTTTTTCTTCATCATGCATCTTAGTTATGTGAACAATGTCTTATGTTTGCGGCCAATGATTTTTGTTGAAACCTGTTGTGTTTTTAGATTAATATTAAAGGCGATACCCCTCAACGGATGAAGGTGGGGATATAGAAACTTTGGCTGAAAAGATATTGTTCATTTATCGTGTGTCTTAGATTTCATCTTTCAAGAGCCGATTACTAGGGAACCAGGAGGGTGTGTCACCTTTTAGGTGTTTTAAAGTCATTGTGTAAGAGAGCTCCCTTTAGTAGAGAAGATAGGCAGGTATGTTTAAAAATTATTGGGGAAAAAGAATTACTATGGTTAGGTTAGGTTCTTATGGCTGCTATCTGAGAGGACACACAGACCAGAAAGTGCAGTTGTGGTACCAACGAGCTTCTCTTTCACTTCTGTTTTGCGTATTAAATTTGGACAGTATTAAAAGACACCTGCTTGATATTAGCTTGTGACATCGCATTTTCTGAGATTTTTCATGAAGCACTTTAAGAAGAATTTTTTCAATCCAATTTTTAATTTTTTTAATTTTTTTCGATACAAAAGTTGCCTCAACCGGTCATTAGACCCACATCCTACAGATTGGAAGGCTATCACACTAACCATTGGCATGCGACACACAGAGTTACTCGAACAAGAGGTGAAACAGAGTAAGTACATTCAGCAAAAATGAGGCTTTCTTGGGAACCTATGGATTTATTTACCGACTTTTCTTCCCACTCCAACCATATTTTAGCTCGCGTAATTTTCTATGTTCACGTATCACTTAAAAAAGTCGTGAACTATGGGATATGTAATATGTCTACATATTACTTACCTGATTTCGAATCATTAAATTTTTTCCCATTTGTTGGATTATTTTTATTCTGAAACCTTTGGCAATCAGATTGGAAGCCTTTTGGTGGAGATATCATTCAAAGACAAGTTGTTATCCAAAAGACAGGAAATATATAAATTATATTATATAAACCCACAAAAAGACCTAAATTCCGGAACAAATTGTTGTATCAATCCATGCTTTTGGCTGTAAGCTAGTAGTACCAATAAACATGTGCAAAAAAAAAGAACCTCACCAGCAACAAAAACCGTGACATCAACTATAAACTGTGATTATGATTGCCATTGTCGATGCTGCATTATTTTTAAATGCCTGAGATCTGTTTGTAGTTTTAACTGTCGCCATGGCCATCATCATCATCATCATCATCACATTATCATCATTTTCATCATTATTGTCTGCATTGACTATAGCTGAGTTAATCGATTTGCCATTAAATATTTTGCAGCAACTCAACACGAACGATATGCTATATACACATACATATGTAGTTAACAATCACAGCAACAACAATAATAAAATGAGTAAATTTTATGTTGTCTCAAGTTCCGATTGTTACAACGCTCGTTGCATTTTCCACACATTGCACTAAAATGAAAATGAAAATGAAAATTACTAAAAAAAGAAAAAAAAATTATAAAATAAAGTGTGTGAATGATAAAGGGCAAGAGAGTGAAGGAGATGATAAACAATAATATGAAAAATGCGGTCATGTTGTAATTTTATGTTGTTCTGTCATTAAAAAAAAAATAATAATAATTACTTTCTCGTTAATACACATTAATGCCACCACCTTTATTTCGGCAGCAATACCGTAAAATGTGTATTGACTTGTATTGAGTGCATGTGTGTTTTCATGCAAATGATGCAAAATAGGTAAAATTCTATACATAATAACGGCATCACCATCAGTGGCAGTCTTAAAATTCAAACGTAACAAAAATGTTTTTTACCACAACAGCGTCTACGGGCGTGATTCGTAGCACCAGTGTGTAATAAACTAGTAAGAGTGGAAGGAAAAAAAAGTGACTATTAAATTTTATTTGTAATTTAAATGTGCTCTGTCGAAATATCCTTTTATGTTGTTGGTCTTATTCGGATTCACCTGTTTTTTTTTTTAACTAGGTAATCGATTGGTATAAAATCATATTACTCATACGCACCGTTTTATGGGTACCTTCATGTGTACCATATACATTCTGTCAAATAAGTACCCGGAAATTCTCATTTTTAATTTTCCCTCCGAGAATATTTCAAAAATTTTTTTTTCCCAGGTTGGCACAACTGTCAGCTACTATCCTGTGAATTTTTATTGCTATGTGCCATTTAGTTTGGTTACGGCGTCAGTAGGAACAAGTCAACCTTTTGTGTGCGTTGCGATTTTTACTATGGATAAAAATATCGAACAAAGAGTTTGTGTGAAATTTTGTGTTTCAAACGAAATTTCTTGTGCCAAAACGTTGGAAATGTTGAAAAAAAACATTTGGTGATTCAACCGACATGGTTGAATTTACGATTGGTATAAATCGTTCAAAGAGGGGCGAGAAGAAATCGCAACGCACACAAAAGGTTGACTTGTTCCTACTGACGCCGTAACCAAACTAAACAGAATAGTGGCTGACAGTTGTGCCAACCTGGGAAAAAAAATTTTTTGAAATATTCTCAGAGGAAAATTAAAAATGAGAATTTCCGGGTACTTATTTGACAGAATGTATGTTATAATACAATATTCATACTCAGTTTTGTATTTTGCATTTTATTCATTTTGTAAGTAATATTTTCTGGAATATTGCATATATTTTTCAGGTACAATATACACGTTTAATAAAATTGTCCAATTGTAAAATGGTTGGACGTAGTAAACATGTTCGTTTTATAAAAACATTTGTCAGCAATTAAATGACGTAGTGAATAGCGTAGTGTGGAATTGATTTAAATTTAAATCAGCCTTTACATAGAAAGAATGTCTCTTAATGCCCTTCGCTTAAAGAGTCAAGGATAGATTGAGGTAATCCTTTAGGCAGAATTGTAGGAAAACCATACCTATCACACAAAAGTATGCTACTGAAGGTATATTTTTCTCGCAACATTGGTTTTGCAGGTGTCATCTTCCGTCAGTATCCTGCGCGTCTGTCTAATGGCAATTACTTCCATCTGAAATACACTTGCCGAATCAGATAGGCATATTAATTTGTTAATGTTTACCTTTTTCCAATAAACTCCTGCTCAAATCCGACAATTCATTTTAGAAACGTCCGTCTAAACTGTTCTTACTGAAGATCACAATAAAAATAATATAGTCCGGTTCAGGAGCAAGTAAAATTTCATGCATGTAGGATCTCTTGTTCTACCGACCAGATTTCCGCAATCTTAAAGCACTTCTGCGTCTGTTCAATGTAAAGGTCTATCCAATTTAGGTGCATTAGGACTTTTAGAACGTCCGTTGGGTAGATCGAATGAACCTTACTACATTCCCGAATGCTGATATTTAAATTAATCTCACTTTGGTTGCAAAGTTGGGTGCCGTAGCTCAGTGGTTAGTGTGTTTGCCTGCTGATCTGTTGGTCGTGGTTCAATCCTCGGCTGATGCATAACAAATTTAATTTCGAAAAGATTTTTCTTTCGAAGGGTACCCACCTTTCGGCAAGCAATTGGCAGCAACAATTTGCCATGGAAAAGCTTCTAAAAGAACTCTATGACAAAGCTCAGAAATAGTGATCTTGCAAGAGCTCTGCCGTTCGTAAACAGCTAAAATAAGTAGGTCCCTGTTAATACTGTCCAAAATTTGCACAACGCACAACAGTAATGAAAGAGAAGCTCGGCCAAAGAGCCTTTCGGGGCTTATAAGTGCCACATATTTTTGTTTGCTTTTTTTAGTTGCAAAGCAAAGACTATGCTTATGGTTTTCCATCATGCTACGGCTGGATAAAATAGTAGAGAAGCATAGCTCCATTTTGTGAGCATGTGTTGGAGGACCCATTGTAGTGTCTACTCTGATTTCATTTCGTAATGAATTTCACAATGAATTCTCTTTTCCAAAACCTTCATTCCACTGACGAAAATCTATAACAAGTGCTAGTTTTCCCCAGTTTACTGGGGAAAACTATTACCCTTAATATTTGAAATAGTTGTGAAGCAACATCAAAACAGGAGCAGCAAATCCAAATATTCCAACGACAACGATTATGGGGATAAACAAAAGAGCTTTTGAACACGAAAACAATAATTAGTTTACGCTCATGTTAACTCAACTGAATTCTTGGCGCATAATAAAGACATAGTACGCTATTTAAACATAAAAGCATTTGTTTTTCTACTACAATCAAAATGGAATGAAAACAGTGCAAAATTAGGGACAGAGGAAGAGAATTCAACTTTGTGATGGCATTTTTTGGACGAGATGAACGAGCACTTGACAAAAATTACACAAACTTAGAAATTAGGGCATTTTTTCGTTTGTTTGTTTAAGTTGGAATGTCTACTACTCTACAAAAAATTGTTTTAAAATATATTCGAGACAACTTTGATAATAGTCACGTGTACTAATCTGTGTACCAAGTTGTAACAATTAAATCAAAAATATGTACATTGTTAAAAAAAGTGAAATTATATAGAATATATTTTTGAAACACTTTTCACACTACAGGACCTAATTATGTATCTTGATGTAATTCAATATAGCATCCAACAATAACAATAACAACAACTACTATAATAAATATGAATATGAAAATATAAATTGAAAACTTTTTTTGTAGGTACACAACCAGACAGACACACTTCTGGATGTTCCTTATATGCTTGGCTTCATATCCTGTGTGTTGTAGATGTTTTGAATTTTTAGTTAGTTAATTTCTATGTTACTCTTTATTTATATGATTTTATGTAATTTACATAAAAACATTTTACGTACATTTCCCCAAGCCATTATTGAATATATGCAAACATTTGGCATTGCTTAACATTTTGATTATAGCTGATGACTGCCTGAATGGTTCTACATGCCGTTGGTGTTGTTGACGACATTCCATATTTGGCGCGTAGATTCATGTTATGTTTTATTGTCTGAATGTTTGTTTTGGTTTGTATGTGCTTCATGAAAGTTTAGTGAGTTGATAAAAAAACGTTTCGTCTCGTCGTTTGTCCCCAAAATTTTCCTACTTTATTATTTTTTTTTTTTGTTACATAGTTTCATTTACCATGTTATCTGCTACCATTAGTTTGTATGAATTCGTGAATATGTTCACGCATACATGTACATAGGATATATGCACATGCACATGCACATTTGTGTTCCATTTATTATGTGGAGTTTTGACATTTTGGCAAATAAGTATGTAAAATTAAAACACCAAAACCTAGAAGAAATAATAACAATATTGAGCAAAAGCTCACCTCTTTAAAAACTCTACACAAATATGTGCTGCTTACATACAAATAGTTTTCTGTTGATCATATGCAACTAAGTACATAACTAGTTGTAAGGAAAAAACGCTTTTGTCTGAAATTACTTTTTTGAGTAAATGAAATTTGGCATTTTTGTTTGAAGTGGTAAAATTTTTTTCTGAGATTTTCTTAGCTTCAAAAATTAATTATGTAGTCCCTGTTTATCTGCCGTAAATTTGGTTACTTAGATTTCTCATCAATGATGTTGCTCTAAAAAATTATTATTTGTCCCCTATAGCTGTCACCAATGCAGAAGTGGCTTGAAATAACTATCACCAATTCAATTAGTAGAGCTCTACTTAAGCAGATGAGCCTTATTCACAACCCATTAGCTTGTGTTCAATATTAATTAAGCTGCGCATACGAAATGAAACCTCTTACATTTTCAGGACATACAAAAAATCAAAAGGTAACACCTTTTCTCATATATAATGTTCTGAAGATCTGTTGTTTAAAACTGTCTTCATGATTTTTCAAACAATTTTTAGAAGTACTATGTTGGATTAAAAAAAAAAAAACTTGTAAACCTATTAATTGAAATCATACACATCATTACATCATTCAAAAACCCAAATATTAAATATTATTCAAAAATCTTGTCAACCACTTTATCTTATTAGTAATCAGACGTTTTCACCTTAACTTCCATTTTTGCTTATCAATTATTGTAATAAATTGACGAAAAAATTTAAATTGCTTTCAATAAACACTTTCAAGAACTGACCAATTGTGGGGAATATATATCAACTATATACTTGGATCAATTAGACTATTGGATAGACATGCATCTAGAGTTTTTGTTAGACGTATTGCGGATTCCATATATGATAAGAAAACAAAATTCCTTCTACGATACCAATTTCAATAGTCGAAATTTATTTGAAGAAACATTTTATGTAGACAATAAAAACTAATATGAAAAATTACATTATAGATGAAACAAAGTAGAGACCTCAAATTTGTATACAGTTGCCATTAAACTTCATTTTTACTTTTAACAGTTTACACCCATGAGGATGTCCTATACATTCTGACAATAGGTCAATGAATAAACAATTTGATTTATTATTATTACTCATATTACTATACTTACTTTACTCTTTTATTATAGAGGAATTCCATGAAATTTAGAAGAAAAATCAATAGACGTGTAATGTGGCTCTCTTGGAGAGAATCAAGTTTCTATCGTCTTTGAATATTCATGCATTGGCCCAAATATGATTACTTCAGAGGAAAATTGTATGCATGCAATTTAATTGTTTACTGATGCCTATTATATTACTTGCAGTACTTTATATATTTTTAAAATATATCAATATAATTTTCTAATGGGTTCAACCGAAAGACGGACTTTAACAAACGATGTTGAACATATTAAATAGACTTGAGCGTTTTATATTATCATCATCCATACAAAAAGTGTGTTAGTTATGTAATATTTTCTGATAGAAGTTACTACCTTCTATCAGAAAATATTACATAACTTTGTTTGTATGTCGTTTGTATGTATTATAATAATGAGAAAAATAATGACGAAGAATTATGCAAAATTGTGAGTGCATTAGGTTGAACAATATCATAAATGCGATAATTCTATTACTAAGTGTAGAATTGGAATATATGTGTGTACAGTGTAATTTTTATTCTCATTCATACACTAAGTGTTCTATATTTACAAATGTGTACATGATGCATATTAGCATATATGTCGAAATATGAAAAATAAATTGAGAAGCGAAAATTGATGATAATTTTTCAATAAATTAACAGTTCCATTCCAATTAACCACACCACAAACAAACTTCGAAAAAAATCTGAATTCTATTGAATTTATGTCTTAAAGAAATCTCTACAATTGACATTTGTTTTAAATAAGTTATGCATACAAAAATATTCACATGTGTACGATATATTCACGTAATTTTGCAAAAACACAAAAAACAAAAGAAGCGCCTAAAAGTGTGCATATATGCAGTTAGCATATAAGTACAACATGTTTGTATGCAAATAAATTTTAATAAATACAAATTCTTTTGTAAAAAACATGTCAAGCGAATACAATCCCATTTACTGTAAATAATACCATTAGGCAACCAACGAACCGACCAAACCAAACCAACAACAAACATGCCAGCTCAGTCAGTTCTGTAGTGTATGTATATGTATGTACCACAAATTCGCCTGAAACTATGCAAAATACGTGCAATAAAAATGCGAAGGAATAAATGTCATATTAATAATATAAAGTGTGATCTCTTATAAGCATACTCTCAGCACCATTATACACTTCAGATCACCAATTATAGGGGATTTTACTTTATACAAATATGTTTTGCACACATCCAACACGTGTTTCCGTCATACTTATTTACCTTAAAATGCACTTCATATTCAAGTAGACTCAAAAACTAAAAAAAAAAAAAAAAAATTTAACAACCATAATGGAAAACAGAAAATAGCAACCGACCTATTCGAAGAAAATAAGTAGCTGGTAAAACCCGAAATTATATATACATGCATACCTTACATACATATATTCATATTCTCTCATACACATATTGTATGTAGGGTATATGCATACATGATGTGTACCTATTGGTAGCAATTTGCAAATTTTTAACGCTTTTTATCGCATTTATCACGTTTCAGGATTTTGAATTTGTTTACATGTGCGGGCGAAGGCTTTTGTTGTTGTAGTTTTCTCCCCTTCATTTCTTATAAAATTCGCTCAACCATTGTATGTTTATGTGCATGTTGAGATATTTTGGAATGGTGACACGTTTATGCATATATATTCATATGTGTTTGAATACTTTATACGTACCTAGTTAGTTAGGGTTAAGCTAGTTTGACTTCACTCATATATACTTCAATTGTGGCATGCCTTCAAAAGAACTTAACATAAGCACGTAGTCGAGCAAGTAAATTCATAGGTGGCCATATTAGAGAGCGGATGAATGAGCAAGTGTTGTACTACTTACTTTTAGCAATAACGGCAATAATAGCAACGTCGACCACGATAACTTATTCAACGTCACCATCACCATCACCGTCACTGTCACAAACGTCATCATCAGTATTGCCTCATTACAATTTGGCTACGCGACAACTTAGGCATTGTATATGACTAACATACACATTTATATATCATTTTCAATGCCTCAATACACATCAGTGAATGCATGTAAGTACTTGTATTTATGCGCATATATTGTATGTGTATGTCCATTGAGCGCAAATGCATAGTTTGCTTTAAAGCATTATTTGCATTTTTATATATTGTATATCATTTGGAATAACGTAAGCGATGCATTTATAAGAGACAACATTAAGTGCAAACAGTCTTGTTCAAAATGATAGCACTGTGTTTTCGCCAGGATACTAGCAACTCACATATATAGACTTTACATAGCAATTCATCCTTAGAGAATCTTAACAAATAATAAAATGGTTAACATTGAATTCGATAGAAGTCTTGATAAGGATACCATAGGACATTAAAAAAAAATATCAACATCATAAATTCAAACATAAAGAAATGATTCTAATATTATGCACGAGTATAGAATGCACTTTCTCTGAAATTGAAACGGCAGTCGCAAAAATAGGACTAAAAATCAATGAAGAAAAGACAAAATACATGCTTATGTCCAGAGCGAAAAACAGACAAACATTAAAAACAATTAAGCTTGGAAAATATGAATTTGAAATAGTTAACACGGTTACATATCTTAGCGTCACAATCGACGAAAGAATCCAAGCAGCTAATAGGTCATTGGCATCACTCATAATACTCTTCAAATCAAAACTTCTTAACAGATCATGCAAATTGGCACTGTATAAGACAGTGGTACGACCAGTCTTGTGCTATGGAGCTGAAACTTGGACTGTGAGCGAGAAAGACAAAAGGAAACTGATGTCTTCCGAAAGAAAAATTCTCCTAAAAATCTTCGGCGTAATTAAAATTGGACCTGACGAATGGAGAATAAGGTGGAACGACCTTTATAAAAGCACAACGCATAAGATGGTTAGGCCATGTAACAAGAACGAACGATTCAAGATCTCAAAGAAAAATACTAGATGCGAAGTCATTCACCAACAAAGAAAGACCAAGATCAAGATGGATGGATGAAGTAAACGAAGACTTAAAGAAACTCCAAGTGGAAAACTGGAAAGAGACGACAAAAGACCGATTAGCATGGAGGCGTATTGTTCAGCAGGCCAAAGCTCACATCGAGCTGTAGCGCAAAAAGTTGATGATGATGATGATGATATAATGCAGTAATATTCGATATATTGTGTAGACACGTTCCGGCTTCTCGAGATAACTCTGTACAAAAAATTTCCGAAAGAAAAACAACCTCTAAGATATGGCATCCGTAGAAACTTGTCTGGGTGGTAGATTGCCTTTTTACTCAAAAAGACGAAAATGTTTTCTTAATACTTTAATTTTTAATTCTTTAATACCTTATCATCAAAGAGTCAAGGGTATATATTTTTTGGAATACAAGTCTGTATGTTTGTCCTAGTGTAAGGAACATTCATGTCGGTAGTATCGAAATTCAACTGGAAAACAATTTATTTAACAAAATGCTATGCCATTTTATTATTCGTCATATTTATTTGTACTTTAAGAAGCCAATAAAAACTCACTAGCTTTGATGTCGTCACCATTTCATGTAACTTGAATATAAAATTTAATCACGCGGTAAAAATGATTTATCCGTTGGTTGATATGTTACTACTACTACTGTGCTCACATGCACTTGGAAATATTTCTATTGTATAATACGCATATATGCAATTGTTTGTTTATTCTTACGTATAGGCGCGTATGGATAAGTGTATACCTACAACATATTCTGTATTTGTGCAAATTTGCCCTAAAGACATTTTGTTTAATATACATACTCACTTGCGTAGCAACATACTCACGCAATAAGTATCAGTGTCACTTAAAACGATATACTCGTAGTTTATCACTTTAGTATGTATTGCTTTAGGCATTTTAAATGGACGCTTGTACAAAACGACTATATACAATATATATAAATATGAACATACATTATATATGTATGTATTGTAGATAAATATGGGATAGAGTGTCACAAATTACAAAACATATTCGATTTACATAAGTGTTTACGTATATATTGTACGTACATATATTCATATTGTTTGTTAATTTCATCGCCTTAGGTGTGAATTTCCTTAAAAGGTTTTTAGATTTAACCTCTGCATGAAAATTGTATCGAAGTGAAACGAGAGCTTGTCTTAGTACTGGAACAAAAGCAATATAGCGACACGCACATGAATCAGGAAAGCCACAGAACGTTCGAATTATTTGTGATTTTTATGGAATTTTTGAACAATTTGATTTATTAAAAATGACCGGGCTCAGATTATCAAAATACAGTGGGTGGATCCAAATAATTATCTAAATTTGTGTAAGTTGTCTTTATTGTCTATTATTGTTTTGATGTCGTTGACGTAATATTCCTCTTGTCACCTGAAATCACTTAGCATTGAACCATATTTTTTCATCTTATTTTAATCTGGTGAAATTCTGTTTGATGGACCAGATGGAGTACAAGACATTCGCGCAATTTTCAATAGCACTTTGTTCTGTCATACAAAGCTACTTAGTTCTGAAAAGGGAAAATTGGATTGTACCCCCCAATTCGGAGGATAAGGAGATACCTTCTGAGATAAGGAGTGATTGTAAATAGTTTCAATATATTTGTATATATATTATATAGTATATGTATATAAAATAAAATAACAGTATGACTTGTTCCAGACTACTCTATTTCTCCACAGGGTAACGTTTGCATGTCTCTGAATATTTGCTGATAATACAAGTATAATTTACAAATGCAATTGCCTAACATTTGACTATTGTTATTGGCAATTATTATATTGTACGTTTTCTTGTAATTATTATTATTCAAATATTATTAATTTCATTTAAATTAATTTCTATTTAATTACATTTGTATGTTTGAGGGCTTTTTAAAGAATAACGAAATTTCAAAGATTTATTCATGCAATATTTGGTTTTGACTTTATTGCAGATGACTGTACACAACTGAACCGACCAATTTATATTATATTAAATTAATGGCTCCAAAGACATATTCTCTTTCAATTTTCTTGTGCGATAATAATGTCAGACAGCGGTGAAAGCGACCAGCAATACTTATATTTTTTCTAAATAGATCTCTTACATAACATATTTTATTGCAATTTGCTACTGGCGGCTACCTTTAAGAAAAAAAAAATACCGCTTTTATTTGTTCGATTGAAAAAACCTACAATCGAGACATGAATCGAACTCGTGACCTCATGTGCACATCCGCTCAACCCACTAAACTTTGTGCTACGACTACCACAAATAGCAACAATCAATTTCACAATCGAATAAACAATGAGCCAATTCAACAACAACTATTATATATACTTACTCTACGTACTCTACCACCAGTAGTGGGAACAACTTTACCATCAACTACTACCGCCATCATTCTAAGTAACAAGCTAACAAACAAGCAATTCAGTCAGACGAATAAGTAATATTCGTATTCATGAATAAGAACGTCGAGTATGCATTGGAGTTGTAAAACTGGTCAAGAACACAACAACAGTAATAGTAATGGTACAATAATAAGTACAACAGCACGTAAAAGGAAGTTTTGTTGTTGCTTAGTTTTTACAACATTTTTTCCTCCCTTTTTATTACCAGCTCATGTTGTGGTTGTTGTTCTCAATAAATTTGAAGCCTATGCCTGTGATAAAAACGCTATTATATTGTACTACTAAAGCCATGAGTGCAATATCATAGGTTCACAGGTCTAAGTATGTACACACATACATACATACATACATATCACGTATCATGTATTGTTCGAAGTTGTTTTATGAACGGAATCCTTTCCGAACTGAAGACTTTTGAAGAAATAAAAATTTTCACCAAACTGTCATAGTTAATTTTTATAGCAGCATTGGTGATATCATTGTCGTCGCCATCATCATTGTTACACACGATTGTTATTTAGCTTTACAAGCAGCTCCACATTGTAAAAAAAAAAAATAAAGATATAAAGACTCGAGTTTTACGATACATCCTACATTTGATGGTGGTACTGTCGTAGGCAGACTAAAACGAAGTAACTGCATACTGCAACTGTAAATATACACATACTCGTACAGAGTATGTGCAACACTATTATCATACATATCTTTATGGATCTACAAGTAGTACTATGGACACACAATAACACATACTATGAAAATAGAGCACAATCGCAATTGAATATACCCAAGTTTCCATTTGTTGCACTTACTTAGAATTTGAATAAATAATACTAAGTACTATCATAATGATTTTCTTATCATGGCGCAAGCTTGTTGGCACAACTGTTGCCGTTGTAACGATATTATTCTCATTATTTATTGCATTTTTCATATTGGCCACATTACATGATAAAGAGCTGACAGTAAAATATTTAAAATTTCGTCATATTGTATTTTAGTGCTATACCTTAAATTTCAAAGACCTAATTTATGTATGTGTTGTAAAAGTCGTATGACATAAACATTCCATTCCATTTTGACAATTCTAAAATTATGTGACATGTAATGTGAGACTATAAAAGGCAAATAAATATGCACATCAAAAGACAAGATATTTCTCTAATAAAAGTGGCAGAGGAATATTTTCTTTATAATTAAGAGCAATTTATTATAACTTTATTATGTGTCGTTTTGTTAGACCTTATGAGACAGTTTTTGAGCTAATAGTTTAGACAAGTAGGGATAATATCGAATATTCAATATTATTCATTATTCAATTCATAGTGGACGATTCCATTTAAATCCCAATAAAATAGCGTCTGTATTTGGTCTCTTGAGTTATTTGACTTACCTAAGGGTAATTTTCTCAACGAATGAGCAAATGGATATCCGTAAAATGTCAAGGCATGATGCTCAATCAACGTATAGACCTGCAGTACACGTTCTGAATTCTTCGGTGTGGAACCACATTTCCATCGTTTCGTCGTCAGATAATGATTTCATATATCTCATCCGTAGTTTTGTAATAATATCGCTGTTAGTTAAAACTTTATGCCATTTAATGAATGTAATGTTTGCCTATTTTTAGATTAGACGCCTGAGTTCTGTTTTCCGGATCTCAGTTTTCAATTAACCCACTGACCATCACCGAAAACTGGAATTTTTAAACCCGGACAGAATTTTGTTTTTTGATATTCATATTGATGTCCTTCAAAAAATCTATTAAATATGCACACCGTCGCACAAAAGGATGGCGTCATCGGTAATATGCAAATTTAACCTGAATAAAATGGAAGATAATTTGCATTCCTGCGTGAATTTGAAATCACAAATTGAAAAAATCACAATTTTTTATGCATCTTCAAAGAACAGTAATACCACGAAATATATGCATTACGTACACATACGTATACACATATGGCACACTCACATATCATGATACTATAAAATTCGACTCTCGTCGACCAAAGTTTGAAGAAAAATAATAAAATTTAAGCAACAAAAACTGCAGCAACTCCCAAGCTGCGAGAACAATAATAATCAAATGTGCAACATTCGAAATAACAAAGGTAAACAACAACTGTAAAGGCTGCATAAATTAAATAGTCCTTGACATGGTGTATCAGCGCCTGTTTTTTGTTCTTGTTTTGTGAACATTTACAAGTGAAGGGGAAAAATAGGAAGTTATAAAATTTCACCCGAAAATAAACAACAACCGAAACAACGAATAAATAAAACCATGTGTCACATTATATTTGGTTAACGTAAACGCTACAAGAGTCACGTGTACCACAGCATTGTTGCTTTTATGTTAGAACTCTATGCGAGCCTCAAGAATTGCTTATGTAGTTTTACTTATTATTATTATTATTTTTTTTTTTTCATTTTTTGGATGAAGTCAGAAATGAAAATATTAATTCAACAGAAAGAATTATGACGCAAAAGTTTTCTTACGTGTCATCTTCGCATTTATGCTCTGTTCTCGTATATTGGTGTTTTTTTTATATATTGTAGGTACTTTTTGTAAATTTGGACTACAAAATGGCGGCACTATCATATTTCTGATGTTGTTGTTGTTGCTACTGCCTCCAACAATTTTACTTGTTGAAAATTTTACTTCTCTACTATTTCCATATATTTCTGCGTCTCATCTTTAGCGCTTTCTGCATATTAGTAATGGAGCTACACCTATAGAAAGTTTTAATAATAGCAATGAAGAAGCTACAATGACATCAGCAGGCAGCAACAGGAGCAATACAACAGCGGAAACTTTTAATTATGTCATTCTTTTTTTAATTTTTTTATTTTGTCTCTCATTTTTACATTTACCTATATTTATGACTCAGTGTAAATTCTTGATGAACTTGTGTCGGGTGTTTTAAAAAGAGATTTTATTATAAATGATTTAAAACTAAACTACGTTTGCTTATTTTTACTTGAGCCTTGGACGAGATGTGAAAAAAGTGCGATTAATTTCCTTAATTTTCATTTTTAATACAAATTCAGCTATGTATGAGTCATGTATTGCGATGTTCTGTGAGGGAACTTCTTCCGTAGAGAGAGAGAGAGAGCACTAGAAACACGAATGTGTGACGAGGTAGAGGAGGGAATGGTAATTAAAAATTCTTTGAAAATATAAGGGACGGAGTGGAGGTTAAATCTCAAAAAATTCCAAGCAAGATCTTAATAGCCTAGACAAACGGCAGCCTAATTCCGGATTACCGGCGCACCTAATCCGAATAAAATAATAACCTGACAGACGGCAGTATTGCGGATTAACTAAACGGCTGAATGCTGTTTTATTAGGTCTGTCCACTTACATTACTATCACTATCAATTTCTGTCATCTATCACTCTCGATATGAGAAAATCTATAAGAAGTACGTGAACTGAAAACTATCAGAAACTTGTAAATTGACATTCACCGTTCGTAATTGACAGCTGGATTTATTTGTTCGCCAACACTTTTCATGTTGAAAACTGTTAGCAATTGTTGAACGTTTTTTATTAGCGAACACACCTAATATATTGTAAAATGGATGGAGAAAAATTCGCAATAGAAAACTTTCAGCAGTGTTGCCATCACAAATTGCCCTAATCCTCTTTTATTTTGAGAATTAATTCATCGAGTTTATGCGGATTAGCTGCAGTTAATGCCCGAGTTAATTCGAATTAACTCGGTAATCCGGAATTAGGCTGCCGTTTGTCTATGCTATTAGATGTATTTTTAGAAGAACGAAACACGCGGGATGACGCAGTCGGAAAAGAAGACCCAACCAATTGGAAAACAGCGCTAGGATTTCTAACTATCGCCAGGAATAAAAAACAGACACGACTGGAGCAGTATATCTTGTGATGCTGCATTGGCCACATAAGTATATATTTTAGTTGGAAGCAGTAGCAAAAGCTGTTGACATCTGACTTGCAAGCTTTCATTTTACTTTTTTGGCAAAATATTTATGCTCAATCCAAAAACTATTTACACTTAGGCTACATATTTATACAATTGGGATACAAGTAATATTCTTAAAGAGAAGGTGAATAGTGAATATTTTCGTAAAATTTTTGTTTCTTTGTTAACCCTCTAGCGACCTCGCAAATGTCATTTTGTTCATACTTTACTAAAAAGGGATCAAAATGACCCTTTCGTGAGAGAGGTAAGGCGTTAAAATGTTTTACAAAATTATTTCTCGTGAAATTTTACTATAAATACCAGTATTACATATTTCGCTCCGATATGAATTTTAACCATTATTTTCCACTTATTCTAAAAACACGTATGCAAAAAATTGCAAACGTAACATGGCCATTAAAACAATTTTACTTCATGGGTCTAGGTCTTTCGTCTCGTGTTGGAATCATTCCGTCCCCAAATAACGACCCTGACAAAATTTGTGAAATCAACAGAATGTTAAAATTTTAGATTCATAATATTCATATTTGTAAAAGACAGGGTTCTGCGTTTTTGTTTTTTGTTTTTCTTACTGATGGAAAACATATTGCTTACTCTTTCATCACATCAATCCATGATTAATTTAGTTACATTATTACTATTAATGTATCTAGAGGCGAGATCAAGGCGTTAACTTTTGGAATGTTTTAGTTCATAATTTAATTCAATATTATATAGTAGAGTTTGGTATTTTACAGTTAAAATACATGACATTGCACAATATTGTAAACAAAAAAGAAGAGTATCTGTGCTTTCTCTAAAAATTCCTAGAAATTTCTTTTTCTACTAACTATTGCTTACAAATAGGTACTACAACTCAAACGCATACATTACTACAGCTAATATCCATAAATATATACGAGTACGTCTATGAAAAAGTGCTTACTGTTGTCATGATGCACTCGAAATATGGGTCAACATGATGATGAAGAGACAAATGCGTGAACTTTGCTGTCTACAGCTAATTAATCAAACATAATAGTAAAAGGACATTTACAAGTGCTCACATGTTCGAATGCATATGCCTGTGCTTCATTACATTATATGTACGAATATACGAGCATCGGTATGTACACATGTATATATGGTACATTCCCATATATGCATACATGAATGAATATGTATGCATAAGTGGGTATACATGTCTGCTACTACATGTCGCGGTGCTTTCACGTGCATTATGAATATGTATGCGTGAATGCAGAGCAGATGTGTCGCAACAAAAAGCAAAAAGAATTTTATGAAAATTAAAAGTCTACCTCTATATAGACATGACTGAGTCTCTGCACCACCATGCGTTTTTAAGTAAATACAATATATATTATTCATATATAATTTGAAAATACAAATTACATAATTTTCCAATTATTTGAAAAAAATATAAACCTTAAAATTTTTAATACCAAAATTTAGATCTCTTACGACAATTTAAATCATTTTGTCTTTTAAGTTTCCTTTACAATATGTCTTTGGTAACGATTTAGTAAAGATAACAGAACATGCCTTTATATAGTAAGATTATATGCATCTAATAATATTTCTGTTTGTATGTGTCAGCAAATGACAAATATAAGTACTTTATACATAAATTCTATATCCCTTATGTATAGACTTACTGTTTTATATACATTGTTACACTATGCAACACTATTTCTGGATGAGTGTATTATCCCGTCCATAAACCTCATGGTAAACCTGAAAATTTGTTGCACAGTGCAATCAATGCATGTGTAGCATTTAGGTAGTAACATCAAGAAAACGTAAGTGGTATAAATATTTGTCAGGATTGGATTTTCAAGTCAAGTCAATACATGCATAGAATAGTTATTTTTACAAAATTGAAGTCACAATATTCTATTGGAGAAATTAAAGCAGAATAGTATAAGAATATATGTAAATAATTATTGTTGGCATTTCGACTTTTAGACAATAACCATATAACCTGTGGCAGTATAATATTATCCTTTATGGTGTCATATCAGTGAAACTAATTCGAAAATAAAAGGTAGAGAATTCTACATGGACAGCTAGTTACATATATTGAGTGTAAACTAGCATTTGAAAATGTATAAAATGTGCCAATATGTGTATCAAAGAAAATTGTCACGATGACATCCGGTATGCCTATGCATATGATGCCAATATTTGAGTTTGACACATGCCAAGTGAAACAGACAATTTGCCAAAGAACAAGAAGTAAATATGAGAAGAATCTTAATGTTTGTATATGTTGATTCAATAGAAGCGCAAACAAATGTTAATTTACTTACCACAATTGTAATATGTTAACTTTTGCACATTTAATTTTAAAACAACTCAACAACCCAGGTGAATTTATTTCGAATTCGAATTTAACGCAGAATTTTACAGCATGATTAAACTTTTTCGATTCGCTGATGAGTTTATTTTTGATGGAAATTATTTGTGCGTTAATAAACTGCATATTGTTTTCATTTATGTATTCACTTCACTTGAAATGGAATATTATTAATGCTTAGCTTTGTAATTTATTTCACATTAAGCATCGAATTCGTTACTGCGTTTATTTACGAGTTAATGTCGAATTCGAACATGCACTATCAATATCTCCAATGCAAAAACGTTTCTATTAAAACAATTTCATGGATTTTTTTTATCAGCTTTTTGGAAGAATTCTCTGTAATATTTTCTTCACAATATTTAAAGGAAGATGATCGATATTTCTTTGTAAAGCTGTTTACAAATTTTATATATTTGTTTCATTTGTAACTAAGCTTAATGTGTGCATACAATTTGTACTGATTGTTCCGAATTGTATGTATTTAGATAAGTATTTTTATCATATAAAATAGACTAATCTATAGACTAATCTATAAAGGTATTGAAGGTGACATACCCGAACGGGTACAAAAATAGATTAGTCGCTTTTTGTTCCTTTTGGATATATTCCCTTTTACACCCACATTTCCAGCAAAATATAAATATAATATAACAAACTATTTCAAGTTTAGTCAATTTTATATAAATTTAATATCAACAACAACAACATTAACATAACATTATTACAGTAGTCAAAATAAATAAGAACGAAAAGAAATTTAAATCCATAGATCCATATTTAGAATATAAATATAAAAACATTTTTCAATAAGGAAAAAGGAAATACAAAATATTATGAAAAAACAAAATTAGTATGGGGAAAAAACAAATTTATAAGTAGTTCAAGTGTAAAAATATTGTAAATTTGACACTAAAACCGGAGGAAGGTAAAGGCAATAAATTCATGTTTGCTTCTTCTTCTTCTCCCGATGAAAGCTTTTAAACTGCTTTGCTTTTTCGAAGTGCAAAGGCCGTCTTATAATTTCTTTAGGAGTTAATCCTTTGTACGGCAATTTGGAAATAGCTCCTCAAATGTTAAACAAATGTTAAAAACAAAAACAACAAATCCTGTTAAATAAGCGTCGTCTATACCTGTAAATACGTAATAAAAGTTTCGAAACGATATCAACCTCACTTTACCATGTGATCCGTCAACATTTATTTGCTGTATTAGCTGCGTCTTAAGCACCAGTGATATGTTCTTGATGTCATTGCACAAAATGGAAGAAATCCTGTTAAAAAACACAAATAAATTATAAATTCATAAAAAAAGATTCTGAATTACATACATAAATATCTCTGTTGGCGGTAGAAATTTTTTTTTTCCATTCGGCTTAGTTCTTCTAAGCTACTCAACGGCAAATATTTTGCAACTGGTATTTTTCTGATTCTTGCCACACCTGCTGCTCTGTTACCAACTTTTGTGTTGCGATCGCGTGCATTATTGCGGCATTTTTCCCTTCTACCACCCGCCGAAGCTCGCTGATAGTGCTTTCAATATTCTCGAATTTTTTTCCGAATGTGGAGCAGTGACTGCAGCTTCTTTCTACAGAAAGAATATTTTAATATAATCTAAGGATAATATTTTAATAAAATATAAAGATTGAATATAGCATATTCCATAGTTTACTTTCCTTAGGCACTAATCGTCTAATGTGACGTTTACTTCGTTTATGGTGAGGACACTAATGTTTTTTCTTACCCTTTTCAATTTTAAACACAATAAAAAATTCCAACATTTTGAATTGATTTTGATTTTATTATTATTTTATAAAAATATTTTTTTATTATTAAATAAAGTAGCCCGAAGAAATACACAATGTAAGCTGAGTGTCGATCAAATAGTGTTTTGCGAAGAATATGGGATAAACCGTTGATTTGAATGTTCCATGTTTACTTGGCGGCATACAACATCAAATTATCATTAGCATGCATGCAAAAAACAATGGGCATCTGATATTATTGTGATAAAACTGTGATAAAATTGTGATAACAACTGAGAGAATGTGTTCTTGCGATTTGATCAATTTTGCTTATTAAAAAAAGGTACTTTTCTGCTTATTATAATTTCATTTAAATAAATTACGAAACATGTATAAACAGATTAGAACAAACCAATCTCCAATTGTACCCGAAAGGCATTAGTTAGGGACTAATGGAGTGGAGACTAATCCGGGTATACTCTCTTTAGAGATTAGTTTCACAATTTTTTGCTGGGATAGTATTAATTTTTATGACTTATTGATAATACAAAGTTAAAAACTGTATCAGATTTATCAAAACGTTATGAAAAAATTAGGAAGGTGTGTCCATGCATTAGTGAATGTAATCATACTTACCGAATGTCAGCTCAATAACTTGATATTTTCTTTCGCAAACTTTAAAGCCATAAACTGCTATGTAAGCACAACTTTGTATGAGAGGGATGCGTGATTTTACCTAATTATTATCATCTTTTAATGCGACATATTCTAGATGCGAAGTTTTAGTTCGAGAGCTGTATATTTTCGCAAGCTAAGAATGGAAACGTACATTCAATAGATCGAGATTCTGATCCTCAATATACAAACTTTTCCATATCTGTCACTTCTTTAGGGTACTATAATCGAAAAATAATTAACTCCATATACATAAAATAAAAAAATAAATATGTGGCACTTAAAGCCCAAAAGGTCTCATTGGTCGAGCTTCTCTTCCATTACATCAGCATTAGAAGGGACCTACTTATTTTAGCCGGTTCCAAACGGCAGAACCCTTGTGACATCACTTTTTCTGAGCTTTGTCACAGAGTGCTTTTAGAAACTTTTTCATGGCAAGTTGTTACTGTCAGAAGAATTGACAATTACTTGCCGACAGGTGGGTACCGTTCGAAAGAAAAATCTTTTCGATATTAAATTTGTTATGCATCAGCCGGGGATTGAACCACGACCTACTGACCAGAAGTCCAACACACTAACCACTGAGCTGTGGCACCCGCATACATATACATAGGCTATGTTTATTGTGAACGAACCAGGACTTTTTATATTGTTTTGCTATCTGTCACAACGGTTAGTGTTAAAAATTTGACTAGTACTAATACAACAACATACAATTTTATCGTGTTAAAAATATCGAATTTTTTGCCTTTAACATACGATTTGTGGACAATATTAGGAATAAGAAGAAGAAATGTGACAGAATCACAATCAAAGCTTGAAAAAGTTTATGGTGATCATGCTCCATCATTAGCAATATGTAAAAGATGGATTCAACGATTCATAAATAATAATTTTTATGTGAAAAATGAACGTGGAAGGCTGCTGAAAAGTTAGAAAATACAGAAAAAAAAATACTGGTCGAAGATGACACTTTAAGTTAACAATAAATGCCAGAAATATTCAAAGTTGATCAAGCAATAGTTTCTAGATGTTTTCATGCTATCAAACACCAGGAAAATGGGTGTCATACGAATTAACTGAAAGGCAACAAGAAAACCAGTGAAATTTTGTTTCTATGGAACAAACGAAAGCCTTTTTTTGCAGAGCATTGATACTGATAACGAAAAATGGATTTATTTTGATGATCCAAAACGTAAAAAATTTTGGGTTGATTCAGGTAAACCATGAACTTCATGCCCCACCCACCGTACTTACCAGACTTGGCTCCGTCTGCTTGCCATTAATTTTCATTGATGTGTTACGCACTTAAAGGACAGAACTGCGATATATTTTACTTTGTTACTTTCCCATTAGAAAAAGAGGTTTAATTTCGTATAAAGGCTCATTTCATAAACATAATTAATAATAAAAAATCATTCGGCTAATATTTGCTCTCCGATCCTATGGAATAACTCCTTATTTTGCTGTAACAAACGAAATACACACGTTTTTTTTTTTGTTTTGTATGTTCGATATTGACAATAAATGAGAATTTAGCTCTAAAAGGTTATTTGAAAAGAAAGTAGTGGAAATATATATATTTACTTGTGCGCCATTATACACATGGACATGCATATGTATGGTATATACTGATAGTAATATAACTACGTTCGACTGGGTCGAGTTCGATACAAAACAAATTAAGCTTAGCTCCACCTCGGGAGTTTTTTAGCTCCATAAAACTTTCATCCTCTTCTTATGCTAAATCCCGTTTTTAAAGGTTTATAGGACGTTGCCAAGATCCACTTTTCTTTGTGACCCACCTTAATTTAAATATGTGTAGTATGCGAAGCATGATAGACCACACGACATTGCATCACATAATGCTCACATCATTCATACATACTCGTAATATAGATGAACACGAATACCAAGAAACTTGTGAATGCTCAAGAGTGTAAGAAAATTTTAATAGCGCTGACAAGAAAGCATCATCACATCAAACTTCTGCTGCTGCTGATGATGATGATGTTATTTAGTATTAGTTGTGGTGATGGTAGTAAGGCATTCAAGATGCAGTGGGTTTATCATAAAAAGCAAAAACAAAAACAAAAAATTCTTATGAGCAACGGTTTATGACATACGTGTATATGTGTTCGCATGGAAGTTGCATCATAAACATGCTAAAGCATTCATAAACGTATATAATATACTATACTTACATACGTAAACACACACACACACACACACACACACACATATTGGTATACAAATTCACATATGAAAATGCTAAAGAAGTAGCAGTAGAGCAGCAGCAGAAGACAGTAATGGAATTAGACAAGGAGTGTCAAGCACTTGTAATGGCACAATTTATGAATACATTTGTACAGCATCGAAGTTTACAACTGCAACAATACCTAGATATGTAAAAACATTTAATATATACATTCAGACACATAAATACACATGCACATGCGAAACCATTGCAGTATTCTTTCTGTGTGTTGAATAAACAAATGAAGATGTAAATAAAAATTTGAGTCACAGGATATGCGAATGAAATTTTTTATTAAAAACTACAGAAGAGAATAAAATAAAATATCCTTAATACTGATATAAAATAAAAGAAAATAGAAAAATATATATTTAATGAATTATTATTTCTTTATTGTATTATACATATGAGATATAATATAAATTATAACAACAAAAATTGAATAATATGCAACAGCAACTTTTAAACATCCTCACATAGTTATGCGCATGCGATGTGAGTGAAATGTCAATGAGTGACATGCGGTTCTACATTTAAACTTGAATTACTACCTTCTCCACTCAATACATATCGAATATGCTTGATCGAAGTAAGAGACCATTTATTTATTACTTTCTTTTTCCTATTTTTCTGTTGTTTCATTTGATTCTACTATAGAAATCATATGTGACGGTCTTATGAATTAAGATTACGTATGTGTGTGACTAACTCTTCGGATATCGCTAGGAAATATTTATTTGCAAACATATCATACACTAAGCTGTGTATTTTAATTGTTATCTATTTTATTCTATACTATTTATTCTATATGTGTGAGAGAACATACAAATTTCAATTTCAAACTTCCACATGAACGGAAAGTCTAAAAGTATTTGACATCGTTCACAGTTCGATTATTTCCATTTTTTGAAAAATCATTGTTTGGAGTATCTTAAATTTTAGTATTTAAACACTTGGTTGACACTGACATTTAAATTTACGATATTTAAAAGAAAGGAGTTAACCGAATTTGTACTTTAAGATATTTAAAAGAAAGGAGTTAACCGAATTTTGCAGTGAGCGGCTCATATGAACGCAATGTAAGCATCAAAAATGTATCATAGACGAAGAAATTTAAAACAAAAATTTATCATTCATATACATATGATCGTATGTGATTGTAGCACTTGTACATAAATGGTAGAGAAGACGCACTCTACTAAACGGACATTTTTATAAATTTCGATCGCAGCACTACAAGGGCAGCCCTACAGAGGTAACATATATATGCGATCCCCATTATCACATACCTGTTACTTCCACTGCCTTATGAAATAAACAGAAAATCCATGAAATTCGAGAAATATACCCATAATTGCCCATGAATCGCATCTATTAGGATGAAATGCAAATGCTACTCCCTTTAGTTTTACCTTTTGAATGTTTTTTCAAATATACACACACTATACCTTTACCTTTCGAGAGAAAAGTCCTACGCAAGATCTTTGGACCTATTTGCGTTGGTGGCAAGTACCGAATAAGGTACAACCATGAGCTGTACGAGCTGTATGCCGATATTGACATAGTAAAGCGCATCAAAATCCAGCGGCTGCACTGACTAGGTCATGTCGAGCGAATGGAAGAACACGCTCCAGCTAAGAAGGTGTTATATTCGGAACCCGCTGGAGGACGGCGCAGAAGAGGAAGACCAAACCTCCGGTGGAAAGACCAAGTACTGGAGAACCTGACAGCGCTTGGAATTTCTAACTGGCGCCAGCTAGCGAAGAACAGAGATGGCTGGCGAAGCATGTTATTTTCGGCCTAAATCGATATTCGGTTGTTATGGCCACATAAGAAGAAGAAAAATACCTTTACCTCTTAAGTGGTCTGCAATACAAAATGAAAGTAAAGACACTTGGGACTTAACAATTACAAGCTACCTATAAACTAACCCCCTATCATCGCCATATCAGGGATTTCTGTAAAGTATATGACCCGATAGAATTTCCATTCACAAGTTATCTTCCATATGTTTGACGGCTATAAATTATATTTAATTGTTCACAAAAAAGTGAACAGTATTAAAAAAATTAAAACAAAAAATATATTAAGTTCTTCAACTATTTTATTCAATCATTCCTATGATCGCTTGGTCATTTACTTACGACAGCGCCGTTCCTGAATAATTCATATATACTTCGTAGATAAATGCGTGTGCATTCGAAAGTAAAAATTTCGATATATTTCATACACGAACCTATTCATGTATGGAAGTCTGTCCGAACTCTGCGAAAAAGTAAAAAAGCCCATCGGAAAACGATTTCTGAAAGAGCTTATTATAAATAGGCGTCACATGAGTTTTCAAGTTCAAAAATCTGTTGTGGAGATCTGTCAGAGATATATTTTAGTTCGATGCAGACTACACCTTAAAAGGCTTAATATAGTAGTCGTAGAATTAACCTCTCTCGAAGCTGGAATGTTTAAACATGAGGTAGTATAAAATGCTGATTTAGTATTAATACTTCCAATCTACAGTAGTTTGTTCAAGGGTGTCGAGAATATCCTAAATAATGCTACAATGTCCATTAGTTGCATATAAAGCGTTTCTTAAACAATACGGCAAATTCTTCTATCTTCCTGAGCGCTCACATCTTTTTTATAGAGCACGTATAGAAAAATTAATTGTTATAAAAATGAAGATATTTATAAGATGTCTGATTTTATTCTTCGAACTTTCGAACAATTTTTAATCAGAAACTTGAGTTTTTAAAGAAAAAAAAATTGCTCTACACAGACACACTTTAATCAAGTGGAAAATTAACTTCCGCCATCGATAGGAAGCCGGGCAAAACTAGAAGCAGAAAATGTAGTAGAAGAAGCAGTAGAAGAAGAAGAATAATGAAAAGAACAGAAAATTATACTAATGCACTAACGCATATGAGTATATGATGTACATACATTTACATGCAGAAGGACATGAGTTGGTGGTATGTATGAATATGCGTAAAGTAACTAGCGTACGCATAATCATCGATTTTGCATAGCAACAGTACAGACAACGCACATGTACCCCTTCTACCCACTGGCTGTCTTAAATGCAAGGTTTGCGGCTTTTAACACGATAACAAGAACAACAGTAACGACAGAGAACAACTGTAGCAACAAAAACGATGACAACACAGTGACAATGATCAAGTCAGCAAATACCTTATTCAAAGTGTATGAGCATTATGGCATTCATAACTGCACTTCATACACAATGCTCAAATGTACGAGTATGTACGTATAATATATCCTGTGTATGTGTTTAAGTATGGTATTTATATATGTACGTATGCCCACGTAGAAATCAATAGAACAAAAAAAAAATTGTACAACAGAACGAAAAGAAAACAACCACTCAGGGAGAAGGATGAGGAGTGAGAAAGGAATCGTATAAGCAGAAGCAGAGTGAATAGCAATGGCCTTAAAGCATTAAGCAAAATTTTCCCTACGCATAGTAATATAAATCTTAACATTGTTAATAGCGTATACGAAAGAAGAAGAAGAAAAAAACACATTGAAGAATTTTTCAACAAACATTCGAGTATACTGTGTCTAAAGCCAGGCCAATTGAATGCATTTATACTTACATGTGTACATTCCTATATGAAACTACATACAAATGTGCTCGTGTATATTTATGTTCAAGCACATACACATTATACATATGTTCGTATGCTAATAAGTATGTTGTGCATATGTGATGGGGTACACTGAAAACTTTTAGACATCATTCAAGGTGACTTTTTTTTTCTTACTTCATTCAAATAGAAAGTTGCTTTTTTTTTTCAAACGAAAAACATGATCAAGAAATAGGCAAAATCATTTAATTAGTTAAAACTGAAATTTAACCATCTTATAGGATTTATGAGAGACCACTTTGAATATTTAACTTAAATTGCAGAAACTTTCAGTGTTCTACATACATATAGCTACATATAGAACGTACGTACACATACTAAATATGCACTTGTTTCAATGTAATAACAAGTGCATCTATTTTATAGGAAGCGTATGAACAATAAAAACAACAACAACAACAACAACAACAACAACATATACGGATTAAGGCTAGAAAAAAAAACCTATTTCCGTTACAAGTTAGCAGCCAAGAAGTTCTCATTCCATATAATTTGCATAGAAACTCTTATGGAAAACTGAATGCGTGTGAGTGTATGTGAATGTGTACGATTTTATTAGCAGTACATGCATACATACAAACATTGCAGTGCGTAGTATATTGTTAATAAATAGTATGCATATTTCAGTCAACATGTCGATGATGTTGCGTGTAAATATAATAGATTGTATAGCTATATGTTCCGTTCCGTTGCGTTGCGTTGCCATGTCATATTATTGTGCATTTTAGTACATACACGTGTGTCTACTTATGTTCATGTCTCTACCTATGCGATATATTTTGCCTTCATCTTAGAAACAATTCCAGCTTATATGATGACATTATAATATTTTTCTATTCTTCATAATGTTGAAGTGTGTTATGCATAGCTATGAAGGTTTAATATAGCATTTGTTGCAAATTATAAATTAGCTATTCTTATAGTTACTATGTCTATGAGTAATATTAAGTGGAAATACAAAATATGGTTAATCTTTGTGTGATAGTTGAAAAGCAATGGGGTGTAGGTCATCTAGCACATACCAACATCAATTCATTATTTCGTATTTATTATAACTAATCCAAGTAAGAAATCACAATGTTAGCATTAGCTCAAAATGATGATGCCCTAATCTAGTTAAACACGTAGGTACATATATGTTATAATATTGTGCATGGTTAGTATTGTACAAATATTTATATTGACAATGGAGGCATTTTTAGAACCACCAGAATCATCGCCATCATCATCATCATTATTATAATGATATCCACCACTACGTCTAACCCTAACATGGTCATCATTATTGTTATCAAGAATTAAATACACAGAGCTGAAGCATCAAGAACTTGTGAGACTGAGATGAATTCCCACGTACACCCAGCAGCTCATGCAGCCAGCTCTTCCCATATATACACGCAGTTCTATGTATTGTCTACACTGTTTTTTGTGTTTTTCACGCACAAGTGGATACACACGAGTGATATACTTGCACGCACATGTATAACGGTTTGCACCAAAAGTATTGAGCCGAAAATACATAAATGGAACATGCTAATGACATTTGCATTCAAAATTCAAAGTATTGCATACTAAAATAAAAGCAACCTTGACATCGAAAATGAATAAGTCAATATTGACTTCAGTACGGATAATATGAACGATGTTGTAAAATAACAAATGTTTACGAATAACAGAGTGGCTGTGGCTTATTAAGGTGATAAGACTTACGTACATGTAATCTTTGCCGTTCGCCTGTTGTTCGTCTACTGTCTACACTGCTGGTTATATCAAAAGAAATTGACCGTCGTCCACTATATAGTGTGATTCACGATAGGAAATACAACGAAAAACCGTTAATAAATGTCAATAATCGTCAAATCTCTCTCTTGGTGTGACCAAATGCAACCCTTGGCTAATGCAAAAACTGATTTTGACAGAGCTGTCAGTTTATGTTCATGATTTGTGAAGTGAAAACATGATAACAAAACGTTAGTGTAAACGACCATCCCAACTTCTAGCCAATCGTGTTGACAACATTATATCAATTTCAGCAGATTGTGCACTTCTTCGAACAAAATCTAGGCACTTCAGTTCCTCAAGCCACAGAACGCTTACGTAGTCGTAATGTGATGTGATCAACATCAGTTAAGGTATCGTTCCACACAACAGTTAAACATGCACAGAAGCTTCATGTTTACGGTGCCCTTTGAGAACGTGCTTTTGGTACATTGATCGTATTCACAAGAATACTGACTGCCGAACGTTTGTGCTATTTGTATCATAGACCACCATACCATAAGGTTCTGTTGGAAGACAATGATCCAAACACAAAAGTCGTTTGTGCACCGCATGGAAATAGCTACATGATATTCACCAAATGCTTTCGCCGCCGCAGTTCTAGACAGCTGTCCAATTGAAAATGTTTGGGCCATCAACAACTCTAGATTCCACCAAAAAACATTCAGAAATTTGAAGCAGTTTGGCAATCTCAATGAACGCCAATGGCGTTAAAAAAAGCTATGGGAAAAATTTGAAACAAAATATGCCCAACCGTTGCGCCTGAGTTATAGACGATCAAGGAGAGTGCATAAAATATTGATGTTGTTGGATTAGCCAAGAGTATCATTTTTCAATACCTTCCATCGTATTTTCTACCTTGAATCACACTGGCTGTTTTCGTTTAATTTGATTTAATTAACACATTTTTTTCAACTTTTCTTTACATCATTAATTATGTCATTGTCATAATAAATACTGTTCTGAAAGTGATGATGCTCTTATATTTACCTGTAGGAGTATGTACATTATTCTTCGAAAAAATATCATAAATTTTAAATAAAATGGTATGCAGAGCACATTATCCACAAATATTTCGTATGTGAATCGATACATGAGCATCATAAACATTATACAGAGTATATCACAGAGCCACAAAATTGTTTTTCAAATCAGGCTCATTACTTTTGGTCTAGTCCTTCGTGCATTGAGCAGTACATATGTACACACAGTAGGAGTATTTCCGTGTGCAAGCATGGAAAGGCTTAAGCATGACGTGGCTGGAGACATGTTGCAATTAGTAACGTGTGCATGAACAACAATTACATTGACATTATATCCTAAATATAGTAACTACAAAATCATCAAGACGAACACATGCACACATAAGCACGTATTCATACACTTTGGGGTGATTAGATGAGTAGAAAAGAAAAAAGAAAAAAATATATGTATAAACCTTAAATGTTGACATTCTACTTTGGTATTGTTTACTTTTGTATTAAAAACTCGATGATTATTATGTTTTTATTTATTTCTTTTTTTAGGTTAATTTCAGAATTTTTATGAAGCTACTTTTGATTTTATTCGAAGCTACACTCTAAATTCCGTTTAGCTAGGTCGCTGTGTTAATGCATTTTATTTCCATTATACTTGTTAACACCACTATTAATTGTTTGAATCTTTGGAAAATTTGATATTATCTATTAATATCATTAAATTATTTTTCATGCTCTGCAAAAGAAAATTATGCAAAAAACTGGAAGCATTTTTGATTTGGTGAAAGATTAAAGATGGTACTGTTTTCTTTATATTAATTCGTCTCTGAAAAGGACGCTCGTAATACTAAAAGCTTACAAATCTACATTGCATCAAGTAGAGAAATAACTTATAAAAATAGATTTAAAGAAATTTGCTTGTCTTGTGGTTAATCGAATTTACTTGTTTCTAAAAGGAAAGAATAAATCGAATGTTATAAAACTCATACTTTTCTTTTAGGACAAATTGAATGTACCTGCAAACTTTCTGGCTGATTTAGATCAGTTTGATTTAGAAGAACTTTATAAAGTCGAGAAGATAATGAAAATCTTAATTAAGTCACCATTAGTACTTCTTTTAACTACACTCGCAGTTTGACACTATGACAACCTATAGTAGTTATAGTGTTATTGTTGTTGTTTTTGTTGCTAGTGTTACACTCGAGTATGTCAATCTGTAACTACAACATTTTCATGCAAATGGTTGCTTGGCCTACACTAACTTGAATCCGTTCTGACAACATCATTCACGAATTTAAGTGTGTAAGAATGCGATTCACTATATACATACACATATATACCTGCGAGTTGCACTCATGTATGTATGTAGGTAATATATGCAAGTTTGCACGTGAGTAATGTATGGTACATATTAAATTTCAAATGCATGTACTTGTGTTGTGCGCATTACGCATAACGCATCACAAGCCCATTTCAAGGATAAAGTGCGTTGACGATGATAGCGATGATGACAAGTACGAGTAATTCTCATTTCCACACTGACATACACTTGAGCATCTGATGCTACCTGTACATTACATTCATCCACCCTACTTCATGTATGCATGTAAGTATGCATATGCATACGAGTCTATATGCAAGTTGTCTCGTGTGTTGTAATATTGGTTCATATGTATGTGTGAATGAGTAAATGTAGCATTTTGCGGCTGTTGTTTGTTGGATTTTATCATCGGCATCATCACCATCATCATCACCATCATCATCGTCATCATCAACAGCAGCAGCATCATCAGCAGCATTAGCAGCATCAACGTCAGCATTATTGCTTTTGTATTTGTTGTAGTAGTTGTTGTCGTTGTTGTTATTGTTATTCGACACTTGTATGCTTTTCTTCTACCACACATGCACACGCATGCATATCGTATCCATCGACTATACACACCCATACTACATGTATCAAAATACTTACATATATATATGCTTGTAGTGTATATAAATACATGCACTCAATTGTAAAATTTAAACCGAAATGCAAAAAACCACAATCCGTTACTAGTACTGGTACAAGTCTGTATCTGTATGTGTCTATGTGTTTTTATATGCGTTTAAACATAACAACAACCACACCTTTATATGCACGTCAGACCAACTTTACACTTCTCGCATTCTCGTGTAAACATGAAAATGAAATAATACAAAAAAAAACATCTTTTCAATCGCTTGAATCAATGTGGTTTGCATGCACTCGTATGCACCCACATTCATATGACATTCATAGTATAATTCCCCTATCCTCCATCACTGGGTGGCACTTCAATCTTACGCAATCAGAATATGCGTGTGCATGTTTACTTCTCTATTCATTCGCATTGTGCTCATTTGGCGATTTTAGTACTTCTTTCTCTTCTATCTCTTCTAGGTTGTAATTATCCCCTTTTCTAGTAGACGTTTTTTAATATAAATGCATGTCGATAAGATGACTATCGACAGCAATTCCTTGAATATTACTTAAAGTATTTCCCTTTTGAAGGTAGAGTGGAACTAATCATTGAAATCCTATTTCTAGCTGTACTTGGATCCGATTCCGAGCTGTTGGAACTAAAATCAAATAATTTACATTAGTTTAGGTTATTCTAGCTGCTCTCGGGAAGGACACATTTAGGCCAGAGAGATCCTTAGTGGTACCACCGAACTTCTCTTCGAGTGTTGTTGTACTTGTTAAATTTGGACAGTATTAGAATCGACCTACTTATATTAGAACAGAAGAATCCTTGTGATATAACATTTTCTGAGCTTTGTCATAAAGCGCTTTTAAGCCAATTGCTTACCCACAAGTAGGCACCATTCTAAAGCAAAATATTTTCGATATATTAAAGTTGTCATATCGAGGATTGAACACACGAACTGCGGACCAGAAGATCAATGCACTAACTACTGAACTAGAAGCCGTCAAAGATTTCTAGAAATTTCTTACAATTACCAGATATGAACAATTCTGTCCTCCCAGTTGAAGTGTACTTAGTATTCTCTCGGATAAAAGTAAATCACCACTATAACTTGCAAGTCAAAAAACTTGTATGTTTATTTGATTCCCGTTGCTACCTAGTTCTACATACATCCTCTTACATATTCACATGTGTAAACTTATAATTTTACTCGACTTTACCATTATTTGGTTAACACCGACAACAAATAACATTTATATTTACTTAAACAGTGAGTTTTGTAAAAAATAAAACCACACTATAAACTTCGACCAATAAATACGAGAACAGCACATATGTATACTACAAGTATTTACTAGTGCATGTGTACTACAGACGTAGAAAGCCATAATGTGAATTGAGCTTTGTTATGTTTAATGTTTCTATACCCTTTAAAATTGATTAGAAATTTAATGTTATGTTGTTAGCCAACTTCGTAGGATAGAATGGTTATGGTAAATTGTTCTATGTATTACATACACATAAGTAATTAAAATTTGGTCTGCTTAAGTGGTATAGTGATGCAAAAATGAATTATTTTTTTTAAATCTATGTACTTCTATATACAAATATAGATATATAATATATAATAATCAAGTGAAAAACATAATTCGAATGCACACATGTGTGTGTGTGCCACATCAACGCAATAAAATGCATTGTAATTTGCATATTCCACACAACGAAATCAGACATAAACATCTATGGTATTCTCAAGTGGCAAACACTGAAATTTTAAATTATAAACTATTCTTGGCCGCTGCAGCCGACGCCGCCATTTAAATTTATTATTAAATTTATATGTTGTGTGTTTATATGTAATTCTATTTTTCATTCGAGTTGCATGTGTAAGAATATTGTCGTGTAGAAATTTAAGAATTATAAATTATTATATTTTTACATAGCATGTATTCATGTAAGTCTCGTATTTACGAATAAGTATGTGTATAGGAATTTTTTTTTTTGCCAAGAAATATGTGTGTGTTTGAAGTGGTATATGTTTTTTTTTTTTGAAGTGGCATATGTCGCGTGTCAAAATTAATATTTATGCAACACAGCATTGTGGAAATGTATGAATTATGACCATGTTTTAACATATAAGTATATATATTTATGTGTAATATTAATGCATCCGGATCTATGTAACCGCTTTTGTTGTCATGCATATAATAGTCATAAATAAATATATAACGCTTAAATAGGATATTGTTGAAAAGTTGCAACTTTAAAACCAAAAGCTAAAACTAAGTAGAAAAAGCAAAAATACAACAGCAACAACAAAGTTACAAAGTTAAGTGCATCTCATCTGATAATCTAGGTATTCAAATATTTAAAGCTATCATCAATTCAACCATATTCTGATATGCAGTTTTTAAACAATTTTTAATTTATCTACGTACATTTTGGTTGATATTATCAAGTGCCTTTTGAACACCAATCACATTTCCTAAAACTCGATTCGGGTAGTCGGTTATGTGATCAATTTTGTAAAAGTCACTTTAAAAATGATATTCAAGGGCTAATATTTATCCAAGTGATTTATCAAAGAAAAAAAAGTATTATTGGATAAAAATTAAATACATACTTATTAAAGCCGTCTGGTGCCAAGATCATCAACTCCCAGACAGCGATGCCTTTAACTTTAGAGGAACAGCAGTTTACATTATAACTTGTATTTCAAGATTTAAATTGCCTAATTTTTAAGAATAATTTTGGAGTTAAATTTCTTAATTTTCCGAATGGACAAAATATGACATCTCCATGTTTACAGTTGAATTTAATATTGACTTCAGGGAAGGCGCAGAACTATATGCACCAAGAACGATAATATATAAATTTACAATAAATTGATTTCAAGTTTCAATACACTCACACTTTTCCACTAACACACTCGCACTGTTAGAAATTGATCATACACTTGATATAAAATTTTCCTATCAAGTCGTGTTTCAACTTGATATTCACGTCAAACAGCTGATCACGGTTTTTGCAAATAATTGTTCGTGCTTCGATTTATAGAGATTATGCCGTGATTAAACAATGAATAAAATTAATAAAAATATTGCGATTTATAGAAAATAAAATAATTACAAACTAAAATTGAATATCAAGTTGCGTTCAGCCTACGTCACAGCTGTCAATTCCAGTGGCTTTTGACAAGCAGTATGCGTGATTAATTTGAAAGCAAGTTATGGATCGTGTAACCGCACTGTTAGGGTAGAATTAATAGAATTAATTAAAAGAACCGCTCACTTGGGAAGAGTGTACGGTAGCTATACCGACAGTCAGACAGCAATAAAAGCTTTACAATCAACCATTACAAAATTCAGGCTAGTTAAAGAATATTTAGATAAGCTGGCCGCACGAAATCAATATCACTTTCATAAGGGTTCCCGACTATAGGAACATTTAGGATAAATTAATGAGAAGACAGATGGATTTGAACGGACGGGGGCTGCTAGGAATCGCAGCGATCTTTCTAGCCTTGTAGCAGTCTATACGAGCCACGGCTGCAAAGGTACGCTTGTAGAGAAATTGCATGTTCCATTTAACACTCACAGTAGAAATTGCGCAAACTCTTATATATTTTCTTTCGGAATAACCAGTTCTGGCGAGGATAAGACACATATTTTTTGGGTGCGTATCTCAGGGTGATTTGGCAATTTATCAAGCGTGAAATCTCTTTGTCTCAGTTTTCGAACAATTATATTCCTAGGTAGCAAGAAAAAAGACGAAGAAAATATGGATATTTTGATATATATCGTAGTTCTCATAAAATGCTGAAAAATAAAACTGTAAAGAGCATTTTAGTTTTACTCTATAAAGCCAATGCAATAAAAGGGTACATCTGAAAAATGGTGCTATTTCAACAACCGTTTAATATCCTTTTCCATGATTTCCTGAGCCTTGTATGCTGCTGAATATTCTTGGCGTTGCTTGAGATTGAACAACTTATTTTTTTGTCGCTATTGTTGTCAAAATGTTCCCACCTATAATAAAAACGCATTGAATGCATTTCAGGATTTAATAGATTTTTACATTATTTAGAATTTTTTCTTCTGAACATTGCAATGTTGATGCGTTTTGGGAAATAGTGAAATATGCCATATGTATAAATGATAAGTGGAATAAAATAGAACAAAGTGAAAAGAAAAAAAAAAAAACAATTTTCAATAAAATAACAAACAAATCGCTTGCCCACATTTTACTGGTATAAAAACTGTAACTTTCTTATGATTGTCAATTTTCAATTGTTGATGTAATTTCTTAAGTTTTACTTTCCTTGGAGCTATCTTTTACTTACTTATAGCATTCGTAAATAGCCCACTGGATATGCAAGACAAACAAACAACTCCATAACTATCAAACTACTTTGGAAAATAAAGAAACTAACACATAAAATATGTAATGTGGTGGTTGAGAAGAGGAAAAAGATAAAAAAAAAAACAAAACATTATGGAAGATAAAAAAACAAAGAAAAGAGAAAATCTTATCAAAGTGAAAACTGCATTTTTTTCCTTTCTTCTCTATTTTCAATATCATACAAAAAACAATGCAACAACAACTGACTGTGAAAAGCAAAGCATATCTTGCGGCAACATCATTGATGTTGTTGATGTTGTTGTACGAGTATTAGAGTACATGAGTATTTGAGTATTACTTGGAATTTTATTCGTTGTAAATATGTTGTTTATTTTCTTATTTGTTTGTTATAAGCTGGTTATATTTATGCTATTAATATTATTATTGTTGTTGCTGTTGTTGTTGTTGTTGCTATTGCCTGATCTTTCCCATTTGAGGGCACAGACACATATACAGATGTTGGTCCTAGTGTTCAGTGTGTGTGTGTGTAGTGAAATATGTCTATTTGCTAAAGTAACTGCATTGCAGTAGAATGCAAAGGGAAAAATACAAATACGCGAACACATGCACATACACATTTGTATTTATAGTTATATACTTATACATAGACATATTTGTATAAACTTGCCTTTACTGCGTCACATTTATTTATTACATTACAAAATAAGTAGTGTATGCATTTATTTGTATACTCGCAGTAGCGACACTCACAAAGTTGGGTTAATATTGATATAAAAGTTAGTAATAACAATGTTACATATGTATATAGCGTTTTTTAATTACCATATAATACACGCTTTTTGGTTTATCATTACATTGCATGTTATTTGAAGGTCTTGATGCAGCCGCATAGACATTTTACTGTCTGTAAATGCATATACGTACGTCAAATGAGGCTCTCATTGCCACTACAAAATGATTTAGTATAAATACCTAGAAACAATCATCGTATTATTTGTTAATAAAACAAAAACAATAATTAATTTGCTTTTGTGCTATATTGTATAACGGGTACCACCATAAATTAGTGGTTAGAGGTTAATGTCTTTTTGTGCACATGGTAAATAGCTGTGATGAAACAGGGCACAAAACCTGTTTTGCTATTTTTTAAAATGCTCCAAATATTTCTGATAAAATCAAATTTGAATGTGTTTTTGTTCCATTGATAGCGAAAGCGACACCCTTTGTGCACACAGACAAAATCATATCCTGTATTTTTGCTATAACTTCTGGTATTGATACGCTCCTTGAATGTCCTACACGTGCTAACGATTCATATAGGTCGACTCTGAATTTAATCACGGCTAGATGTTAAATTATCCTTCTTGGTAAAAAATACACTGACATAGATTGTAAACAAAGAATACATTGACCGAACAAAATGAAATATTTGGCATGTTCATATGAAAGAATATGTCGGCAAAAGAATATGTTGAGAGATTCGGGAGATTATTGAGACATTCGGGACCATTACTGATAATCGAAAATCCCAGTTAGGAGAGGTTGTCATTTAGAGATATTATTTTCCATTATTGCTATACAGACTATACAAAAAGTGAGAGAGAGAGTTTTGAATGGAATGCAACTGGAATTTATTATAAGTTGATCACCGACAATAATAACATGTTAGCATCTACATACATTAATAAACAACGTCTTAAATTTTTCACTAATGCACACGGCTTTATTTACTTATTCACTTTCGTTAACCCATTGGCTTTTATTGTACCTACTATGAGCAAAAGGAGATCGCCAGAAAATAATAATAATTGATAATAATTTTACACTTCCGTCCGTACGCTACCAAAATGAGAGAGAGAGAGAGAGAGTGAGAGAGAGACTGCGAGAGAGAAAGTATTACTGGCATTGGATGGTAATTAACGGAATGTGTTGGATTGGATGTTCAAAAAGGGTCGATTGCACAGTGCACTGGCCAATCTAAGATTGGAAATAGGCTTAAAATTTGTACACCTCGATATTTATTGAATCCCATTCTGATATCCATTCATTCATCGTTCTGCAATAATTATCGTTTAACACTTTAATTCGTGATCTCACAATATTTGAGTTGATAATGCAGGGAGTGAACAATATGTAGTAAATCCTATATACATTTATATGCATCCATAAATGCAAGTACCTACAAACATTCGAAAGCACAAATTATTAAAACAATATATTTATCATAAATGTAATCTGTATAAATACACTTACATACGAAATGTAAGTAATCGAGCACTTTAATTTAATTAACACGTTCACACAACTACTTTCGAAAAGCGCACAATTTCAACGCTAAGCACGCTCCGGTATTGCATTTGGTATTAACCGTTGAATGAACCTATAAAAATATTTACCAATATTATATGCCCACACAAATATACGTATAAATTCAATTACTTTTGCACACGGGTGCATGCATATATCGTGTTCGAAAAAAAAATATTGGATATTTGTATGTAGTATATTGAAAATGCATGTGCAATATTGCATTTTCATATTGCGGGATAGTTGCTGTTAATGCATAAAATAAGGTGAAAATAAAATATAAAATAAATACAATAACAAAAAAATAAAATATAAATAAAACCAAAAAAAAAATAAACAAACAAAAAATGCAATGAACGCTGACAACACTGAAAAGTTCATGTAAAACATCATAAATCCATGGTTAAATAGACAAATACACAAGTGGAGCATTATTGTATGTAGCATGCACATGAGATCATAAGTAGAATATGTTATAATTGTTGGTATTTATAAAAAAAATTGCATTTAAATAATATTCGTGAATTGCGTAAAATTTCAACGATATAAAAAATATGATAAAAAACAAAAACTGGATGCAAAAATAAAGCTTTACTACCAGCACATTCCAAATAAGCGGTTATAAATACTAAGAAGAGCTCCATATTGCGAAGCTCTACCAACATGCAGAATTTACCTTTTCTTAGGCAACGCACAATGACAAATCAGTTGATGAATCATCGCTCCTTCAACATTACACTCTCGACAGATGTTGTTGGATATGGCAGTAGCCGTCCGTGCATAGTGAAAGGGTTATATAACTAGTTGGGAGCTATCTTATTTTGCTCTTGTCCAAAAACGACCAGTGATATCTTGGAATCGCTTTTGTTTTACCATTCAATTCGGTGCTGATGTTTTGTTTTACAAAGGCCAAGTACATTTCTCCCATTTCTCTCTCTGACTTATGGTCCATGGACACTCGCCTCTGTAGGTATGTGTTCGCCTGTTTTAGTAATATGTCTATAAAACCTGCAGTTTGTAGTCTACGAGACGTCAATTCTAAGAACTGTCCTGATGGTTGATACCAGCTATTTTGAAAATACCCCTTTACCTTGGAACGCATATGAATATTATAAGCTTATACGATTATCAATGTGTCAATAATTAAATTATAAGGATTACAATTTTACTAAAAGCATTCTGTAATAAAACACAGTATTAATACATTTTAGTCATTATTTAATTTAGGTGTGCTCATACTCCAGAGATATGTAATACATCTATTTTTTTATTTCATTTCTTGATACATTGTTCCTAAAAAAAAGTACATTCCATTAAAAAAAAATATAATATTCTTTCATATATACTGCTCTCCACATTCATAAAATTATTGATCATCTTACTACCATCCTTAATTCCAATACACACATTAGCACAAGAATTAAATAATAAAATGGAAAAATAGAATTAAAATGTCACCTTCATAGCTTTGACATTGGATCTTTGCAATGATGAGAGGGAATAAATTAAATAAAGCTATTCAGTATATTACATATATTGGTGATTATAGTCTCCAGTCGATCTTGGGATAATAAATAAAATAAAATGTGTAAAAACTCATAAATTTTTATCAGAAATCAATGATTGATTGAGTGGAATCGTTGACAAAGAATTATTATGAGTTTTTTGTTCTGCCCAAAAACTTTATGAATAAATTAATAAATAATAATTTTCACTCATAGAATAATTTGCAATTTGTAAGCATGATTGTAGAATTTTCAGAAAATTCCATTGGAACTACGATTTTCAAAATATAGTTCACGTCAGTGTCTTGAGTTGCCGTGATTAGCATTGCACGTACACATGTGTTCATATGGGCTTACAAATATAAAGGGTTATCCATTTTGCGGTTTCAAAAGTAAATGTAAATAAAACACATATAAAATATTTTTTATCATGATATTTCTTTTTTATTATAAAGTTTGAACGTTGACATTATGTGTGAAATACTACATCATTTAAATGACCACCACGCGAATTGTTGCAAGCAAGTTTTGAGGTAATTTTCGACCACTTTTTGACACATATTGGGCGGTATCTCAGCCATAAAGTGACGAATGTTGGTTTTTAGGTGCTCAAGAGTTAAAGGTTTATTTGCATAAACACGGTCTTTCGCGTAGCCCCACAAAAAAAAGTCAAGCGGTGTCAAATCGCATTATCTTGGTCGCAACTTGATATCGCCACGACGAGAAATTACGCGGCCAGAAAATTTCTCTTGCAATAAAGCCATATTCGCTCCAGTTGTGTCGCATGTGGCACCGTCTTGTTGAAACCACATATTCTCTAAGTCGTATTCTTCAATAGCAGGCAAAAAAAGTCGGTTATCATATGACCATAACGCTCCAAATTGACGGTGACAGTCGTTCCATCGTCGTTTTCGAAGAAGTAAGGTCCAATCACACCTCCGGACCAAAGAGCGCACCAAGCAGTGACTTTTTGTGGATGTAGTGGCCTCTCTTCAATTACTTGAGGATTCTCAGAACCCCAATTACGACAATTTTGTTTGTTAACATACCCACCGAGTGAGAAATGTGCTTCGTCGTTGTTCGAAAAATCGCCTGTTGTTCAAGCACCCATTTGACGTATCTACGACTTTGTGAATGGTCAGCTGGCTTCAGTTGTTGTGTGAGCTGGATTTTATATGGATGTAGGTGTAGATCCAAATGCAAAATACGCCATAATGTGCCATAAGACAGTCCTAATTCCTGAGAATGACGAGGAATCGACACATTCGGGTCTTCGGCAACACTTTCACTTACAGCAGCGATATTTTCGGTGCTACGAGCGAAACGATGATGCACAGGCCTTACAATATCTGTAACCGATCCAGTCTCTTCATATTTCTTCACAATTTTGCCAATTGCTTGCGTAGTTGGACGATTATGTAAACCATAATCTCCTCTTAAAGCACGATATGTGGCTGTGGCAGAATCACCATTTTTGTCGTAGGTTTTTACAATTTTAATTCGTTGTGCGATAGTTAAGCGATCCATTTTCGTAAATGTCAGACTTTGAACTGAAAAAGAAAGAAATTGTTTTAACAACTCAGTTTGACAAATGTCGAATTCTAGCCCTATACTTTTGAAACCGCGAAATGGATAACCCTTTACTTGTATATGCCAAAATAGTACATAGACATTTAGAAAAGATGAATAAAGAGAACAAATGCCGACAGTATTCAAGCGACAAATGTGTAGGTATTAATATAATACGTAGATATGTATGTAGAAGAAAATGAAGAAAATTTGAATGCATAATTTTTTTTTTTGGAAAAATACAATAAAGACACATGCACACGCACACATAAATACAAGATTATACACACACACACACATATGCTTTTCTATACATTTTTGTATATATGTATAGTCAGTGTTAAAGTGTCGGTGGAGTATACAAAACGCCTGTTGAGACTTCTTGTTGTTGATGTGTTCAAAACAAGCTACAACGTTACAACATGCACAACACAACAAAGCAACAAATATATCACAAACTCGAACTCATATGCTCGTACTCTCGCATATTTTGAAGAGTTACTTTTAAGAACATCTCAATGTTGAATGCATCAACGTTGTTGCTGTTGCTGTACATTTTATTTTTGATTACCCACCCACCTTCTAAATGTATGTCAGTGAACAGAGACTGATATTTATAGTGGATATGTGGCTTGAGGATCAGACTAAATATATATATTGCATACAAACTACTCGTATTTACTACCTACTATTTGTCGTAGTATGTAGTAGGTACTCATGCATACATATGCATATGCACATATCGTTGTGTAACTAGAAAAGAGTCACAACTCAAAATAGAAAGTTTGTTCAGGAGGCAATAAAGTAATAGTTTTGCTTGTAAATTGAATCATATTTTATTATTGTTGCTAAAATTTATTTTATTTATAATAAGAAAAGGATTTGCTTTACAAAAAATAATATATCAATATATTAAATAAGCAAAACTATTTTTTATCGTCTAGTGAAAAATGTTCAATTTTGAGTTGTACATGTTACTAATGCGATTAATTTGTAAAACTATGAAAAATCAACAAACCATAAAATACGTACACTGTGCTTATATGAAGATGATACCAAAAATTACTGGGAACCTTATATACGATATCTATGCAATGTGTGTTTGTAAGTTTCCATATGTTTTATGGGTATATGACTACATCTGTGTACTTATATGTGCATAGGCATATGGACGGTTGGTGATAATGATGGTGATTAGTGCTGATAATTATTATAAGTATGATTAAGATTATATACTAAATACGTATAGAAGTACCTACACTTTTACTCGAGCTGGAACTCGTTATAAATGTAATATGGCTTTTTATATGCATAGGTATTTTTAACAACTTTTTAATAAATAAATAGATCAAATATAAAAAATGTAAATGAATCCATAATATTACATACTTCTCATGTCCTGCAATAATGGCACGTAGCTCAAAAGGTGTTAAGTACAAGATACTCCAACACGTTGAAAGAGTCCAATACAATGTTAATATATAATATGTAATAATACCTATAATATTACATATAGGACGTACAACAGTTATCGTCTTGTGCAATATTTTATACCATTCAATGATATTCGTATCATTTTGTGGGCTTTTGGTTGAACTTCATTGTGATATTAACTACTTATACAAAAAAATTTCGTATTGGATGTACTATGTAATTATGCTATTATTGATATACAATAACTTATTTATATTTTCAATAAAATAACCACATTTCTTTTAGGTATAAACTTTAAATATTGGAAATTTGGGTTTGATCTTTAGGCAACATACATATGATGTGGTTTATATCTGATGAACCTAGTACTATTCGTCGATATTTAGAAACTCATAGCAGAGCCTTTTCAATTTACTGTATGAAAACAATTTATGAAAAACAACCCACATTGCAGCCCAGCATTTTGATCAAAATACACGTGGCTTAAAAATTATTTATTTATATTGTATTATAAAAATCGGTTAACTACAATGTTGAATTTACAAATTTTCAACAATACTCAAGACACCAGAGAGACGCATGGATCTTCATAATAGATTACATGATTCAGAGTTCACGGCTCAAAGCCTGAAGGTGAACATAAATTATTTCGTAAATCGTATATATAAATATGTATCATTTAATATAATACCTATACCAGTACAAAATGAGATCATGATGAAATTTAACTATAATTTGTAATTGAAACAATATGTCGTCTTGTGGTGAAAAATTTTTGTAGAATAACAATAAAAATAAAAATAAATATGTGGCACTTAAAGCCCCAAAGGGCTCATTGGCCGAGCTTCTCTTCTATTACTGTTGTGCGTCTTAAATTTTGGACAGTATTAGAATGGACCTACTTATTTTAGCCGGTTCCGAACGGCAGAACACTTGTGACATCACTTTTTCTGAGCTTTGTCACAGAGTTCTTTTTAGAAGCTTTTTCATGGCAAGTTGTTACTGTCGGAAGAATTGCCAATTGCTTGCCGACAGGTGGGTACTATTCGAAAGAAAAATCTTTTCGATATAAAATTTGTTATGCATCAGCCGGGTATTGAACCACGACCTACAGATCAGAAGGCGAACACACTAACCACTGAGCTACGGCACCCACAGAATAGAATAACAATAGAATAACAATAGAATAACAATAGAAATGAAAATAAAAATAAATGAATTTTTGCATACCTTTGCACAACCTTAATTCAACTCAATAAATTTACTTACGCATAATACGAGTATATATTTGATATTATCCTTGTTTTTATTTTTCACTGATTCATTTATTACTACTCCTATTATACTCATATACCTGCAGTAGTATACAGTCAAATCCTTTCGTTAAATTGAGATATGTTCTTTTGCTATCCATGAACTTGGTTGATATGCGAATAAAGCGTTTGATGCAATTTTTTGCAAATTCAATTTATTGTGCACTTGAAGCGCTAAACCACAAACGACAGAGAATAAAATAGAAGAAGATTTCTTTTCATTCGTAGTCGTCTCTCATCACACTAAACCCTTTCGATATGTCTCCTTGTGCTTCTTTTTGGTTTTTTCCTTTACTTTCGTTCATTTTACAATTGCATTACAAGCAGAAATGAAGACGAGCACGAGGAACAAGAAAAGTAAGCTCAAATGATAATTGTAAAATATGCCAAAGAAATGGGAAATAAAAGAGTAAAATGTCAATAGGTTGTAACACAACAGGCGGTTTTAACTTCATGTCGAAAGCAAGGCAGTAGATTATGGATGAAGTGAGGCAAAATAGAATTGAATTGATCAAAAATAGGGGATGGTTTAAATGCGAAATTAGTCAGATATTGTTCATAGAACAACCAATCTATTTGAGAGGCAATACAGGTGATCGTTTCTGATAAGGGAATTTGACTGCACCATCTTTTCCTGTGAACCATCTCGAACTTCGAGTGAACCGTAAAACAGCTTTTATCCATAGTGGCGGGTCATTCTGAGACACGGGAATGGAACGCATTAGACTACGAAGAACGTCTTAATTCGGATAATAATAAGTGCGCATTATTTTCATGAAAATCTACATACGCTTAAATTACATCACTATAAGTTTTTTCATATGATTTTTCTAGTCATTCCATCAAAATGCATTGCTGTGTGTGCTACCACAATTCCGACACTGTGTTTATTTAACAGTAGAGTTATCTTCTCCTTGTATATATGTTGTTATTGGTTCGAAATGTATGAATTCAAATATTTCTCTTTGGGCCAATTGCCATTTTATATTAAAAGCCTTAGACATAGTGGAAGATAACAATTACGAAAACGTCATTGCAAAAGCAATATAACACAAAAGAGTGTGAAAACCGAAAACTAAAAAAAAAGACGAAAAAAAAACGATGAACTAATAACAGAAGAAAAAAGAAGAAGAAGATATATAATTTAAAATTAACCATCATTTAGTCAATAAATTAAATTTAAAACTTGCATGTAAACCGTAGCTGCAGCAGTAGCCAAATAAGCATTCCAATTCATACATCCTTCATGAAGAACAGTTTATATTGTAAGTAGAGTAGCGATAGTTGTTGTTTTTTTTTTTTTACCACATAAGCTATAAATTTCAGCTTAGTTGGCAAATTGCTCGTGGATGGATAAAATGTGTAAAGTGTAAACCATCAACAACAATATGTATGCTGCGTTCAGCATTACTATGCTTTATCAATGCTCTGGGCAAACAATACTTCCGCTTAAGTAAGTAAGTAAGCAGGTTCAATACGTTGAATTCTTTTTTTTTTTCTTCCTATTTTATTTGCCACATTGCCAAGAATTGGTGTAACCCCATTATAAGACCATTTCATGATTGCTTTTATAAGTTTCTTGTCCATGTCCTTTAACATAGCTGTTACATCTTTGGACGTTTTTCATGTTGGTTGTTATCATTTTTCTTTTTTTTTTTTGTTTTGTTTTTAATTTTACAATCCTTTTTCTTTCATATTTTTGCGTCAAAGTCCAAAGTCCTACGATGAGACGTGTAATAAAGAAAATTTAATTTTATAATTTTCTTCTAACCACATTGATTCCGCTTGCGTTGTACTTGTTGCCTTTCAGTGCAATACTATGTAAGCATTATCGTTCTTGTCGTTGTACCACATATATACGTACATATGTTGCAAAGACTTAAGGTCCGGGACATACTTTTTGCATATTTCGAAAAAGAAAGTTAATGAATTTTAAGTTTGATTTTTTGTATTGCCTTCGTTTTTGTTCGAATTGATTGTATTCAATTAAATCACTTTATCAACTATTTCTCTATGGAGCAGTTAATGTCTCATACGAGTTTTCTTTCTCCTTGAATTTATCATACCTTTAATAAAATATGTCTGTAATATACATACTTATTAAAATATTATACATTTTAGTTAAAGAGCTTCAAAGAAGTTCTTTCTGGTAGAGGTCCTCGTCTAACCTCTAGTCTAATGGCTAGAATTGTCTTCTGTTTAATTTCGTGACTGACGTAATTTCTACTAGCAATAGCTGGATCCCAAATATATGAGGTCCACAGTAACATCACACATTTGATTTGATAGTGGTATCTTGTCAAAAAGCGAAAAGTTCTCAACAAAATTATTTATGAAAAATGCAAAACATTTCCTATTTTGACTTAATTGTTGATGACGCGTTATTGGCGAATTGGAGAATACGGTTGACTATAGTAACCAATTGTTGTAACTACTAAGAAAAAAGTAATGTAATTTGCCATCGCTATTACCTCAGACTTTAAATGGACAAAGCTCTCAATGAACCGCCCACTTACCAAGATACAGTTGACATGTTATCCAAGACATCACACTGATGTGTTCTGTTTGTTGTTACAAAGTATAGTCGCTCATATTGACACCTTTCCTATACCAGGATATGGTACAGTAATTCTATATATACTGTAGCCGTTAGTGTCAATGTCATCAGCATACGCTAGCAGCATGATACAATCAAATTAGTAATGATACAATGGTTACTTTGTCTCGGTCTTGTTTAGCAACAGTGCCTTCCATCAGTTCAAAGTCGCTTGTCAAATAAATGGCGACATATTGTATATCGTTTTTAAGAGTAAGCAAACTACCCTTATTATGTTCACTGCTATCCAACAAATTACTAAGTGAGCAGCATATTATTTTTTATTCTCCAGGTATCCAGGAATTTTAATAAATTTAAAATTGTGCAGCTTTTCCTACCTAAATTACGAGTGTGAGCATGTTTGTTTTTCAAATCATTAATGCCTACACAAATCGAAATGAAAAATCAAAAATAGGCAGAATAATGATGGACACATGTTATCGATTCCATTCTATTCACAGAATCATCACATTGTTCATTGTCTGCTACAACAGACACATACACACGCGGACAACCTTGTAACATAGAATCTTATTAGTCATGTACATTGGTGTATGTATGATACTTGGTAACGTTCATGATCTTATTGTTGTTGTTCATTGTTATACTCATATATAATTATTGAATCAGTCGTTTATCATTATTATAAAAGACACTGACTACTAACGTTAAAGTACTTACATACAAGAATGTAAGTACTTAATATAGGCTTAGCAACAACAGGATACTCTAAATAATACAAAGGATAAAAGTTAAACTGATGTCATTATCTGAATCTCTTTCAGGAATCATCTAAGACATAATACACGTTATAAATACTTATAGTTCATATATGGTATAATTTGTCTGTATGTATATATACCAATAAGAGCTGTAAAATGTTGCAGTAATTTGCATTCATCAAAATCGCAATCAGAAATTTTTAGTGATATTATTGTTGTTGGGAATATATTGAGTCCCGAGCAAGACACAATGGGTACAGCTCTTATAAGTAAGAAAGATATCAGAATGAATTAAAGAAATTTCTCTAAAAATATCTACGTGACGACAGTCACGTCAATTATAGTGAAAAATACCTGCACAATCAATATTTCATAAGTTGTTGTCACTGCTTGTAATCATCAAATGATTTCAATAATTTACAGCTCTGATATCCCGATTATAGTACATATATACATATGTAATATTTATATACATACATACATATAAATATACACAAGAACAACAACATCTTCCACTTGTTGTACAAAATTTTACACTTCACTTCGTTTCACTTTCGTTCAATATTGAATATTGTCATATGGTTTATCATATTTCTCAGTCGGTTTTCATCGCTTGCTTCTAAGTACACGTGTGTGATATTTGCTCGTAATGTAATATAAATTGAGACTAGAATAGCTGATAATTTTAAATCTATATATTTATGTGTACACATACGCACACATATTAAAAGTGAAATTTAAATTTCATCTTAGACGAATATGAAATTTAGTGATAAAATAAAAAGTGATATTTGTTATTTAAAAACATGACATTACTTGACTAATTAAAAATGCTAATTTGTTCTTCAATTATGAAACATGGCAGCTATCATGTAATGTATTATAAAAGTTACTTTGTTTTCTTAGTCTTACAAATATTAATTAAAGCATCTCTGTAGTAACTGAAATCATGCATAGATAAGGATAATTTTTATATTTTCAATATTTTATTGAAATATATATGTTAACTCGGTAATATCAAAGACAAAGTTTTCCAAATTGACAGATGGTATTATTAATATAGTTATTGATAAGTTTTCTTAAAATTATATATAAAATACTTAAACTCGCATTGGTATAGTTTTTTATATTAATTTTATATTATTCGTTTTTGGTTCAGACAATTTCGTTGCTCAGAAATCAGAATATAAGCCAACTCTTTGATTTTTATTTTCTTGTTCAAATACAAGAAATATTTTTCTTGGAAAAGGAAAATAAAGTATTGTCCAAAAGGAGATATACGTCATTTTGGTATTCCTTGTACAGATAGATATAGGAATAAACTATCGAAATATTAATCTTCATCACTGAAGTGAGAATCAGATTGGCCAGTCGAATACTGCTCTACAGCTATTCTCACTATCTTCATTTGATCTGGTGAATATGAAGGATATTCCCATATTTAATAATTTTCTTACTTTTGTGAAAGAAAATTCTTTATTTTTATCTTTAAATCAGACCATTCCCTCGATTGTTTACTTCCAGATGATCTTAAATCATGCTGATCGAAAATGTTTATTCGTTTTGCAACTTTGAAAGTAATCCACCATCGAAATTATCATAGTTGCGTTTACCCATTTTCCCATGCTGGAGCGGAGGTAGGGGTACACTCATTAACATTTTATTTATATGCATTATCGTTGTAGTAGACATAATCCTTATCCACAAAAAGGAATGGTCGTAAGAAACTGTTTTTATCCTTCTTACATGGTCCAAATATTTCTAAGAACGTTACATTCGATTATATTTTTGTGCTAGAAATTATATTATCAAATGCAACATCCATTCTGGACAAAGCTTTTGAATACCTAAAACTTCAGCCTACTCATATTGTAGACTGATCATGTATTTGATTTCGGTCATAATCTTTCCAAAACAAATAATTTTATTAATGCACAATTTTAAATTTGTTAATGTTAAAAAAAAACAATTACATTCCAACTTCAACTTAAATGGTTTGTAAATGTAAATGAATGTAAAATTAAATGGAGCCGCTAGAAGTGCCCGATAAAATAGCGGCCTTGTTGTGTAAATTTTGCGGCCTGTAAATTATGCCAGTATGAGGATGAGAATTGTTTACTTGATTTAATTCTGATTGACAGAATTTCATTTTTCAGAGCTTTGTCGCAGAGCTGTTTCGGAAACAATTTTATTGCAAATACTTAACTACCAAGTGAGCGATGCCCAATAATACTAATAATAGTAATCAATTTAAATAAACTCTTTTGTGCACGAATCGAAGGAAAATCGTTCGCAAGCAATTTGTAATTATTTGCATTCATTGAGCATATTCAAATTTATCGGCTGCCATAGATGAATCACCTAAAGCGAATGGAAGAACAGACATCTTCAAAGCTGCTTAATTTGGATTTCGGTGAAGAACAGAAAGACCAATTCTAAAGTTGCAGGACCAAAACCTGTCGGCTTTTAAATGTTCAACTAGCGCTAAGTTGCGAAATTACTACAATTGAAATTTGTTTAACAGAAAGAAATTATAATTAATTTAAATCAATTATTGAATAGTGCAAATATGTGTGGACTCATAAAATCAAAAACGGTGAATTATAAATTTGGAGAAAAATGTGAATATACTTCGTATTCCTTATTCCTTACAAAAAACAAACAAAAAATTTTTAAATAAACGCACCTCCTTTAACTCACACACAAAGTTTACAATACCAGTAGCAATATCAACAGATTGTCAATGGAAACAAAAGAAAATAAAAACAAAGAAAGACAAAACTCAAATCGACGGTTTGTAAATTCAGCAGGAAATTAGGTATATGTATATGTATTGGTAAATAAATACACGGGCACGACTCACACAACTCTCTCTCTCTCTCTCTCTTTCTCTTGAATACACATTTTCCCACACAATACCAAGCAAAGGTAGAAAAAACCTAAAGACAAACTTATAGTAAACTTACAGTGTCACACGAAGAGAACGTGTTTGTTTTCATTTGCTTGATTGTGTGCTTGGGAGTGTTTTTGAGTGTGTTATACTCATGTGGCTTTATATATTACAGCATTGTTGCACTCTATCATTGTTACGTGTTAGAGTGTGAAATTAGTTGCGAAAAAGGATTTAATGAACGGATTTAAAAACAATTAAAACATCGTAACTTTTAAACATGTTGTACTTACACAAGCGCACAGAGTAAAAGTCACTTGTGTTATTCATTTAAGCAGAGTTTCAAAATATACCTTCTGCAAGATACATTTTAACCCAATAATAGACATTTGATATTTGAAAAAAAATTTAATTTTCCTTTAATTTTCTTTACTTATGTCTAAATCCCTTTAAACAAGTCATATGGTTGGTCCCTGAAAGGAAGAAATATATTAATTAAGTTAAATAAGCACTCATTTTTTATTAACGTATCTGAATTTCATACTTACCATATGGCCACCCTGACTCTCCGCATGAATTCCTTTTGTGCTGTATATTCGCCTCTCGTGCGATGATCGACCGATCAATTCGAATTCGGTCCTTAACTATAACCATCATACCATTCCGAACATATTAATTAAAGTGATTGCCGGGTTCCTTTTGTCGTTGGGGATGCGCAGTGATCAGGTTTTAATAAATTCTGAGATGACATCTATCAAGGTGCAGGTAGTGTGTTTGTTGTAGTCTAAAAGTTGTTTTGTTCTTTTAGAGTACCTCTTGTGTTCGATGCTTGGGGTAATAGTACACGCCCCTTCCATTGCTTACATGGAAGTAGACCTTTGTATTGCTAGACGAGGCTTAAGTATTGCCATTAGATTGTCGCTAATTTTCTTATTTCGAAATAATTCCTAACATTGTGCCACACGTTGCCATTTCGTTCGTTATTACATTCCCCATTATGTCCTTATTGCTAGAAACCTGCATACGGTTGATGCAAACACACAAATAATAAACTAGCTTTTAAATGCAATACTGATTCGTTTCATTTTGAGAGAATGATTCTGTACTGGATTCATTTGGCGTGTGTGCTACTTCTTAGATTTTCATCACTGCTCCAGATAAAGTTTGCACCTTAATGTCTGTGTGTAAATAGACTATGTTTAAATATAAAATGAAATTTGGACTTTATTTAAATAATTAAACTCTAAAATTACAGCAGATTTTCTGCGAAACTGAATAGCCTTTACCCATCGATTTGCTGCAGAAGGGTTAATACATTCTTACGAGTATATTCGTAAACCCAGTGAGTGCGGTGAGCGAGATATTGAAAATATCATATATTTGATCAGCCTGTAATGTGGCGACCACATTAATTTTCTGCTGGTATCACTACATGATACGCAGATACATTTTTTTTTTGCACACAAATCCAATCACTCCCTTTAGCTTCTGTACTCTGCACTTGTACAATATCTTCTTTCCTTTTCTTTGCTATCTGTTGATATTTTATGCTGCTGGCTGTGTGTATGCATCGATGAATTTCGCAAAAACATTTAAATGGCGTTTATAGCTTAAGTGTTGAATATAATAATTACACTGTCTGATACCCTTTGATATGTGTTTAACCCACCAGTGGCAACTCGTTAGGGGTTAACGATCGAATCGAGCCACTTTAATGAATATTAAGGGAATATTAATGCACTTGTAGAATTGATCAAATTTAATTAATATCTAAAGAAAAATTATTATTTTGAGAACAATTGCTAATTCCCCTGAATGCGAATAGATATTGGGTGTACCTATCAAAAGATCGCTCTAGCTATTATATTTGGTTGACATAGACAGCTGATTTTTGGTTTGTTGGAAAGCTGTGACATTTGTCAACCATATTAAGTTTACGTTATATTGAGTTGTAGACAACATTATTATTTTTTATTTCATTGAAAATGTCCGAATTTGTGTTAAATAAAGTGCATTTGCTGGAAGTTTTAATTTTCTTTTTTAATTGGAAGAAGAGTGCAGCCTCGTGTTGACAAATGGCGAACTGGTCAGTCAAAATAGTTTGATGATGACGAATTAAAGGATTTACTGAGTGAAGACTCATGGCAAACGCAAGAAGATCTTGCAGAATCGATGGGAAGCCAAGAGTCATTGAAAAGCGATTTTTCACATGCAAACTGGTGCTGGAGAGGCAAAAAAGGAAGAGTTTTTTGCATCGTATTGTGACGGGCGATGAAATGTGGGTCCAATACGACAATCCCAAGTGCAAGATATCGTGGGTTAAACCCGGTCAATCATCAACATCAACTGCAAAGCCCAATAATAATGGTTCAAAGATAATGCTGTGGACCAGGTGGGATCAACTGGATGTGAAGTATTATAAGCTGCTGCAACCTAACGAAACAGTCAGATGGTATTGCAACCGACTTCAATTGATGCATTTGAGCCGAACACTGAAAGAAAAACAGCAGCAATATGTTGAAAGACAGGACAAGTTGATTTTGCAGCATAACAATGCTCGGCCACATGTTGATCAACCGGTCAAAACATATTTGGAAACATTCAAATGGGAGGTTCTACCTCACCCGCCGTATAGCTCAGACATTGCACCTTCCAAGTACTACTTGTTCAGGATGATGGTCCATGGCTTAGCAGAGCAGACCGTCCGTGCTTTTGAAAGTCAAAAATTGGGTCGATTCGTGGATTACATCAAAAGACGTATCGTTTTTTCGAGATAGTATCCGAAAATTACTAGAAAAAAATGTGCGAATTCATATTGTTATTAAAATAAACGCTTGAAAACAGCAAAAAAAGAAACGTACCGAATTAAGTTTACCACCTTTAGTTAGCTTTAACATTTTATGATCCGCGTATTTCTTTTTATTTTTATACCCTGCATAATGCAATATGCATGGTATATTCATTTCGGTCAGATGTTTGTGTCCACTTGAAGGAATCTCCGGAGATATAGACATGGATATATATTCGTGATCAGCGTCGATTAAATTTTCGATTTAACGATGTCCGTCCGTCCGTCCGTCCATCCGTCCGTCTGTCTGTCACCTGGCTGGTTCGCACGATAACTTGAGTAAATATTGAGCTATTTCGATGAAATTTGGCATAAGTAATCTATGATCCAAGGGTACGGAGGGGATTGATATTGGGCATGATCGGTCAATAACCACGCCCACACCAAGCATTCAAAGCGACTAACCTCGAAATTTTCAAAATCTTTAACTTGCTATAACTCACACAATATACCACTTGGGACAACAATATTTTGCACATAGAGTTATATTATACTACTATATAACCTTACCAAAAGTGGATGAGCCACGCCCACTTTTTAGCGTAGCTCCCATACAAAGTGTCTGTACTTCTTTTAAATTGAAACTGCTGTAACTTCTACAATCTTCTGTCTAGAATAACCATAATTGACACTTAGATTAACACGGTAGTCAGAAATAATATGGCAGAAAATCAATGTGCCACGCGCACTCCTTTTTGGGTCTCCCATACAAAGTTGCGGAAATTAAAAAAAATTTTACCGGTTATAACTTGCAAACTATTCAGCGTAGAATAACGAGATTTAGGGTGTGGATTAGTATTGTATGAGCAACTAGTCTTACAGAAAATGGGCGCACCACGCTTAGTGTTTATCGTAGCCCCCATACAAATTTTAAATTGAAACAGCTGTAACTTAGGCAATCTTCTGTCTAGAATAACCATAATTGACACTTAAATTAATATCGTAATCGGCAAAAATCCGGCAGAAAATCAGTGTGCCACGCCCACTCCTTCATGGGTCTCCCATACAAAGTCGAGTGAATTAAACTAAAATGTTAAGCTCCATAGCTTACAAACCATTTAGCCTAGGACAACGAGACTTAGGGTATGAATTAGTATTGTACGAGCAACTAGGCTCACGGAAAATGGGCGCACCACGCCCAGTGTTTATCGTAGCCCCCATACAAATTTTAAATTGAAACAGCTGTAACTTCGGCAATCTTCTGTCTACAATAACCATAATTGACACTTAAATTAATATCGTAGTCGGAAATAATCTGGAGAAAAATCAGCGTACCACGCCCACTTCTTATTGGGGCTCCCATACAAAGTTGAGGAAATTAAACAAAAATGTTAACCACCATAACTTAGAAACTATTCAACGTAGGACACCAAATTTAAGGTGTGGATTAACATTGAAAAATTAATTGGATTTACTAGAAAGTGGTAAGCCACGCCCACTTTTTATATAGCTCCCATACTAAGCCTCGGAATTATCTTAAAATCCTTTTACTTCGTCAAAGTCAACCATATTTCGGGTGTAAATTAGTAGTATATGCAAAAATTGTTTCTCGAAAAGTGGAAATAAAAGAAAAGTTGGATATTCGAGTAAACTTTTTATATATAAATCTACATATGCAGGGTATAGTTTGGTCGGCCCCAGCCGACTGTAAGGAGATTTTTTCAATTCAATCAGTTTAAATTTTCCCTCAAACAAGATAACGATACCCGTGCTTGTGAAATCTACATATACGGGCGTAAATTGTCATTGTTGTTATTGAGCATAAAAATAGAAAAAAAAAACGAAAACAAAAAAATCACGGAAAAAGGATTGCTCATCACATACATCAGCCGCATGTAAATTATTTACACTCGATGTGAATTAACATAATTGTTCAAGCAACAACACCAATGCAGCAAGCAGCAGTCCATTTCATATGCAGCTGCTAAGGTGGTGATGGTGGTGGTAATATCAATCACAACAAGTACAACAACAAACAAAATATCATAAGAAAGAATGTTAACAAGCGGAACAGCAGTATGAGGCCGTACTTCTTGTTGGCTGTTGTGAAAGTTGTTACAGTTATTATTGCTGTAACAGTACGTGTTTGTGGCGACGATGCCACATATGCACAGGGCATAATCTCTGTAGTTAATGGTTGTACAATGGGTACTAGACTTTTAGACTACTACATGTATTATCTCATACGTAACCAGATCCAATCGAAGGAATACTCTATACGAACACAAATATTATATAATTATATTTATACGCTGTTAACGGTATAGCTGCATAAGATAGCTAGAGCATTAGTTTTATATGCAGAAAGCCGAGAGTCAGAAACAGAGTTCTACGGTTCAAAATCGACTAATATAAGTAGGTACATTCCAATATTAATGAAGAATATCGTCTAACTGTCTATCTGTTTGAAAATTGGCGCATATGATTATATTCAACAAAGAACGCTGTTAAATGTATGTATGTTCTTATAGTTGCAGCGCTTAAATATAAAACTATTTTACTAAAACTTGGTTTTTTAAGAGTGTTTGACCACAAAATAGATATATTAGAAAATAGACATTCTCCGACTCCAATACAAAAGTTGATTCTTGAGTAGATGTTATCACACATTATGCGTGAAAATATAAAGTTTGTAAACATAAAATCCGAAAATGGAGTGAATCATATAAAAATAGCGGCTACCTCCCATACAATCCAATGCTTCCGTATGTATGTTTTCACACTTTGCGCACTAACACACAAAATGAACAATTTCGGGAGTTATCGAATGGAAACCAGCCCTATCTCTCATAAAAATATTAACATATGGCAATTATAGGCCTCCGAAAAGCACTTTAGCCGAGATTATCTTCAAGTACTGCTGTTTATGTTCAATTTTTAAGCAATATTAGAAGGGATCTACTTATATTAGCCGATTCCGAAAGGTAGAACTTTTGTGACATTACTGTTTCAAAACTTTATCACGGAGCTCTTTTTAGAAGCGTTTTCATGGCAAATTGTTACTGCCAGAAGAAAAGTTACTGCTTACTAACAGGAGGGTACAGATCGAAAAGAAAATCTTTTCGATATTAAAGTTACCTCTAAAGAATATTCTCGATAGTACTTTTCGCAGCTGTTAAACTTCGTAAAATTTCCTAAAGTAAATTTGATTGAAGCCTGCAAAATTTGAGTCCTAAGGAGTAAGTCCTTATTTCAATATTTTTGATTTGTTTCAAATGAATAGTCCATGGCTAAATGGCCTTGGACCAATAAAAATACAATTTGATACTGGGTATTTTGTTAAAGTTGTTAAAAAGCTGTTGTTGTTGTCGTTGGTATAGTATACTTTTACATATATGGTTGAACGCCTGTGGACATACTCTCTACATATTTTTCTCCCTTCTTTTCTCTCTCTCTCACTCTCACTCTCACTCTCTCTCTCTCTCTCTCTCTGCTATAAAAGTAAATGTTTACCATTTGGTGCCATTGCCAGGAAGTGCGTGTTGCATAAGTTCCTTGGCTGAGTGCAGTTAATTGCATGGAATTGCAACGTTGTGACGCATGAAAATGTCATTAAGTAGTTTCAACTTGCACGCGTCTTCTTTAGAGTCTTCATCTTCTACTACTACTACTACTGCTACTTTAGAGAAGTATGTAAGTACTAGCAGTTTTCTTGGTTGTACGTTTTTTCTTTTTATTTTTCCTTCTGTCTACTCGTACATACTTTCACATATTTATGTAAGAGCGCATGTTGTTGTTGGGCTGGTACAACAACAAGTTTTATGAGCCTATTAGAATTACACGCATATGCGGTATGCGATAATCGCATGCCTATGCATTTATCTCATATGCATACTTATTTATATACGTGTGCGTATTTGTGCGTGTGTATGCGTCAATAAAAGTCTCCTGGCAGTGTTTTTATATGCTAATGAGATTTTGAAATTAATTAAAGGGGCGAACAACAACAGCGATAACAACCCGCCTAAGTATTATAGTTACATCCATACATGCATATACACATGTTTAAAGTAGGTAAAGTATTTCTACAAATAATTTTCAGACGGTACTCTGCTTCTTCTGCACCATCATCTTCTCATTTGGCTGTTGCTTCTTTGCCGTCATCTGCTACTTCTTATGGTATACTGACTTGTACCCTTGTTAATGCTGTTATTATTATCCTGCTGCAGATTTTTTTTTTTTTTGTCAGTCGATTCTACTATGCTCCCATTAGAAGCGGATATATTTATATACTTCTTTAAATATAAAATTTATTAACATTTAAAATTTTTGGTGTATTTTTCATCATTTTAATAATTATGGATGTTTCAGTCAGTTCTTTGCAAGTGTGCGTGTGTGTGAGAGAGTCTTATATATTGATTATTTTACTTGGAAAACTATACTTTGACGGTTTAAAACTGACTCATCCGTTCACAAAACATTAATTGCATTCTAGTATCCTATGAATCTACAAATTAACAGTACATATCATTTCCATCAATATTTGATGAAATTTCTATGCTGGAAAACCTCACACATTGCCTGAGTTACACTCTGTGAGCGGGTGTATATGTATCAAAATCCAATTTATTGTGTCCTATTTGGGTCATTTTTATAATAACCTTTAGCTATTTACTCTTCTGCTGCAAATATTCACTTATACTTTACAATTGTAAAACTACACATACACACACATGCATACATATATATAGTTATATGATAGCGACAATACACACGCTTTTTTATATTGATATCAATATTTGTAAAAAGCGAAACTTTTTTAAAAAAAAGAACGTTATATTTAAATAAATTGTAGAAAAAAAATATTTAATGTTTCTTTTTTTATTTTTTTTTTTTTAATTGAAATATTTACATATATATGTTCTATGTGTATAGTGCATGGACACTTTTTTATTTATTACCATACAATACAAAAGAATGTGTTTAATTTATTGTATGCTCATTGCTTGTGGCAAATTTAATGTGTGTATACATATTTCATCATTTTTGTAAACGATTGCAGTTGAGTTTTAATTAAATTGAATGAACTGTCATATTAAGAAAAAACCACAAAGAGCAAAGTATTATTCATACGAACAGCAACACCTTGAGGTGAAATTATTGTATGATAGTTGCCCTTATGGGCGATGATATTGATATAATCGAAATGAAGAGTGCAGGATTTTTTTTTTTTCAACTGATAGGGGGTTGCAACGAAGGGGTCTTCTAGACAGCAATAGCGGTTTTCCTATTAATATTAAAGAGATGGCTGGAAATTGTTAATTAACGGGTCCTAAATATATTTGCTTCCATAAATCGAAATAAAGTTCACTTTCTAAAACTTTTCAAATCCTACAATTTTCTTAATTTTAATTTTTTTATAACATTCACATGAAAGTGTCAATTGCCGTAATTTGAATGTTTTTAGTAGCGATTAATTTCAAAGTAAAATTATGATATTGTTAATATTGTGTTATTCATAGATATTTATGAATGTGTGCGTGAATGCATATATAAAAACCAACTGCTGTGGTATTTAACAAATTCAACATTATTAAACTTCTGGTGATGATAACTTCTAAATTTGGGGTGGCTAAGCGCATTAGTAAATTTATTGTATATGAATCTTGACTTAGACCACTATGAATTCCAGCCCCCCATGTATATAATTGTTATACTATTTTGAATATACTTGTCTTTGCAAAATGATCAAAAACTGTTAGTAAATTTGTATGGGAGTATTTATGTGTGTCAAGTTTCAACGTCATCATTTTATAACATCGACATACATACAGAATACGTAGTTATAGTGTAATGTTCTGTACCTAAAATATTAATTTATTAGTACTCCGATTTAGTAGTAGTAGTACTCCGATTTATTTACCGCCATCTAGCGGTACTCTGGGAGTAATCGAAGCCATGAGGAGCCCCTATGGGTTTAAGGTAGCCAGAACATTGTTGTACCTTTCTGATAGTGTGAGGATAAAGGATTAGTGAATGAGACTTTTGCTGTTATTCAGACGAGTGGATGTTACTGTTTATGGATTTTAGCGATAGAATGGTAGTATTAGTCCTTATTGCTGCGGTTCTAATTTATGCTGTAAAGGATGAAACAAGCGATTCTAAGTCAATATTTTTAATTTATTTATAATTTTTTTATTTATATAAATTAAAAAGAAAGATCGAGGCAAAAAAAAGAAAACATATTGTGTTGACTAAAGAGGAGGCAAAATACCGCGTTACCAACCCGCTTAACCAAAAACGTTGTTGTAGAGGAGTACCTCCTCAGTAGTAGCCATCTAATGTTAATGTGCTGAAAAAAAGTGTTGTGGAAAAAAGAGGTCGTACGTTAATTTGAATCCTCTAGGTTCAACTTCGGAGTAGCTGTGTGGGTCTCTACCGGGTTTCCATTAAATTCCACATTTACTATACACTACACCTACTTTTTTTTACGCACTTATATATATCTGGTGATCTGGCTATGTTTTCGAAAGGTAACGTGTCTACCTGCCTCAACTGAGTGGGGCTAGCGCAATCCTTCTTGAGCTCATTGCAAGTCAACTCATTGGACGTCATGTAGTTTGTACTGCTTACTATGTGATGTCACCTTAATTTTTTAATGGGGCTCCTCCACGTGGCGACCACCGGACAACATCTTCCTGGCACCCGCTAGGAGGCGGCTAAAGTGAGTGATAAGGGTTAAATTGTAAAATCATTGAATATCCAAACCCATTTAATTTTCTAATGCAATTTTTGAAATTCGGAGGCTTAAATGGATTCAAAAATATATTATCACATTTAGCGATTAGGTTTTGTTTTTTTTCTTCTTTACACATTTTACTTCTACGTGCTTACGTATAACCAGGGTAAGTCGCAATTTGATTTACAAAAAGTTTTATTCGTGTTAAAAATCGATAAACATATGCAGAAGCTAGTACAATATTTGAGAGCATATTCTGTTTTTTTTTTGTCGACTATATATGCCTACATATTTCTTATATTTTCATTCTCTAATTACATTATGTGCACATCGCTAAAATCTTAATTTTTTCTCAAATAATAAAATCGATATAACTCCTTGCAGTTTTTTGAAATTATAATTGAAATTTTCGATTTTAAATTATCGATTGCATACAGTTACAACATAATCCATTTGAGATTACATGTGTATCGAGTCACACTATTTGTTTGGAATAACTTATTTGTTGAACTTTAACAAAAATGTTCTTTTTACTCCTGTCATATTTTAAATAGTTTACTTTGTTACCTTTTTCTCTCTCTCTCTCTCTCACTCTTTCTCTCTCTAGTCTTTTTGACATACTTATAACATAATTAAATTCTTACACTTTACCACTACACTTATCACTACTTTCATGATGACATGCTGCACTGATATGTAAACTGCATAAAAGTGTGTCGTCGTCAACTTCATGCTACAATGAAATTATATTCTATTCTTTGTAAAGGTATATTGTAATATCTTTTTCTGTATTTCTTGTTGTTGTTTTTGTCTCTACGTACCTGTATACACAAGTATATTCACGTATGCACATATATACGTGCATACAAGTTTCTCTTACTAAAGTTTTATTTCTAAATGCTATTGTTGTTGGTGCAATTAAAGTTTTTAAAGGAAACTTTCGAGTAGCGAATCCTTTAAGAAATTTAATATGTAATCGGTATTTTTCTGCATGAAATCAAGTAGGGAGAACAAGAGCGCGCATAACACTAAGATAATTTATAAAATCTATAGTATAATTTTAAGCGCTTTCAGTAATCTTACAGCAAATAAATATCAACCAAACAACAACAAAAAAAAAATAAAAATAAGACATTTAATTTATGCTTCAAGCTGTGTAATATACTCGCATATAAAATGAATAACAATTATATATAGCGAAGAACTACTTCCGCAATATTTTAATAAGAAGGAAGAAAATGTATAATTTTGCTACGATGATAACCCACTAATAATATTAATAATAACAAAAACTTACACTTGGTTACTGCATACATACACTCTGGTGAAGAAAATATAATTACAATTCTTTGAAATTTGTATTTTGAATCTATTGCTTTTCTTCTGTAATTCGCCCGTTTTCTTTGTGACATTAACAATAACTCGTATTTAATAGTTGCAGTTCAAAAGTTGTAACATCAAAGAATTATCTTTTTGCCTTTACACATAACATATATACATATTGTAAGCATTACGAGCTGGTAATAATGTTTTAAAATTATTAACAGAATGAAGAATGCAATGTAGTTAATAATTCTTTCTGTTGTAAATATATAGAGACAGCATCGGGCTCATACCATCACTCGTATAGGATAAAGAAAGGTGATGCAGCTGAAAGCTGAATTGACTCTTTTCGCTCTTTACAAGAATCACAATATTCTTGTGCTTTTTACAGCAAATACTTTTCACACGAACAAATTAGAGAAGCAGTTCTCTTGCATTGTTGCTTGTGCATCGCTTTTATTTTACTTCGATCTGTGTACCCTCCATTTTTTGTTTGATATTTCGAATATGTCTATTGGGCTGCCCAGAGATAGTACAGCGAACATGACCGTTGTTGTTAATATATCTATTTTGGCTCCCAGCAAGTAGTCTGTGAACATTCTGAGCATAGAATACAAATGGATGTACCTTACATACTCTAAAATAAGTTCATAGTAACCATGATATTTAACATCTGCTTTTGGAAAACTTTTTCTATCTTTATATGGATTTCAAATAAATTCTTAATTGATTTGAATTTACTTTAATACAAATAATGTGCTATGAAATGGCATGAATATCGGATTCATTTTGAGACATTGTTTATGAAAATGGTAGATGTCGCATTTTTGAAATAACGTAAGGTTTAGTCAATTCCATTTAAAATTATCTATCCAAACAACTTCACTATGAAAGAAAAGCAGGCATATGTTCGAAATTACAGGTTTTTGTATAGGCAGGCAGGCACGGTTCTTACCCACTAATGGTAATTTTTTATTATAAGCACGCATTTGCTGTGAAAAATAGAGTTAAGTGGCGTGTTGCATGCGCAAAATCTGAATAAGCACTTCCGATTTTATATATTTTCATATCTATTCATTCTCTATTGAATCTCACGTTTATATGTAAGATACTTATGCTAGGTTTTCATCCGATTCCGTCCTGAAGATGTCCACCCACTGATTAAATTAATTGGATTGTTAAATGGTGCAAGTGAAAATACATCAACAATTTAGAGTGTAATACTTCTTAAACAAGATTTTGTGCTTTACTGACATTAGGTCACTTAGTGAATTTCTTCTGTAGCATCGTGTAATACATTTGTAAAAAAAAATAAATATGTGGCACTTAAAGCCCCAAAGGGTCAAAGAACACTTGTGACATCACTTTTTCTGAGCTTTGTCACAGAATTCTTTTAGAAGCTTTTCCATGGCAAGTTGTTACTGTCGGAAAAATTGCCAATTGCTTGCCGACAGGTGGGTACCATTCGAAAGAAAAATCTTATCGATATTAAATTTGTTATGCATCAGCCGGGGATTGAACCACGACCTACAGATCAGAAGGCGAACACACTAACCACTGAGCTACGGCACCCAATAATACATTTGTACTTATATAATATATACATTTGTCGATACTATTCACCTATACCCTTGACTCTTTGAGTGTAGGGTAATTGTACATACACACATATAAATACATTTGGTCTTAAAGCGAAATGCACGCGACAACAGAAACGTCATAAGTTACTACTCATAGCAATCAGCCATAATCTTTTAAACCATCATTTTATTTGTCGCTTTGTATTGTTCTCATTATCCTCATCATTGTTACATCTATACAAGTACACTATGTCGACAATCGCTTCGTACAGAGCCTCAACTACATATGTATGTACTTACACTATAATACGTCCTTATGTGTATGCCTGACACAGAGTAGCAATGACAATGGACTATATATTAATATGCGTATGGGTGCAGTTACTGCCACTGAACTATGGCACGCATTAAACTCCAAATTGACAAAGTTCATATCATTGTTATAATCCTTTTTGTTGTTATTTACGTATTTTATCAATTTTTTTTATATTATCATCATTTGTGAAATTTCAATGCGAATATATGTATACTAACTTTGATAGTGCGATTTGCAATCGTTCTTTCTATAGGATTTATACATACAATTTTCATTAAAATGAGATTTTATTTTTTATTGTGAAAAGTCTTACACTTGTAAGTGCAATAAACTTAGAGTATATGTGACACGAGTGTGGTAGTTAATGTATATTTAAGAAGTTACGCTAATGATTGTGATTGTAATGATAATGAGCGTCTTTGAAAATATAATGGCAATGAGAATAATGTTGAATATGTAATTATAAATGAATTACAAAAATTTATTTGGAGCTCATCTTCTTTTTAGTAATTTATTGAAGATTCTTTTAATGCTGTAAAGCAGCACTCTCATTCTCTGTGAATATGTAGCATCAATGCAGACTTTTGATTTTATAGAACGTGTATTTGAGTCAATGAGAATTTGTTGGATTTATTGTTCTCATAATAATGTAGTCATATGACATAAAAGTTGAAGTACATACATATATAAGTATCCCATGACAAAGCAAGATAAGACTGCGAAGGGATTGTGTATGTGAAGTAGCGCTTGCTCTCCCCCGCACTTCGACCACTAATGATCGATTGTACATCAGTAAGTGTGTAAGTTTGTAAGTTTAGATCCACAAAATAAGTTTATGGAATAAGATCTCAAATTAATAATTTTAGCTGTCTACAGTATTAACTATTAGTTAATCGGTTTTATCCTGATAGGACCATTACTATAGTTATAACTGCAGATTTCTTAGCTATTTTTATTATATTTGTACACATAATATACTTCTGCATTCGTGTTTCACAACACCAACTGTTCTCGATATTCTCCATACGGGGTTAAATATTTTTATCCTGGTTTAAAAGAGATCGACAATATTTTTACATTTTCTAATAGAAAACTTTTTTGTTGATTCTATGAATAACTTTAATTATTCAACAACTGAGCGCTAAGAAACATTCAAACTTTACTGCGATATTCTTGTGACTACAATTCCAACATCGGTTACCACTTTATCTCAAAAACCACAAGATCTATTTAACCGGATTTTTTACATCATATTACAGCGATTATAGTCCGTCGTTGTAGAAGCTAAGAACCTTGCATAATTCCGCCTCAATATGAGTATTGGTTTCGTTTCGGTTTAGTAATAACTTGATAATAATTTCAAAATAAAACACATTTCTCAACGGTTTAAACAAAACATACTCGAACTTTAACGCAAACTTGCAAGTCGTTCCGTTTCGGCCTCAGCGCGATCAAGGAAGAATGTACTCATGTTAACATCGCGAATACGATGTGGATACATACGATTTAATAACTATAAATTTAGCATCCTTTTATCATGTGTCGTCAATACCGTATGCGTAAAAACAAATAAAGCCGTTTGGTACTCATTGCTTGTCTTTTTTTCTACACGAAAATTTGTACTTCAACAATATCTAGGTCTGCCTATAACGTTCGTATACTACGCATAACATTCATGGTATTTATTGCTCGTGATGTATAGAGTAGTAATCACGATGCAACGATAACTACTCAGAAATGCATAATAGAATAAACGAATTTTTAAATATAGCTGTATTCTTTTGTAAGCGAGTTGCAAAAGAACACGAACTCGGTTATAATTTCCCTTTAGTTACTTAACAACGCTGATGGTATATATGATTGTTTGTGGAATTTGTAAACGATATCAAAGCAAAAAGTAAGCAATTCTGCGGAATCTTTGGTAAATATTTATTATTTAAAATAATAATAATAAGCCGGGGTATTACTCAGTCAGCCAGAGTCAAACCTGAGGGCAGCGTAAAAACTCTTGTTGATGGAGCTATTACTACTTTGTTATATTTTTCTTTATTTTCATTTCTTTCTTTCCTTTTACAATTTTTCAATACAAATTCAATTTCTTACTCTACGCCTAAATGGAATACCTAACCTTACTTATACAATGAGGATTTATAAGATTGACTAGTGCCACCTGGTCGAACCTAATGAATCAATGGTCTGGCAGATCCACCTCAGCAGAAGTGGCCTCACACCTAGAAGAGGGAGACCTTTATAGCAATATATAGGAACAACCAACGGGGTGGCGGATGGTTGGTCCTGGTATATGCGGCTGGTCAAAATGACCCCGGACAGAGCTGATGGCTCGCAGGTGACTACTTAAGCGAGCGATCGAATACAGACAGTCTCGTTTAAAGCAAGAACTACTTATATTACTGCCAGCGCGACTACAAGAGTACTCGTTCAGGTACCAAGCTACTCGAACGGGCCGATTAAAAAAATACAGCAAGATCGTTTCAAATAGTATGTCGATTTGTGACTTACTCGATCAAGCATCGATTGGATTTTATTACCTTTTTCATCATGCCTTATGTCGGCAAGTCATAGACCTTTAGTACATCTTCATGTATAAAGCATTTAGGAATTATGTAGTATAAATTTTCTATGATGCTACATTTTCACATTCAGCGAAAATTCATTTGATTGTTTCTTCTTTCTCTGTCGTCAGAAGAAGAAGCATCAAATGAACTTTTCTATGATACACATATTTGCTATGGGTTGTTTATTGTTGGTACGTTGAATATTTTAATAATTTATGGATTGTTCGTAGGTAGGTATGTAAAAGGTTGTAACAGGCTTAGTTTTAACCTGTTACATACTCTACGATAAAGTAGTCAATCGTGTTGGACGTTAGTGTCAACCTCGTAATTACACCTTATTAAAAATTTGGGTTTTTAGTTCTAATGAATGAGTCCTTTCCCCATACCGCAAAAACACTAATATCTCTTTATATAGTTATAATTCATTATGATTATAGTCCATGCTCATAGTATTCTTTATACATATATAAAGTAAGCACTGGTCATTACTAATACCGAAATTACAATACCAAAATATTGAAGAAAATGGAGTTACACGGTAAACAATGTAAGATGTGACAGATGTGTAAGATGACAAATGTGGGTGTGTGAATCAAAATCTGCACTGCATCAAATGGGGATTTGTAATGCAAAGGTGGAAAGTTAGCAAAAATTTTTCATTTTATATAGTTACAATTTTGTATTCACTATACATGCGCTACACGTGTAAAATATAGTGGAGACCATGTCGCACTGATATGAACCCATATGACAGCTTAAGTAGTAGCGTTTAGTTGATAAAAAAAAACTAACTTTTTGTATTTTCGCTACATAATTGAGCAGCACACATACATATATACTGTACTCAGGTACATACTTTTGGTCGCACAACTGAATTTGGCAAATTTTATTAACACTCCTTTATACATATATACCTTCGCGTATAACACGACATTCACACTCACAAAATATGAAAAACAGAAAGTCAAATGAAAAGATGTGATACAAACCTTGGCATAGTTTGGTGGTAAATTACAAGATATCGACCGTTCTAAGACGATTCGGACGTGACAAATTGTGGAGGCGTTTTCTAATATGCATCTGAAATGTACAAAATTTTGCGAAATTTCGCACCATATGTTGAATCGGGATCGCTACATAGTGCTGAAATTTGGTACGGGAGTTAAGGTTGTCAACATAATGCCACATATTATTGCAATTTAAAACAAATATTCGATCATATGAAATTGCTCATATCTTTGGAGTTTTGTTTGAACTTCCTGAGAGATTCTCCTATATAAATTTGTAAGTATCACTTTGTGGAGGTACATCAACATTTAGAAGTATTTAAGTAATATTCCCTGGTTGTAAATGACGGTTGCGTTTTGTCAAATAGCGCATCATATACATTTATATAACGCAATATAATATATTAAAGAATTTTGGACTTTAGGTCGATTGGTTTAAAAGAAAAACAAGCAGATTGAGGGAATAAAAAATATTTTAAAATATTATTATTCGCATGTGCTTTCGGACGATCAGGTGTTTTATTGACATATTCATTCATTTAACGTTATGCCCATAGTTTATGAACATACTTGTATATTGTATATACTGGTATGTATATTATTGCATAGCTGAAGTGTGCAAAGAATGCAATAAAATTTTTAAATAGCCATTTTATATCGTTGAATTTCAAGAGCAAAGCATAGGTATACGGTATATACAATTGTATATAAATATGCAATACTCGTAGTATATGCATTGATGTACGTTTACTAAAAATTGAGTTATTTTTGAGAAATTTTATAATTTTTTTTTTTGTTCAAAATTTTTTAAATTTTCGAACAGGTATGTACATTTTTTTTGCGACATTTACACTATTGCCTTTAGTGGTTTGTTAAAGTGTTGAGCCACATTGTCATTTAGAAGATTTTCAATTGAAATTGTATTCTGATTTCGAAATGAATGAATTCATTTTACCAGTTTAACCGATTGTAGAACAAAAAAATTACCTTACAGTCGGTTGGGGCCGACCAAAATATACCCTGCATATGTAGATATATATATATATAAAAAGTTTGCTCGAATATCCATCTTTTTTTCTTTTATTTCCACTACTTTGTATGGGAGCTACATTATGAAGTAGGCGTGGCTAACCAGTTTTTGAGGAACAATTTTCGCATATAATGCTAATCTACACCCGAAATATGGTAGACTTTGAATAAGTATTTTGAAAGTTATGGGGGTTTGAAGGGGGTACTTTCGAGAAGATTTTTAAGAAAATTCCGAAGCTTAGTATGAAGGATATATAAAAAGTGGGCGTGGCTTGGCTCGTTCTTGTAAATCTAATTAACCTTGAAATATTAATCCACACTTTAAATTTGGTTGTCCTACGCAGAATAGTTTGTAAGTTATGGCAGTGACATTTTTTTTTCGCTGCACTTTGTATGGGAGCCCCAATAAGAAATGGGTGTGGTACGCTGATTTTTTGCCAAATTATTACCGACTATCATATTAACCTAAGTATTAATTATAGTTGTTCTAGACAGAAGATTGCTGAAGTTACAGCTCTTTCAATTTGAAAGAAATTCGGTCATTCTGTATGGGACTTACTATAAAAAGTGGGCATGGCCAGCCCATTTCTTCTAAATCTAGTTATCTTTATAATGCTAATTGATATCGTAAATATAGTTGTTCTACGCTAAATAGATTGTAAGTTATGACGATTAAAAATTTTTTGTAATTTCCTCGACTTTGTATGGGAGCCACATAAAGGAGTGGCTTGAAAAGATTTCTCTTTCGAACGGTACTCACCTGTCGGTAAGCAATTGGCAATTCTTCCGACAGTACCAACTTGCCATGAAAAAGCTTCTAAAAGAACTCTGTGACAAAGCTCAGAAAAAGTGATGTCGCAAGGGTTCTGCCGTTCGGAATCGGCTAAAATAAGTAGGACACTTCTAATACTGATCACGAATATATATACTTTTCTATATCTGCGGAGATTCTTTCAAGTGGTTGCAAACATCTGACCGAAATGAATATACCTTGCATATTACATTATGCAGGGTATAATAAAAGTCAAGTTATTGTTGTTTAGATTTTATATTGTTATTCTATTTCATATTTTATTAAAATAATTTATTTGCGGTATTGTTGTCGTTTCATAGAACAATGCAAGAAAATTGTGCTTAATAAAACGAAACGCTGCCCTTCAAATTCTGAAAAAAGAATAAACATACAATAAATATTTCCGACTAGATTACTAGTTTGATTCAGTCCTGCTCTAAGTACTGAGATTGCATGGCTCTAGCGTCACTTATATTAGTTGAGTTGAGTTTTATCAAAAATATTTCCCTCCAATTTTTTACTGCCGAATTATTTTCCCATTGGAAATAATAAATAATTGCTTTTCCTAAAAACATCTAATGTAGTTGGTGGTAAAATGCGAAAATGAAGGTGATAAAACCCTAAATGTAATAGCAAGGAATTCTTTTATAATTACAATTTTAAGCGGTTGTTTTCAGTTTGAACTTTTCAATCGTAAGATTCGTGACATATTGTTATAAACATGCCATAACAATATTACCACAAACTATTGGTTGTTTGATTGTCTGATTATATTATGTGTAGTTCCATGTGATGTGAAAATCACCAAATTATAATTTACAATTTGATTATTTACCCATACACTGAGAGAAAAGACTTCATACATAAACCAAACTATCTTCGCAATTATTTCTTTGTGTTTAGCAATCTGTTGTTGTTGTTTGGAATTATGAGTGGCAATTCTTTATACAAATTTAATAATTCGTCTAATGGAAAAATAAATCAATTAATTATGAAAAGTACAATACAATACACATCCAGTATAGATCAGTTTTACTGCCGACAATTTTACTTTCAAATAAAGATTGTTGTTTTTTAATATTAATATTTAATTTTCCAAGAATGCACAATAAAGTATCCAGAGAATGATGAGAATAGCTGTTTATTTATTGGGATCGGCTGTTGAAAACTGAAAGATTTTAATAAATTGTATACGTATATCGCAAGGGTTCTGCCGTTCGGAACCGGCTAAAATAAGTAGGTCCCTTCTAATATTGTCCAAAATTTAAGACGCACAACAGTAATGGAAGAGAAGCTCGGCCAATGAGCCCTTTGGGGCTTTATGTGGCCACATATTTATTTTTTTTATTTTATACGTGCCGTGTAAATTCTTTCAACAGAGATTTCAAAGAATTCACACTTTTTTAGAAAATAAGGCATTATGGCAATATTCAAATATTCAAATAAAAATTTAAATTACGCTTTTGTAGGAATTTATGTTCAATTCAAAAATTAATTTTTTGATATCTTTTATTACATTTGTTTTTTTTTTTTTTGGGAGTTGTAAATAATTGTTGGCTTTCACTAAAATTACAGGTTAAATTTTCGTATATGAAAATATTATTTTCAATCATTTAAAACTACAAATTTATGATATTAATATGAAATTAAAAAATAATTTTTGTAGTAAAACTGTCTTTATGAAAAATCTTATATTTGTTTTGTTACAAGTTTCAATAGTTCGGTTGTTTTTTCTCTCTATGTACATGAATTCTATATTATTGTGTATGAAATGCAAGAATGCTATATGTCATATATGATATTTTGAAATTAAAATTAAATTTGACTGACTGCATGTCAACATTTGCTCTCATCAACGTTATCATTGTATTTATTTGCATTGCAAATTATTGTCGATAGACCGATACTCACACAAACGTACACACTAGCAACATATATGTACCTACTCGCAATAATCACCATCATTATAAACACTATATTATTGATGTGCTACAAGTACATATGTAAATATCAAGTTATGTTGTCAATCACGATAAAACAACATGCTTTATATTACATACTACTACTGCTACTACTGCGTTATGTAACTTCATCAACGACAAATCAGTAGTGTATTTAAATTTGATATACTGTTGTATTCGTCGTGTTGTAATGTCATTATATATGCGTATATAATATATACAATTAGGTGATTCACAAGGTCTCATCAAGTCATATGTCATTTATTTCGAGTTTAACAAAATTGTAAATAGAACCTCATAAGTATGAGTGTTACATCGGGTATCAGAGGCAATCTAAACTGAAAACTAAAAATAGATGAAATTCAAATAAGACACTGAATAAACATAGACAGCAGATTTGTGTTGATCATTTTTGAGTTTTTAAAGAGAAAATATTTATAACCTGCCTATGACGAGTTGCTAACGTTCGGGAACTCCATAAATATGTTCTTGTTCGATTGTATATTTTTTGAAATAACTTCAATTTACATATTAATGAGCTGTGATGATTGTACTCGTACATAATTGTTACTGCTATTTTTTTTTTTTTTTTTTATTGTATCTCTGAGCACTAAGCGAATGTGTTAATTAATTTTGATAATGCATGACGATGCCGACAATTACAATACATATTTTAAAATTTTGATTGAAACAATAAAATTACAATTCTATAGAGTTTTATTTCCATCTGAATACCAGGGTCATTATGCCGAGGACATTAATAATATTACAATTTTTCTCCCTTATACATCACAAGCATTATTATTAACTATTATGTACTTGTTTATGTTTTTTTTTTCAGATATAACAATATTAATCACATTATGGCAACCTCACAAGATCTATTCGGCAATCCGTATGCCCTCTTACGTCCACCAATACGACCACGCGAAAGTCCACTTAACACATTTACGCGTGATATGCAATTCGTTGTACGACCACCACCATCAACGCCGCCACCTACGTCGCCGAGGTAAGGTTTAACCAAACGGCTACAAAAGCCAGTACTCATATGACCGACCCACACTCAACCAAAGAACAATGAGCGGTCAGAATGATTTATTACACATATCTTCAATCAACAAAAGTCTTCAATCAACTTTTCAATAATTTTTTTTTTCTACTAATGGAATTTTAATGCAGAATGGCATTCATAAATTTATAACAAATTTTTTTCGCTTACTAAATTTAATATAATTTTTTAACTTTTGCCATAAACACACCTAATAGCAAAATTTTTTAAATGCTCAGATCAAAATTATGGAGTTAACATTTCAAAAATATACCAACAAAATGGAAAACATAAATGACCAAAATATGAAAAAAATTTATAGATACATATTTTTAAGCTAATTTATATACAAACGTGTGGTAATAATATTATGTATTATTTGAGTTAAAAAAAAAAACCAAATTAATTGAATTTACGTCAAAAATATGTACTATGGTTGGACACTAGACCACAAAGCATATAACATAGATGCATATCATACCATATTATATTCATATATGTGCATCTGCCATATATCCCTTTAAATGGACTTTACTCCCAACTATATATACATTATAAATCTAAAATGTCACTACCAAACAAAAAAACTACGAACACTAAATATGTAATAGGCTGCATACATATATTTGTATGCTACTACGCTGTTTAAGACAAACTGAATAGAAGAAAACGAGTATTTGTTGTAAGACAAAACGCCAACTAATTGTAGATTTCGAACAATAATACTTTATTCCATAAATATACCTATATTAATTACTAATATTCATACATACGTACCAGCTATGCTTATTAGATAACTTTATAAATCATATTTTATATAAAACACATACATACGAATACAGATATTGTATTTTTCAAATAAAAGATATGCATTATTCAAACTAATAATTAACTATTGAAGTAAATACAATATTATATATCTCTAGTTCGTTAATATTCTACCTAGAAACAAAGACTATTGCAGAGCACACTGATAAATGTAACAGAGAGCGAGACACTATTAGTATACGAATATGCCTACATACATACATACATATTTACTGAAAAATAAATAATTCAATAAAAATTTCAATATTTTATTACTATTAATAACTAGTATACATTCATATCGTAAAATCATATTTACTATTAGTAGAAGTTAATACTTACATATTTATTGTAGTAAAAAAGAATATAATACACATATTATGCAAAGGTAGAAGCAATTATTAGTAATAGGTGAGCATATACATACTTATATGTAGATAAAATATATATATTCATTGTACATATTAATAGTTTGCTCGATATTTATCATTCTGTGAAAATAGACATTTTCGACGAATTAACAATAATTGAATTTTAGCGTATATTTCCATATTGATCATATTCAAATCAAATACGTACACAAATACCAACAGTTTAGAGCTGTAAAGGAATGCATTCATCTATGGCATGAAATTCATTGTGGTCTTCAATTGTTTTTATTTATTGAACATCACTCAACGTCTTTGAAGTTAATGGATTTCACGAAATTGAAATCTGCTTGTGTAAAAGTTATCGTAATTTGATAAACTTTGCATTCTTAGAAATTTCCAAAGCACAGTTAAAATGTAGTCCGCTTTGTGTTTCACTGTACATGCCTATACTGGCAAATAAGAGCCACATATGTATTACATTGATTGAGGGATGCATCAACACTGAGAAACTAAAAGCGATGTCTTCAGATCACTGGTATATAGTTTGAGAAGCTGATTGTATTAAATTAAGTCAATAGAATGGATATATTTACGTACGCTGTCGTCTTGGGAGGACTTGGATGCCATTTTAGGCTAATTGTGTAACTCTGAATGATTGCTATGAATCACTGCCACCAAACAAGCAACCATTTAAAATACGTTTATGTGAAATTTCAAATGGCTTTCAAAAACAAAACTTTAACCGAATACATATTGTATTCTTATTAATTGATCTAATCAGCCTTAGGTGGAAAAAAGAAAAACTAATTAAAGGCTGCTGTAATTTTCGAGCAAGATGAATTTCCTCTACTAAAAGAATCCAGAACTAATACTACTGCATTAATTTTTGTTCTCTTTATTAGTACTTTAGTAATGTTTGCATACAATAGATTCTTTAGTGTACTGTGATCGCAATAATAATAAAAATATTAATAATAATAAATGATTGCATTCTTTTGCAACTCTAATGCATTTGTACTACATTTATATAAAAATAACAAATTCAAAAAACTTATAAATATAATCATATAATTATTAAGAAAAATATTCGATTTAACATCTCAAAATATTATGAAATTAAAAATATATTCTATACTCATACACAAACAAATTAACAGTAATACTAAAAGAAAAAAAAATATTTACAGTTTTCATCAATACACATAAAATATTAGAAGAGAATAATTACTTTATTAGTGAATAACGAGTACAATGCATACATATATTGAATATGCATAATACATTTTTATAGAATTTCTTAAATTAATAACAAATTACAAATATATACGTATACGCACATATGAACGAATTAATAAATAAAATATGCATACACACTTTATATATTATGTATATTGTAACGCATTAAAAACGATTATACCAAAATATATAGTTAAATTATAATCGTTAAAGCCAATATTCTAACCGCAACCGATAACAATACTTGAAATATACTATACTTGCATACTTTTAGTACACCTATATGTAGTACTTACACATACGTATTCAATTGAATATATTAAGGAACAATACACAATTTGAATAAATATTATTGATTTTTTATTTCTTTTTCGTTTTAAAATAAACTTGAAACAATAATTATTCTAAATCTAATAATAACATAAATACGTACTTATATATGCATATGATTAAAACGCTTAACCACAAAAACCATTTTCAACAATAATCAACGTTAACAATACATATACGTATACGTTACATATACTTCTAGTAGCATAGAATATGAGAGTTGTAGCATCATTTCTAAAAAGTAGATAATTATAATCAATATATTAACCATTTAGATATGGAAATAATTTTTGTTGATTTCGCAAAAACGCAAAATATATACGATTTAAATCCCAAACAATGAGCACTTTGTAAATGTAACATGAACCGGCAGTACAAAGATATTTAAAAATGAAATGAACATTCACTTACGACAGTTTAATGCAAAAACACAAGCAGTAAAAATTCATTGTGTCATTAAATTAAAAATAAAATTCAACTAATTAATAATCATATACATATATATCTACATACAATAACAATTGCTTAAAGAACAAATTATCGCATTCATCCTATATTATATTCACATAAATATGTAGTAAGAATAATGAAAAACAACAGATTTGCTCAAAGAAGCGAATTCAATTCAATAGCAACAAGCAACATTATCTTCAATCAACACTTGGGCGAAGCATAGAACTGTGGAATAAAAAATTCGTTAAATCCCAGCTTCAACAACAATAAACTGGACAGAAATGACCAACAACAACGTAACATTAAATTGCGCAGCAACAATTTTTATCAGCAATCAACACTTTTTCAGTATACGATTACTCCAAAACGGATGACATTAGAAAAAAAAAGGATCCCTAATGCAATTCAAACGCATAACTAACGTAATTATTTAAATGCTTTAACAACAACATACATACATGCATATTTATTCCATATAATAATACATAAATAATCCATAATAAGTAATCAACTCCATAATCGTATGTATAAATATGTAAGAATTTCTAACAATCATGTAATGGAATGAATATAAATTGAAAATTGCTCTTAAAGCATTATTTGAAATTAACATATGTTTTGTTTGAAAAAAATTATACTAGAGCTTATGCTTTATAAGCACTTTTATCATATACAAGTAGTTTTATATCATATCCAATGAAAAATTGCACAAAAGCATAATCTCTTCAAACAACATACCATGATTCATGAACTCCTTGAAGCTGCCTGTGGTAAGTGAAACACTTTTATTCAATTACTTGTTTCATTTCAATTTCAATATGTAATATATATATGTATATTAAGTTGGATCGTTTGCCATAAAAAGAATACAAGTTTCAGATGTCTACCCCTTACTTGAAAACCTACCTTTATAGCATCTCCCTGACCTTCTATAAATGTACAATATATATAACTATCTCTGTATACATTTTTTATGTTCTTTTCTGCTTCGTAAATACATTCAAAGTGGACATTTTTCTCATAACTTTAACGTATAATGGCCGATTTGACATTTCTTTCTCAGAGGACTCAGTAACTCCCCCCAAACTAGTATTTTTATTTTGTCTGTCATAGAATAGAAGCCAATAAACATTCTTGAAACTTTTGCTTTATAATTTTTTACTAATTTCTTGAATAACAATATGAAACAACATATCAAAGTCCAAATTATATGGTGCCGAGATGGTGTCAATATAAGGTTTCAATAAAGGAGTAGATATTTGAAACATTTCGCATCGTTCCACCTTAATATATGATATATAGGTACATATTGATTAAAATTAGTTAATTTATACCGATGCCTATATATATAAAATACAAATACTTCCAAAAATGCATATGCAGTATCAGTGGCGTAGCCTGGGGAGGGGATATTAGGTGGATTGATCCCCATTAGCAGGTGGACTTGTTAAATAAGAAAAATAATTATAAATATATAGATATTTAAACATTTTTTCATCTTATCCTTCCTTGCCAAAATCCTGGCTACGCCACTGCGCTGTACATTAAAGTTAACAACAAGATAATTGTGAATACTCAAACTTATCTACTACAATTATATACAACTATCTACTTACAATATAACTACTTTATACAATAGTATCAATGTTGTGTGCGGTGTGCATGATTAATTACTCCAAAAATTTAATTGATTCTTATACCCACTTATATAAATAGGAATACTAAGTGTCGAGTTGAAATTGCAATCAGTTAGAGACTCAATATTTCCAATAAAAAAAAAAATTGAGATCAATATGATCAACCGAAATAAAGCTTTGATGAGCAAGCTTTTCGTGATCAACGTCTATCTGTAGTTTGTACGTACTATACTACATGATATCCTCATACGCAACATATAGTAAATATACATAATTCTATATATACTTAGCTAGTAAAAAACTATGCATGTTCAAATTTTAACTCTAGTTGCTATTCGCTTATTAAAAATGCAAAGTTTTTTTCAGGGAATCAATTCTTCAACATACATACATACACCTATCGAAATAAAGGTGCTGATAGATGATAATACACTTGTCACCCTTTTCATATGAAAATACATGGTTCTCACAGTTTAGTTTAAATGAAGAAGAAGAAAACTAAAAATTAAGTTAGTTCTTTGTTAAAAGCAATAATAATTTTCACTGATTTTATGTTGTTAGTTATTAATTTTAATATTAAGATTTTATATTGGGGCTTTCATTGGTAGTGTTAAAGTCATCATTAATGAACTAACAATCTGAAAGTGCTACAAAATATTAATTTACCTCAGATTTAGAATATTACTTTTCTGTGATGGCGCTCTGCCTTTACTAGATATTTCTTTGCATTGTCTGCAAAAATAACGTATTGAATTAGGTTAGATATAACTACCCGATTGCAAGAGTAAACTCGTTTTGTTCAGATATATGGCGAGCGCCAAGGATGTATCATACATAGAGAGTTATATACAAACAAATTGAAAGTTGAAAGATTTATGTCGCCTCCATAGTCAATTTCAATATTTCGGTATTCAACTGTATTTTGAATGTCCGGATTTTAGTGTCCACTGTTGTATATTAGAATTGAGAACATCATCCATTGATTACGAGAAAAAAATTCTGCTCATCCATAACTGTGAACGGACCGAGCTAAAGTTGAACAAGTGCACTTTATAATGAAATAGTATAACTATTAATATATTTAAATATAGTTTCCAGGGAACTAATGAAAACTAATTTATGTATTGTACAATACCACATATTTAATTGTATAATGAGAAACTTTCTTTCTCCAAATATATTGCATATTTTGTCAATTATATGACATTAATATTTACTGTCCATAGAGCAAAGGTGGGCATGTCAATTACTTGCCAATTGGTGGGTCCTACTATGTTTTTATCGAAAGCAATTTTAAACATCCTTTTTCGCTGATGAATACATGCTTGCATTCACTAAATTAGCCATTTAGCTGTGATTTGGATTTTTTCACCAACTTATGTATTTCTTCTCCGGCTGGAACAAACATACAAATCTAATAGACATACACTCGTATGTGTATGTAAATTATACTATAGCATGTATTGTACAATAGTACAGAGTTTAACAGCGATAAATTGTTCACACTGTGTACTTGTGAACAATTGTACTATGATCGCATGTTGGATAAAATTTATTGCTACCAATTAACATCTTAACGCATACCAAAAGCAGCACAAGTGCTAGTAATAATTCTAAATAGTTGGAAGTACTAGTTCTCCGAGTATTGTAGTAATATGAATGTAAACGGCAGTAGTAACTCAATAAGCATTTGTCACAATGCAACACAAAAACCATTTATCAAATGTCACTCACGCCAACAGTACAACGAAATGGATGAAGGGCAGTTGTGAAACGACAGACTGCGGATATATGAATTTTGTTGAGTAATATTTGCAGAGTATAGGCATGTAGGCAGACACAACATCAAATAGCAAATTTCTTTAATTACGAATTTATTATTGTTTTACTTGAATTTTATTGCAATCATTAAATATAGGTACACGATATTCTTACTTATTACTGTATGGTTTTGTTTGACAAACTTCCACCACATATTTAGAAAATTTATGCTTTAAAATATGCACTTCAGATTATATTTACGATCAGACCACGATAATTAAACAACAATAATACAACAAAAATAATGTAATTCGCAAAAAGGATTAACATTTCGTGAAAGTGTAATTACACATGTACTTATACAGGTAGCGACATAAGCGTATAGCTGTACAACATGCAATGTGTACATATTACATGCCAAACAAATATAAGCAAATGCGGAAGTAAAAATGACTCGCTATTTACTACACTCATTTGCCGTTCGTCGATCAAATACTATCCCCAAAGGATAGATGCAATAATATGTGCTACTACTCTATATAGAGATACACCCACAAACACACAGGAATTGACACGCAATGGTCGATTTATGGGAGTGTTGGTGTGTAAGTAAATTTGTGCATGTTGATTTGCTTCCGGTGCTTTAAACAGCATACAACAAGAACAACAACAACGTGTAAGAAGCTTTAGCAAAAACAACTACTTATGATATGAAAAACTCATGTTACATTAGAGCGGATCGAAAATGTTGTTTTTTGTTCAAAAGCTTTGACATACTTGTAAAAAGTTGCCATTTTCGTATATTTTACTTTAGTATTATGTTATTATCATAATTCTCGTATATTTCGCATATTTCACTTTAGTATTACTTTCTTATTGCATTACTCCAAAAATAATATTCCTCGAATATTACTGAGCATATGGATGACATCTCTGACAATTCTTGATTGCTGTTACATTACAAGGAAAATACAAAGAAAAATAATAATAGTAAAACATATTTATCACTACACCTTAATTCATATTCTAACAACCGCTATCCTTAATACGCTAGAAAAATTCCTATTCAACAATATATAAACACCAGTGATCTGCAACGAGTACTCATCAGTGGGGTAAGCTCGGGAATATACTCATTTTTCCAATAGTACATACTACTAAGTACTCATTTATATTAGCCAAAATTGGTGGGCTACACATACCACGCTATTTAATTTCAATTTTCGTCATATGATGATATGCATGTCGTTGGTATTCTTCAAAAATACAAGTTAAACAAGACGGATATAACACTTACGCTCCCAATTTAAATAAGAAAGAGCATAAGTTCTAAGGATAGCATAACGTTTTGCAAGGAATATTCCAAAATATTACTAGTTCGTGGGACCTGTGTGATTTTCGTCTCTGATACTGTATATAATTGCCGGTGATGCTTATAATATTGTTATATATAATGACTCATCATTAGCTCATACTCATATTCATAATTTACTCTACAGTTTTTCCACCCTCTGGTAAAATATTAATGCAAGTAATAGTGGTTATTGTTTATCGTAATGTATGCACTTGTATATTATTTTTTATACAAATGAGTTCTAACAAGTCACAAAAATTTGATTTCCTGCATATCACTGATATATGCACATACACATTTAAGCAGTTTATGTAGCTACTATTTACACGTATGTGCATATGTATGCGTGTATCTTGATATAATTCAATTAAACGAAAACATTACGAACAACAACAACAACAACAATAACAACAGCACTTCGAGTGAAATTCTAAAGAAGCTTATTAAGCGACAAACACTTTGATGTGGCCAACATTAATGGTGTTGGTTTTTTTTCTGCCATCGAAATTAATTAAAAGCAGCAGCAACAACAACATCAACAACAACAAACAGCTTAACATGTATTATTATTCTATTTTTATGAATTTATTTATTTTCTTACTTTTCGTTTGGTTTTTTTTTCGCAAAAAATTTAAAACAATAAAAATTTCAACAGCAACGACCAACGAATGCATTTAATATGCTGCACATTGCTGTTCCTGCTGTTGTTAGGGGTGTTATTTTCACAGTAATCCTTATAACGTTTTCAAAGTCCTAGCGGACATCTAACTTTTGTGTGTGCCATTGCTATTGTGACTTTAACAGTAATTGCCAATTGCACTTTACCATGTCCTTGTGAACTTGCATTTCAAGTATATGTAGTTGTATTGGTAGATGTTGTTTTTCTTTCGATTTAATTTTATTATTACAGCGTTTTGTGTTTTTTGTGCTCTTTTACAACTTCTTCTTATGATTTTTTATTTGTTTTGGCTTTTTGATGTTTGTTTGTTTTTTTCACTGTTTTTATTTCACATTTGCACACAAATATACTTTAACCACACATATAACCGCACCTGAGACAGCAAGCGCCAAGGAGACACAAACATACGTATGTACATGCGTGTATAGGAAACATGCACTGGAACTATGCTCTTTTTCGTCATATTAGATATTTACTTAAAATTTAATTTTTCAACCTTTTCCTTATTTCTTTGTTCTCTACTTAAACAAAAAATATGGTAAAATGCAAATAAATTTTTTTCTAACTAGTACTAGGCACATACATGTAGAAAGAGGAAAAAGGTATTGTCAATTTCTAAACGTATTCCGAATCACTGAATTTGAATTCGATATTTGTTTGACTCGGCCAGGTGGCATTTCGGCTCTAACCCGAGAAAAATCAGGATTTATTAAAATATTCAAAATAATGATTTATTAAGATTTTTAGAATGAGTAAAATGTGACAATGTAAATGTAAATTGTAAAATATATGGCACTTATAAGTCCTGCAGGGCTCTTTGGCCTAGCTTCTCTCCATTACTGTTGTGCGTGTTAAATTTTTGGACTTATTTTAGCCGGTTGCGAGCGGCAGAAATCCTGCGACATCACTTTTTTAGAGCTTTGTCACAGAGTTCCTTTAGAAGCTTTTCCATGGAGAATTGTTACTGCCGGAAGAATTGCCAATTGCTTGCCGACATGTGGGTACCGTTCGAAAGAAAAATCTCTTCGATATTTAATTTGTTCTGCTTCAGCCGAGGATTGAACCCAAGACCTACAGATCAGAAGGCCAACACACTAACTACTGAACTACGGCACCTACTATCCTATATTACTACACCAGATACAAAAAACACAGCTTCAGGTGCCGTAATCCGCAACGCCATTGAACACAAGCCTTCATACTGTTCAACACCTTCATAAAATTGGTTTATCTGAAGAAAAGAATTGTCACCATTTCTTAGAACGAAACGTTTCAGTGTCCAGCAGTAACTCGGACAATAATTACCACGGTTCAATACGATAGCAGACACTATTTCCGGTAGTAGTGCTGAACTTTGTGGTGAACATGTCTACTTACATTTATTTGTGAAATAAATCTGATACCGATATTAGTAAAAAATCACTTTTATTGTTAAATTCCACAAATTTTTATTCCTTTAATCTCATTAAAAAAAAAATATTTTTATTGATTTTCTGAAAAACTGGATGGCAAAGTCCCATAAGAAATTAACTGTAAAATATTTTAAATGTCAACTTTATCCAGAAAGTTAAATTTTGGTTTACAGTAATGGTTTAATTATTATCCTTTCATTTCACTAAGTTGTATACTTCGACCTCAAACTGTTACCTATTATACAGTTGAGGTTCAAATATGATTTATAAGCAAATTATATTCATTATTCGAACTTCCGAACATTCCTTAAAGCCCTCTACTATAAATAGTATATTTTTCTAATGTAGTCAATCGTAGAATAAGACTAAAGTGTACAATATGAAAAATGAAAAAAATCAACAAAAAACTAATGGCAATAAAATTGTCAAACGACTCATATGTTTGCATTTAAATTACACTTTATATTGCACGTTGTACATCACCTATATATCTGTGTACAAATATACTCGTACGATGCTGTTATTGTAGTCATTGCTATTGTTATTTTATTACATGGATCCACCGAATATTTTGATACTCGTACTGCATACAAGTACTCGTCATCGTATATTCTAGAGTAATATTTCCTATGCAATATTGTATGACACATGTGGTATGTAGGTATTCGTATGGTGTGAATTGTTATGATTTTTGTTGTTTTATTAGAATTTATTTATTTATTTGTTTGTGTTTGTTGTTTTTTTTTTTCATTTTGAATTTTTATCTGTATTAATCACGGATATACAAATGTAAAAATATATCGTACAGAGAATGAAATTGTTGATTTGATCATATTTTGTGTGGTGTTGCATGAGGAAATACATAACTTAAATGAACATATAGCATTGTATGTAATACAAATATACAAGCGTTAACAATGCTGAATAGAGGTTTTATTTATTTGTTCTTTTTATTGATGTTGGAATGTAAAACAAAAAAAGAAAATTGCCATTTTTCACTAAATCTATTTAAATAGTGAATAATATTGGTATGGAATCTACCACATTGTGAATTTCAAAAAACATATATATTAATTGTAATTCACTTAGCTTAGGTTGCATTTGGAGTTTAATTCATTTGAAATGGTAATGAGAGATATGGCAATGTAAAGCTAATTTTATATTCCACTGTTGGCCATCTCTTGTGTTTTGCATATTTTATTTAATTGCATGATGCAATGATATAGAATTACAGTAGTTGGAAAATTCGCGATTCAAAATGTTTCATACTCTTCCTTCCAGTTGAAAGTTCGTAAAAATAATCACGATTTGTACATAACTCTTCTAGGCCTTCTGATTCTCCTGTATCCCATTTTTCGCATTATATTTAATGAGATGGTCTTATAAGAAATGCCTATATTATACAAATACCGAAAAAAAAATGCATAAGCAGAAAGGCGATCAAAAAGAACAAATAAACAATTTTAGGATAATCATAAACAGAAATTTGCATTTAAAAGGACTATTTAGATTGAAGCAATTAAAATGACACTTATACTATACTGCACACATGCACACACATATAATATATGTAAGTAGAGAATATTTAATAATGGCTAACCCATTTCAATGTGTTTACCACTGTAAATAAAACAATTCGAATATCAACAGGCAAGAACAACAACAACAACAACAATAATTTACTATATTTTGTCAAATATAAGATTGTTGTTGTGTTGTCATCATCCAAATTAGCACAATGAAGGAAGCTATATTGTCCTCTCAACGAGACATATGAAAGTGATGAAGTGCATTTGTCTCATTGGAGTACCTATGTATATATTGCAACTACTAAAACGTATGTATGTATCTGCATACATTCATACATCTGCATTTTTATGCTCCATATGTGCTTGTATGTAATTAATCACTTTTATATGGCATCAGTCTGTGCTGACGTACATGTACGTATGTGTTTGAGAACACTTAATAGTCACACATGCTATACAAATTCGCATGCACCCAATGATATGGTACATTGTTTTGCCAATATTTACAAAAAACCTGTAACCACAAACGAATTATCCCAGAAGACAACTAAATGCCAACCATGCATACTAACGAACTAACAGGCTAACACCTCATAACGATTACCACACGATGTACTGATATCCTGCTAGATGTGCACTTGCGAGTATGAGTGCATATGTGCTTACAAATAGTTGGACATAAGAAATGCTACACAATACATTGTTTTTATGATGCACTCGGTACACATACAATGGAGTGCTATGCAAGTAAGTATCTAGCCTACTTAAAAAAAATATTTACCATAAACAAGCATACCTTTACAGTCGTTTATTCGGCAACAATGAAGCCTAAATTATTTTCTACATACATACAGAAAAGTAGTGCACTATGAGTGATGCAATGTATACAGTAATGCAATTTTGATACTTGATCAACATCGGCCTGTGTTTGTGTTAGTATGTTCATGGATGATGAAAGCGTTTAATTGAGACACATACATCAACAGCAAGATGTAGGCGCACACGTACGATATCTATTGGAAATATGAAATCCTTCAAAAGGCATTATTAGCTTAGAATTCCTTCGTGCAACAAATTATTCGTTTCTCTTTCCATGAATACATGTGTATATGTAAAAGCTCAGGGTTATTTAAAAATGTCTACCTGTTCCTGTTTCACCTGGGTATCAATCATTTGGTGTCGTTAGGTACTACAAGGTAAAGGGTTATCCATTTCGCGGTTTCAAAAGTTGTTAACACAATTTCTTTCTTTTTCAGTTCAAAGTCTGACATTTGCGAAAATGGATCGCTTAACTATCCCACAACGCATTAAAATTGTAAAAACCTACTACAAAAATGGTGATTCTGCCACAGCCACATATCGTGCTTTAAGAGGAGATTATGGTTTACATAATCGTTCAACTACGCAAGCAATTGGCAAAATTGTGAAGAAATATGAAGAGACTGGATCGGTTACAGATATTGTAAGGCCTGTGCATCATCGTTTCGCTCGTACCACCGAAAATATCGCTGCTCTAAGTGAAAGTGTTGCCGAAGACCCGAATGTGTCGATTCCTCGTCGTTCTCAGGAATTAGGACTGTCTTACGGCACATTATGGAGTATTTTGCATTTGGATCTACACCTACATCCATATAAAATACAGCTCACACAACAACTGAAGCCAGCTGAACATTCACAACGTCGTAGATACGTCGAATGGGTGCTTGAACAACAGGCGGTGGACGGCGATTTTTCGAACAAAATTTTCTTCAGCGACGAAGCACATTTCTCACTCGGTGGGTATGTTAACAAACAAAATTGTCGTACTTGGGGTTCGGAGAATCCTCAAGTAATTGAAGAGAGGCCACTACATCCACAAAAAGTCACTGCTTGGTGCGCTCTTTGGTCCGGAGGTGTGATTGGACCTTACTTCTTCGAAAACGACGATGGAACGACTGTCACCGTCAATTCGGAGCGTTATGGTCATATGATAACTGACTTTTTTTTGCTTGCTATTGAAGAATACGACTTAGAGAATATGTGGTTTCAACAAGACGGTGCCACATGCCTCACAACTCGAGCGAATATGGCTTTATTGCAAGAGAAATTTTCTGGCCGCGTAATTTCTCGTTGTGGCGATATCAAGTGGCCACCAAGATCATGCGATTTGACACCGCTTGACTTTTTTTTGTGGGGCTACGCGAAAGACCGTATTTATGCAAATAAACCTTTAACTCTTGAGCACCTAAAAACCAACATTCGTCACGTTATGGCTGAGAAACCGCCCAATATGTGTCAAAAAGTGGTCGAAAATTACCTCAAAAGAATCGATGCTTGCAACAATTCGCGTGGTGGTCATTTAAATGATGTAGTATTTCACACATAATGTCAACGTTCAAACTATATAATAAAAAAGAAATATCATTATAAAAGATATTTTATATGTGTTTTATTTACATTTACTTTTGAAACCGCAAAATGGATAACCCTTTATATCTTAGAAATATATTGGATTTGAATAAAAGGGCATTATTTTGGAATAATCCTCATAATTTAATTTTAGTTGAAAGCACAGGTTGTGTAATAAACGTCTAATAACAGAATACATGAAGTTTCTCCATCACTTATCTTGACGGTTTCAACTACTAGAAATTCTAGAAAGCCAATTGAAATCACTATTTCAAAAAAATACGAAATCATTAATAAGTTTTTGGCATTATAACTTGACTTTAATTTCAGACAAAAAAAAATTAGCCAATATTCTGTTCACTATTCACTAAAATATTTTCATTAAACACAGTTTCATAAAAAAAACACACACTAAGAAGTGGCACCGCCAGTCTCAAAACCATTTCAAACTGTCTCTCGTGATGGCCGTATATACAATAAAGATGCAACCATAAATTTGGGTATAAGTCCACACAAAGTAATTGGTCAGAGCTTCTAACTAATGGATTGATTTCAGTGATTACCAATATTTCAACAAGTTAACATGTACTTAATGTGAGCAAAGCGATATTAGGGGAAACTGCAAGGCATATGAAATCACTAGTTGTGTATCTAACCCACCGTCTCATTGGAATTAGAAACCCTAATGTAGATACAGTGGTTAGTAGCAGCTTTTAGATGTGGTATGACAATTTAAAATAATATAAAAAAAAAAATAAATAAATATGTGGCACTTAAAGCCCCAAAGGGCTCATTGGCCGAGCTTCTCTTCCATTACTGTTGTGCGTCTTAAATTTGGACAGTATTAGAAGGGACCTACTTATTTTAACCGGTTCCGAACGGCAGAACACTTGTGACATCACTTTTTCTGAGCTTTGTCACAGAGTTCTTTTAGAAGCTTTTTCATGGCAAGTTGTTACTGTCCGAAGAATTGCCAATTGCTTGCCGACAGGTGGGTACCTTTCGAAAGAAAAATCTTATCGATATTAAATTTGTTATGTATCAGCCGGGGATTGAACCACGACCTACAGATCAGAAGGCGAACACACTAACCACTGAGCTACGGCACCTACTTATTAAAAATAATATACAATAGAATAAATGCAAAAAAATAATACTAAATATTTTCCTAAAAGTACAACAAATAATTACTACCTCTACCACTAAAATTCTATTTATTTTTACATTATATTCTTGAATATTTAGTGAAACAACATTTAACTTTTTTAAAGCAAAAATGTGTATGTCAAGTCTTACTCTTTTGACTAAGTTATAACGCAATATATCCTAAATTGGATTGTACACAAAATTTCGAACACAAAAATGACGGTTATAAAATTTTAAATAAAAAAATGTGTTCTCACTAATTTCGACTGAGTTCAACCTGTAAATAAAAATTACGCCTAGGCCTTCTTGTGGCTATTATCACAACTCAGTGTCTCACTTGCAACCATGTAGTTCTCTCAGAACACTTTTGTACAGAAGAAGATAACACCATTACAACTGACGCGTTTGTGACGAGAGTATCACATATCACTTTGGAAAATATTAACCTAAGGTAGTCAATGTTAATGAAAACACTCATCTAATCGTTACCTGGACATCTAACCAGAACTCATAATTCGAAGGAACACAACAGAAATCTCAATTCTCGAACGGATATTGTGATTGTGATTGTGAGGTGTAACGTTTACCGTATTTATGGCAATATCTCTCTCTCTCTCTCTTTTAAGAAGATGTGTATCGACACGTCCATACATATTACCAGAAAGAACATAAAAATTACTAAAACCAAATTTCTTCTTGGTACACACTTTACATATGTACATACAACACATAACCTATATTGTAATACAAAAAATTTATATCAATTTTATACCAAAAACCATACAAAAATTTAAAGTAATACCTGCTGCTTTAAACATTGTTCCTTAGTAAATATTCATCGGTTATAAGATAAGATGACCATAGGTATTTGGTATGTAGTTCTCCAAAGTACGAGTATGTATGTGTAAAGTCTGTTAAAAAGTATTTTCAAATGAATTGAGCTAACCACTTGCCATACACAAATACACACAGAATGTTATTGTAAACTTTACGGAAACTTGTTGATGTTGAACGGTTGGTAGTGTTCATATGCATGTAGGTGCGATCATAGCAAATAAACTACCTGCTCTTTGTTGTCGATGTTTCATTTCCGCTTCCTGCTTCTGTATCCACTTGAAGTCCTGAATTACAATTTTCAATTACTGATATACAATTCTTTTACTTATTCTGAAATGACAAACAATTTTTAATATCTCACTACTGCTGCAGAAACTACTACTCCTAGTCGGAATATGCAATTACGTTAGAGATTCAGATGGTGTATGTTTTCCTGGTCAATAGAAAATTTGAATAAATTCATTTTAAATTTACACCATTTACTATCTGATATCATATCTGCTGCATATGCATTGGAAGAAGCTGCTCATATGAATGCGTACGAGTTTGGAAATATCCACATCGATAAATTTAGCTGCAAGTAAGCACGATAGAATGGTGTAGCTGATATTTACAATACGTAGGTACTTCCTCTCGTACATAAATGTAGCTACTTCTAGTTATTGCCAACCACAGTTTAGTGTTATAATTTCCGTTTTGACATTTACTTACGTTACACCATTACGTTGCGCTCAACCATATGGCATACAGTCGCCGTACCTACATGTATCCCATGGCTACTTGTGCATTTGTACTTCTCTTTGATGCCATTGGTAATACTTCATAAATAGTATATACCTACATAGTACTTACATGCTGTTTGTGCTCATTTCACACACAAGATTGCATACTAAAGTGTTTCCGGTTGCATGCTTCATGATAAATTGCTTTTACATGCCACTTCTATGCGTATGATGCACCATCTGGTTAATTACAGTGCGTGTAACATCACTTTAAATCGTAAATATTGTCGCAATTATTTGCTACAATTAATTATGGTATTATACACACATATGCATCAGTAATATTCGTCAGCGATTCTTGATGATATGTGGTCGTTTATTCTAGTACTCTACAGCTATCAGCTATCAGCATTCTCAATCACGACTAACTTCTCTGTCTATGTCAATATCTAGTGTCTCTGAAATCGTTAAATTATTTTGCACTACCGCACTAATGGAAAACAATTTAAAATAATTATTATTTCATGACATTTACAAACTCCCCATTACGTTTAACACTCATCATTACAACACAAAGTAACTGATCATATACACCCCTCCTCATTTCCTGTCTAATACTATAGATATACGAAATTTCGTTAACACTCCAGTCCTTTGGGTAATACTTACAATGATTTGGCTCATCGCCTTTTCGAATATGTTCTGCCAGCATGCAGCATGTAGCAGTTGCTCAACAATACAAATAGCATTCGAAACAAGTTATTCGATGCAACATTTTCAATGCTGGCGCGGTCTTCTCTTCATCTCCTTCTTCTACTGCATGAAGTTTTTTAGCTAACTTGCTCATGTGCATTCGTCCGTTTCAAAGTTAACATTTCAATAAGTTTTATTTGCGTTCCCCTGAGGTGAAAGATCGAATTCTAATTTATTTTGATTGCTCATGCATTACATGATGCTAAGTGAAAGTTGTATCCTGAAATCTTCTCTTTAGAGAATTTCGTTCCTTTGTGCTGCAAGTTGCAAACACGAGTGCAAGAAGTGAGGGTGAGGAAGTGAGGAAAAAGTTTCGTTGCACTATTACTAATGTGTGCCATACGATAACAATTTAATAGGTAAACATTTTTAAATAAATTTGGTTGGTTTATTTATTTGACACATTTGTTGTTGTTGTTGTTTTTTTCTTTCAATTCAATTAGGTTTTACACCTCCTATGAGCAATTGCCATTTATGGATGTTTACTTTGAAAAAAACTTTAAGAGAGAATGGTATTTTAATACATTTTTCTGAGCACTACAATAGCCAAGCTGCTATCAAATTCAAGTCTCAAGTTAATAGTCTCTCAAACATGGACTATCTCTGAATGAGATGGGGAATTTTTGCAACGTTTTGCAAGTTCGATAAGATTGGCACACAGTAATTGAAAATTATGACCTTTAATTTTACTGATAGTCCACAAATTTCCAATATATCTTATTGCAGTTTCTTGATCAAGTCTATTGGAAGCGATCAAGGAAAAGCACGTACTCAACAGTGAGTAACAAAAAAAAATGTTCGAACTCATTTATACTATTTCGATATTTATTTAGATTAGCGATATATGGCTTTAAGTGGATCCTATGTAATATGGATCTGAGCATTATCTACAAGTGATGTTTAGTTGATTTTTCGCTTATTCTTCAGGAAGAAGACAAAGTTTTTGAAGAAAGTGAAAAATGGGTAATAAAGAGCTGCGTGAATGTATTCGAATGATTCTCTTTACTCTCAAAACATGTTCAATATTTGCAAAACATATCAAAATAGAATGAGAATGAGTGAGAGTAAAATATTAAGCAAATAGAGCACTCCACTCATTACATGTACAAGAAATATTCCATACATTCGTTTTTTTTTTTCTTCAAATAAACGAATGTTTGAGAGTACTACGAGAGTTTGAGCATACTGCGAGTGGTTGTACGCTATAATTGTTGTTGCATGACAGGCACTGATGATTTGTATTACAGCGTCTTGCCGGGTCATGTTGTCTTATCTACTGTATTTTTTGCTTATATGTATTGTAATGTAACATAGAAAAGCAAAACGAATATTTAGAGTACTCTCAAATACTTTACCATTCAAATACATTCTATGAAAACGAAAAACCACTCCATACCATTCTATTTCTATTTTATTCATTCTAATTCGTATTTACTTAAAGAGAATGAATGAGAGATTTTATTCTAATATCAATAGAGTGCTTTGAACATGCAAACGATTACATTACTGCAGCAATCTAATAGTTAATAGGCAAAGTTGCTGTAGAAAACACATATTTTATTGTATTGAAATCAACAGAAATGGAATAAAATTGAGAACGCACGGTATGCAGTATTTATTCTATAATTAGATATATGATTAAAAGAATTCGAACCAAGCACTGTGCTTGTTGCGACCGTCAATCCCTCAAATCCCTCAAGAAAAGTGGTACAAAACTCTATCACTTACTTACTTATGTGGCCATAGCAACCGAATATCGATTTAGGCCGAAAATAACGTGCTTCGCCAGCCATCTCTGTTCTTTGGCGCCAGTTAGGAATTCCAAGAGCCGTCAGGTTCTCCAGTACTTGGTCTTTCCACCGCAGGTTAGGTCTTCCTCTTCTACGTCGTCCTCCAGCGGGTTCCGAATATAACACCTTCTTAGCTGGAGCGTGTTCTTCCATTCGCTCGACATGACCTAGCCAGCGCAGCCGCTGGATTTTGATGCGCTTTACTATATCATGGTTGTACCTTATTCGGTACTCGCCATTAACGCAAATAGGTCCAAAGATCTTGCGTAGGACTTTTCTCTCGAAAACTCCAAGCATTCGCTCATCCGAGGTGGAAATTGTCCAGACTTCAGCACCATATGTTAGGACAGGCATGATGAGAGACTTGTAGAGTTTAGTTTTCGTTCTTCGAGAGAGGGCTCGACTTCGCAATTGCTTACTCAGCCCAAAGTAATACCTATTAGCAAGAGTTATCCTACGCATAATCTCCAGGCTGACGTCATTACAGTTGTTCATGCTGGTTTCAAGATAGATAAAGTCCCTTATTACTTCAAAAGCGTAGTTGTCAACAGTGACGTGCTGTCCAAGACGCCGGGACTCTTTGTTTGTTCACGCTAGATACTTCGTCTTGCCCTCGTTCACCGTAAGACCCATCCGACGCAACTCTCTTTCCAACTCTGAGAATGCTGCACTGACTGCTCGCGTGTTCATGCCGATTATGTCAATATCGTCGGAATACGCCAGCAGCCTGACACTTTTGTTGAAGATAGTGCCATTGTGTCGTAGATCAGCAGCTCGTATTATTTTCTCCATAATAAGATTGAAAAAGTCGCACGATAACGAATCAACTTGTCTGAAACCCGTTCGGTATTAAACGGTGCGGAGAGGTCCTTCCCAATTTTCACTGCACAACGGGAGTTATGCAAAGTCGAATGAGCTTTGCAGGAATACCGAACTCAGACATTGTTGCGTAGAGGTAATCCCTTAACGGACCGTCGAAAGCGGCTTTATAATCAACAAATAGGTGCTGTGTGTCAATCTGTTTTTCTTGGGTCTTCTCCAGGATTTGCGCAGTGTGAAAATATGGTCGATGGTGGATTTACCAGGTCTGAAGCCACACTGTTACGGTCCAATCAGGTTGCAGAGCATAAGCTTCAACCTTTCACACAGTACGCTCGATAGAACCTTGTATGCGATGCAACAAGGACTTATTCCACGGAAGTTGGCGCAAATTGTGGGGTCTGCTTTTTATGTACAGGACAAAGAACACTGAGCCTCCAATCATCAGGCATGCTTTCATCCGACCATATTCTGCTTATGAGCTGGTGCATGCAGGAGAACAGCTCATCGCCTCCGGTCTTAAACAACTCGGCAGGCAGGCCATCAGCACCTGCAGCTTTGTTGTTCTTCAGCCTTAAAATGGCCGTTTCAACCTCGTCATAGTCGGGTGTTGGAACATCAACACCATCATCAGTAATTGGGGTTATCGGGTTATCTATCACCCTTTGTGTTCATTTTGACAGCTTCAAATTTCTTCTGTTCTCTTGTAAAGGTTAACGCTTAAGGTGAATATCTAAAAAGAATAGAAATTCATCGTACTGTGTTAGCTAATATAAGAGATTCATATAGCAATCTGATGTTGAAGCTAACAATCAACTAATCTTCTTGATTTAAATAAGTAATGTTGAACAACTCTTATATAATGCAAATCCTGATATGAGATTAATTTATATAAAATCATATTTTGATTCGTGCAGTAGCTATGTAAGAAGAAATATAAATGCACATGTACTATTACAAAACATGAACTTACATCAAACAAAGCATAAATTATTAAAGTGAATTATTTTTGAAGACTTTCTATGTAAATGTACTTCTGTATACACATAAATAATGTGGTTTAATACTTTATTGTGTTTTTTGTGACAGCAGTAGACAGGAGACATTTCGAACATAGATCCCCTGATCTATATATGTATAAATCAGGGGATCTATATATGTATGGCTTAGCGTACCACTTAAACTATTTACTCTTTAAGATTATTTGCTTGTTCGTCATACTTTGTTGCTGTGTGGAAAAGCTTGAATCATTCTCCTTTAATGGTTATAGAATACCTTAAATTGCTTGTAGCAACAAATAGAATTTAAATATATTTTCTGTATTTTTGCAAGTGTCATATACCCACATACATATATACATGCATTCGAGTATCTAGCTATACAAACATATGCATTAAAAAAATTTTGTAATTTGTTCCTTTTGGTTCTTGCCATTTCATAAATTATTTTTCGAAGATTTGTAGTTATGCAAAAATCTAAAATAATATTTATTTTATTTCAAATATTTTCTCTAAGAATCTTACACTTTTATCATTCACGGAAGTTATTATTCATTTCAGGCAAAAATATGTACAAATATATGAATTAGCTATTGCTTATTTAAGTTTCTTCTATTTATTGTGAATTTCCATCTTTTGATGTTAGTTTTATAATTTATTATCGAAACAATACTCAAAGAAGCATTTGTGTGAAGAATGCATTTGTATATGTGTATACACAAGTGTCTTATGTTAGATAAGCAATAATTAATTGCAACTAATCGAATAGGTAGGTATACTTGTGGTACGCATACAGTACACCACAATTCATATGTACACGCACACACACACACGCATACACGTGTCTTAAAGAACATGCAAATTTATCAAAAAACTCTCTCTACGATGCCACATATTGCTTATCATGAAAATTATAAATCATTTTGAATATGTAGAATTTTTCCAAATTACAAAATAAATACCCACATAGATACTCGTAAGACTATATGTAATTTTATTATAGATTACTCATACGTACAGGTAAATGTGACAATTGTCGGATTAAAAGCAATATTAATCATTGACATTAAAGCAATGGCAAGTTTCTAGATTACTAGTATATTATACTCAAAAAGTGAGTATTATAGCTCAGTTGGATATTGGGTTTTATTTCGGGGAATGAGTCGTACGTTGGTCGTGAGTTCGATGCGAAATTCTAATTTAATATTAGAAAAGGTCTTTGTACATAAAAAACTCGAAGAGAATCGGTACCACCTTAATCTAAATGGAACATCATTTTAAAAACTTACCTACAACCTCCTCACCAGGCAATCAAAATTGCGCATGTCCACTGCAAGCGACAAATATGATATTTTGATGGAAAATTTTCTTCACATTTTATTAAGAACTGTTATCTAACTTCTCTTATGTTTCATAATAGGGAACAACAAATTTATATAAATGCTGCAGTAATTATTGTAATATTGGTCCATGTTGGTCCATGTAATTATTGTGAAAATCCAACTACCACACCAAAAACACCGAAAGATAACTCACAGCAGCTGGTATTATTTTAAATCAATGAGGCAATTGAGAAATCGAGCCAATTATTGAAGATCACAATTTATAACTTATTATGTCCTTCTGGCGCAGATGTATGAACAAGATTTGTATCTTCCGCGAGTCTTGAATAAGGCTCAACCACAATCTGAGAGAACTGACATGGCTACAGTCAGGCAGCTTCAATTCACTGTTACGATCTGATTGAATGAATGAATACAATTGTTTCAGGTACCGGGCATGCATGTCGAAGAATGAATGAACGAATAAAGTGCTTGTGAGCCTACCAACGCTTAGAATATACTTTGCTTAGAGAATACTTTAAATGCCACCATAAGGGAAAAAGAATTTACATCAATGTCTCTGTGGAGAATTTTGAAAAATTCTAGATCGATTATTCAATAAATCACTTAAGGAATTTGAAATTTGCTCATAATTGGCATTCTGACTTGACAAGCTATTTTAATTGAAAGAGAACGCAGTTTACCTATTGAATATGGTAATTGAATGAGAAATGGGTCATACTTTCTTTCACTCTTATTGTGTTTGTTTAGTGTAAATATAACAGATTTCAGATTTTTCAGTTTATATTTCATCTTTTGCTTCTTTATGCCACAAAAATTTTATTACGGCTAAACCGAGTATTATACCTTCATCCAAGCACCTAACGTGATAAACTCTAAGGCCGATATTATAATTGTATTTAAATGCCATGTTTGCATAGGCATATGTCCATTTATGAAGTATAAATACCATATCAATAACAGTCAACACATCTCTTTTAAACCACTATAGCTTGATGACGCTCAAGCTTCTTTAAGTCAGATAATCATGTGTGTCAAGTGCTACTTGAAAACAGGTACAAAATTAATTAATCAACCTCAAGAGATTACAAGGGTAATGCGAAATCCTATGAATTGTTTAGATGAAATTTGTACATGTTGACATATTAATTGAATACACTCATATATATGTATATAAAATTAATATGCAAATATGAAACTATGAAAGTAAATACAATTAAATGAATTAAGGTCTCATCTCTGCCTTTAGCAATGCCTTTTGTATGTTAGTACACGTATGCTTAAAAAAATGTCCTTATAGTATATTGTATCACAATACAAGTACTTAATCCACATAAATGGTATTGTAATTCGATAATCGTAGTATTTGATAACATAACATAATGAATTAATTAACAATACAATATGTTACGTGTAATGTATGAATCACTAATACGCCATGAGCATGAATGTATGTTGTGTTTGTATGCAAACAAAACGGCCTAAGTATACATATATATTTTAATTTCTATTATTACTCTTAATTAAGCTGTAAAATGTATATTTATTCACAATATTTTTTTTTTCTTTTTCATACGAGCATATGCACGTACGTATGCAGCATAGAAATGTACATACTTATATCATATAAACAATAAATCATTTACATATGTATACGCACGCAAATGAAAGTTGATAATTGATAACTTAATTGACTGCTACTGCTGCTAGCTACTACTTTTATTGTTGGCGTTTACTAACACGACCACTCTGCTTACAGTATTTGCATAAATATTATATTTAAATGCAATACCACATTCATTTGGTTGTGGTATTAGCGCTTGTATTCATCCATACGTATAATAAATAAATATATACGCTAACAAATAAAGCATAACACATAACATAAATAAAATAACACATGTTGGTGTAAAAATCCACAAATGGTCCTGCTTCTAGGACGGTTATATCACGAACGGGTGAAAAGTATGCAAACCTCGAGGACCCATCTTGGATATAAATGCTATTCAAAAATTGCTCTCAACAAACTATATTTGTGTAAAGCCGCTTTGTACAAAGCTAAATTATAAATGTCAGACGACTTACTTTGTTTATACCGATTTTTCAAAACAAGTGCCTAAATGTATGCTGCAATTTTATAGAAATAGGATTTGATGTGTTTGAAACAGAGCTGTAAAAGTGTAGTCATTTTCACTATTAATTCTTTTATTTAAAAAGCTGAAATTTCTTTTTTTTAGCATTCAGTATGTGAAGATGGCTGCAGCCTAAAATGAATGGAAGTAGCGATATCCAAAAAAAAAAAAATTAACTCTGTTCATATGCTTAATTTGCTTTTTTACCACATTCATATTACAAGAAGGAAGCCTTTTGAAGCATAATGAATTGTAAATATTTTTTATTTTGGCCATATTGAATTATAGTTTTCTACGTATGCTTTGCCCCACAAAGAAAAACTCTCTTATTAATCATTATTAAAATCTAATTATTAGTTTGACTCCCACATGCTATGAAAAACCGACAAAACTAAATGTTAAAACATGATTTACAACAAAAGTATGAATTCTATAAAATCAGTTTTGATCATAAAAAATAATGATCATAGTTATTCTAAATTTACTAAATTGTGTTATTGAGACACAACACTCACGTACACAACCAAAAAATGTGTACGTGAGAGAGATGCCGGTGGGCTCATACCTTGGTTGAGTTGCACCGCTGAGAATTTAGTTACCGACTGCTTCTTGATTTCTAACAAAACTTAAAGTTATTTCGATATATGTACATGTACATCAAGGCACTGTGCCCCCTAGGGCATTACTATGGCGGAAAGAAAAGTTTTTCATCCAAACTACTACACTTCCGGTTGGCCCTAATTTAATGAACAAGCTTTGAAGTTTCTTAGAAAAATGATAGAGAAAAGTTTCAATTAATTGAATAGCATAGTTGATCTTGTAAACTTAAATAGGGTTTGTGCAAAGCATTTCAAATAGGGAAAAAGGCAATCACGATTCTGAACAAAAGTGGACATTTGTGTATCATTTAAGAAAATAAAAATCACTGCTACAAAAAATCATTTCCAAATATTTAATTATATATTATTAACTCAATTAGATAATTTTTAATCCTTCTTGATTAAAATATTGGTTTAAAAAATATAATATATGCAATAAAATGTATTCGGTAAAAGCAAATTATCTTTATAAAATTACCAATTATTTCAATAATGCAGGAAATATAAATATATGTATGCTTTATTCCATGACATATTATTATTTACAAACAAAAATAAAAATAATAAATATGTGGCACTTAAAGCCCCGAAGGGCTCATTAGCTGAGCTTCTCTTCAATTACTGTTGTGCGTGTTAAATTTTAGACAGTATTAGAAGGGACCTACTTATTTTAGCCGGTTCCGAACGGCAGAACCCTTGCGACATCACTTTTTAGATCTTTGTCACAGAGTTCTTTTTAGAAGCTTTTTAATGGCAAGTTGTTACTATCGGAAGAATTGCCAATTGCTTTCCGACAGGTGGGTACCGTTCGAAAGAAAAATATTTTCGATATTAAACTTGTTATGCATGAGTCGGGGATTGAACCACGACGTACAGATCAGAAGGTCAACACACTAACCACTGAGCCACGGCACCCACCGTTATTATTATTTACACATATATATATATATATATATATATATATATATATATATATATATATATATATATATATATATATATATATATATATAAAATAACGTTAAAATAGGACACACGACAAGTGTTCTCATATGAAGAGAGTGAGTTTCCTTTGTTGGGAAAATGTTTAAACCTAAAAAACAAAAAAAAAACGAAACATTTTGATAAAAAAGTTTCTTAGAGCAGTTAATCGCAGTGTCGCAGTGCAAGAGGAATTCATGAATTGTTGCATATAAGTTTTGTGCGAAGTTACAATGAAATGTGATATACTAAAAATAATATAAATAAATTGATTATATTACCCCAGAAGAATTCGTCACTGATAGGTTTTGCTATTCATTATGCTACGGAATTAAATTGCTGCCAACTTCCATTCCACATTCATACACATCCTCGAAAGGAAAACCAAAGAGAATAATAAGAAAACAATTTCAAATGGATTGAATAATTTAAGATAATGTCATTGTTAAGGTAACGTCATTAATCTAAATGGAAAAACGTACAAAACAATATGCTGAAGTTTATTCAGCCATCAGGTATACATATATTGAGTATATGTAAATACTCAATGAAACAAATAAGCAAATGACAAAAAAGCAATGCACATTCTCATACCTGCAATGTATTAAGGATACTCAGTCTGTATATGATAGAAGCTATGAAGAAACGCTTAAAAGTTGTATTTTTAATTAAAATAAAATAAGAATGTAAAAATACAATATCTGCTAAAGCACATACGCACACACATACTCATACATGCAGATGCGTATGCATGTACCAATGCATACGAATGTACATATATACTTATTACAATGTACAAAGGTTGTGCATTACATGCGCCATTAAATTTCCTTGTGCAAATACATATGTATATAAAAGGAAATAAGAAATAAGGAATGAAAAAATAAAATAAAATAGCTGAACAAAAAGGAAATGCGTGTATGTACACGCATGTTAACACAACGCGAATATTGTGGTTAATGATGGTGGTGATGGCATTGATGTTGCCCACAATAAATAATTAACGCACATGGCATTTCCAGCAACATCACCACCACTACCACCACTTGTGAAATAAGTTCATCCAAACATGCGTATGTACATACCTGAATGTAAGCAATACAAGCTTGTATTAAACAAGAACAGTGATTTTCTTATACTGCAATTATTTGCAAGTATTTCGAATGAGCAGAAAATACTAACAAACAAGAGCAATGCAATATTATATTTTAGAACCGTGCTGCACAAGATGAAAATCTACGGAGCCAAACAACTAAACACGTGCGAGCCTGCAAGTGAATTTGTAACAGAATTCTTCAGAGCTAATGTTCTCCGTAATGCGACAACAATGACCGCCACATTTTACCACCATTTCACCATTTCGTACACACTTAAAAGCAGCCAACTGCGTGCTTTCATATGTGTGTTGTAAAGAGTCAAAAGAGCCAATTGAGCTTCTGATTGGACTTTGCTCTTTTGGAACAATTACGTTTATAATATTGTGAAAATACACGTATAATTTATGTAAAACTTATTTATAAAGTCATAATATAGCTAACACTCAACAGCACATGCTGTTTTAAATGAAACGAAAACAAAAAAATAAACATTTGTTAAAAGAAAACCCACCTACAGTAGGTACACAATTAGTCGATACTCGAACCAGAAGAAATTCAACAAAAAAAAAAAACAAACAAACACAAACAAACAAACCGAAAGAAACATTTGCAGAGTGCCTAAGTAAAAATATGGAAAATAAAAATTAAATAACAAAACTGCTGTATATTGCCACATTACAAATGCGAAAGATGCAAAAACGCGGAAATGCGTAAAAATGCAAAGTTTGTGCTTCCATAAATAATTGTTACAATTTTGTGCCACAGTGAAGCGTACATAAGCACACAAACCACATAACTACAAAAAAAACAGAAATCAGAACAAAAAATACCATTAGTAACAACAATGCAAGCGTTAAATGCCTTTTTACAATGCTTGAATTAATTACAAATGAACTTTTATTAGAGACTCCATTCGAAGAACATTAGACATCAGTATGAACAAACAAAAAAGTGCTGAAGCGGGGCTGGTAGCAATGTAAAACATTAAAAAATCACCATTTAAAATGTTAAGTTAATTAAATTAATGAATTCGCTCTTACGATTCTATTCTATTTTACTATCCTAATAACAGCGTGTCATGTTCTCTTGATAGATACATACCACATGTAACCACAATTTTAGAATTGAATTTGTAGTGCCAAAGTGAATAATTATAATAATTTCAACTTTAAGTTCTTTTCAGGTTTTTTATTTTATAATTTAAAATATCGTTACTAATGTTGATAAATATGTTGCTGCGAAACTATTTAAGATGTGGGAAGTAAGTGGATCAAAAGAGTGAAGTGATCAATTTTTTAGATTACATTAGCAAAGAGAAACTACATACAAGGAGCGACAATTATGTATTAAGACTCGAACCATATCTCAGCAACCAAGCGCGCCATCTATGTGTGAGCACATGCGTTTTCAGCTTCAACCTTCGTCTCCTAACTGTCAAAATTTCATGTCATTTGGTTGACATTTCATGTTTATTGACATTAATTTTAAAAAACACGTCTTCGTTTGATGTTGAAATTTTAACATGGAGCAAAGAGCGGTAGTTAAATTCCACGCAAAAATTGCTAAAAGTGCATCAGAAACATTTGGAATGATGCAGCAAGTGTATGGCGATGCTTGTTTATCAAAATCAAATGTTTTTATATGGCATAAACGGTTTGTGGATGGCAGAGAGTCGCTGGAAGATGAAATGAAAGAAGGCCAATTTCAGTTCGGACGCCGGAAGCGATCCAGAAAGTTCGTGATTTTATTACAGAAGACCGCAATGCTTCAGTGAAAATGATGGAAGAGGCCTTAAACATCAACATAGAAACTATCCGACCCATTCTTCACGAGGATTTGGGCAAAACAAAGGTCTGCGCAGGATTTGTTCCACACACATTGACCGAGAACCAAAAATTAATGAGAGTCAGTCATTCCAGAGACATAATTGCAGCTGCAGAAAATGATCTAAACTTCCTGAAAATAATTGTTACCGGTGACGAAACATGGTGTTTCCAAAACGACCCAGAAACCAAGCGTCAAAGTGCGGAATGGAAATCAAAAAACTCACCACAAGCCAAAAAAACACGAAAAGTTCCATAAAAAATCAAAACAATGCTCATCACATTCTTCGATATCAAAAGAATTATCCACAAAGAATTTGTTCTAACTGGTCAAACAGTTACTTTCGCATGTTACCTCGAAGTTTTGAAGCGATGTCCTGAGTCCGTCGTATTCGACCAGAATACCGCGATCCAAAAACTTGGTCTCTGTTGCACGATAATGCGCCGAGTCACACAGCACTCATTGTCCGTCAATTTTTGGCTCGGGATCAGGTATGTGTGTTGAATCACCCGCCGTATTCACCTGATTTGGCACCGTGCGACTTCTTTTTGTTCCCAAAACTGAAATTGAAGTTGAAAGGATACTTTTTTGATGACATTCAGACCATACAACGGGCTTCGACGAGGGCACTGGAGGAAATTCCGTAAAATGAGCTGAAACACGCGTTTGAATCACTATTAAATCGATGTAACAAGTGTATTGAATCAGCTAGCTGACGAATCATTATATTACTTTTCGGTTGTAATGTACCCGTAACATTTAATGACTTCAATTAGATTATCATAAAAAACGTTAGCTTAATGCGTAAGCCAGACTACTGCATTATCAAGCTTTATGCCGTTTGTTGGGTTGCTATCACAGTAGTCACCCATTTTATTGTGAAAATAATAATTCGAGTTGTTATTGTTAATTTAATTAATTTTTTATATAAATACTATCAAATATTTATCAAATTTCTAGTTTGAACGTAGTCATTGCAACATCTATTGTACAATTACGAATAGTTCTCAATTAGTCGAAAAGAATTTATTTGGACTATTTAAAAATGTTTAAAGTTGTTGGTATTTATATTTTCAAGATTTTCAAATGCTGATTTCTTTTTGTTGAATAAAATAAGGATAAGGAATCGCCATTAGTCGTACTCTAATAAGCCAAATTTATGGAACTGTTAGTGACGAAAGTAGCGTCCCGTAATCGCGCCGCAAAGGAGTTTGAAACCTTCTTCTTATTTTTTCCTGTTGAATATAAGAAATTTCGCCGTATGTTTTGAAACTGTATGGTCACGATTTGGAAATGGTTTGATGATTATCTAGTTCTTTATAGCGCTGTGTTTGTCCTGTTTTATGAAGCCTGCATCTGCTTCTTCATTGCCGCTGTGACATCAATTCTCTGGCACTCATTATCAAAAGTATATTGTTTGATTTAGCCAGATGCTTCAGATTATCGCAGCATTCGAGTGTTAAATTTTTGTTTCAAAATGTCGCCGTATAACACCTAAAGCAATCCGCAATCCATCTGTCTCCACAACATTTTCAATTTGATCGAATAGTATCGAATATTTTCAGAAAGTCTTTGTCGTTTGGAATAACTTATTATGACCTGAAGTTTAGTCATTCATCTATTTTCTATACCATGATAAATAGAAAGTGCAATGATTCATTCTTGCTAATAAATGATTTAATTTATTTACCCTAGAGAAATTTTATTTATTTAATAATTAAATTGTATTTGAAACAACTACTTTTTGAATAAGAAAAAGTTTATTAAAATTTTTTCAAAATCGACATAGTACATAGCTTTTGTTTTCAGTCTTTCAAATTTGAATATTCTATTTTCCAATCGACCATAATGCCACACAATTTTAACATAAATCTCATCGATCAAAATGCAGCGATTTAAACAATTTGAATTTAAATGAGTATATGTACGAATATCTAATACAATAGACATTAGCAATGGCTTAAAAACAAATATTGTATGCTAACGAAATATTTCAATATTATCAATATTGGAATGATGGTGTTATCCACATAGTTTCTATACAGACGTTCCCACATAGACATAGTCATATAAGCGATGTTTAAAAACTCCATCATACCATCTCATAACTACTTACCATACATCGTGGTATATTTTCCAACCAATTTGTACCAATGCAATTACAACCACATACACATTCCAATACATACATACATCGTTGTAACAGTGCGTGCGTGTTATGTTGCTGCTCTTCAACACGTTTGTCCATCTAAATTCACTGCATGCACGTGAATAATACATATTTATATATATGTAGGTACCTCCATACATACATAAATACATATATGTACGTGTAAGTAGGTATGCTGGCCAATTATGTTAATCTACAATACTCGATTTTTGTACGTGCCACGTTCTTGATGGTGCTGTCGTTGGTGGTGGAGTTTGTGATGGTAGTAATGATAGCATTATGGCTACAGCTGCGTTAAATGCAACCAACAATGATGATGATCATGATGATAATATAGTATTTGTCACAGACGCAATCACACACACATGCTTCACATGTATGTGTGTGTGTGTGTGTGCGTGTTTGTGATAAGTCGCGAATAGCCTTTGTCACCTTGAACGATGCGCAAGCATAAAATGCATATTACCATGAAATTACATACGCACAAACATGTTGCATGTGTGTAGATACTTCTAATAAATGGACAATTATGTCACATACTAGTAGAGTGATTCGGCGTTATAGCCGAAGCAATTTTGCGTGTCACCAAAATATGAACGTACTTATGAGCATATACATAGGTTTTGTATATATATTTAATCCCTTTTATCGTGTGTGTGTGTGTGTGTGTGTGTGTGTGTGTGTGTGTGTGTGTAATTTCTCTTTTAGCCATGCTATTTTTATTTTATTTTGTATTATTTGGAGAAAATTGATTTAACATGAACGAAACGTTATGGTTAATTACAGGTGTTGCGGCGAAATTGTAATTACTAGCATAGCGAACACTTTGTGGCCAATACCAACCAATCAGCTAGTTGGAATTTGCGCGTATATATATATATATATATATATATATATATATATATATATATATATATATATATATATATATATATGTATTTCACGACTATTATTATTGTGATTATTTTTTCACAGCCGCGTATTTATCAATGCATTTGTATGGAATGGCATGTTACTCTTAATACGCATTGCAACGTCAAAACCAAAGCATATTTTATAGCTTTAAATGTCACAATATATTAACCCCTAAAAGTATGCAACTCATTTGGTATACACTCGAGTACATTACACATCAATCTATAGGTACTACCTACTTGCTATATTTATATGTAATAATAGAAAAGTAGGTAAACATGTGATAACCGAGTGTTTGCTATCCGGTCGTAAATATGAAGGTATAGTACATGCCAACCTATTTGCTATTCATATATGTACATACATATCATCATCTTTTCCCAAGTGGTCGTCATCATACGTTACAATCACGAGCACATATGACATTGGCGACGTTAAAGTAAAATAAGTTTAGAGAAAAATATTTAATCTAATTACCCATCACTATTTAGACTAATTTATTTAACCTTATTCCCACACTAAACACACTAACTAACTGACTAACTGGCACGCATACATATGCCTGCCTATCTATACCTAAAGAGTATGTGCGTAAGTTCTATTCTCTGTGTTTGTTTGAGTATATGACCCGCTTATGTAACTATTTAAATGTGAAATTATAAGCCGCTTTAGTAATTTTCGCGCCAGTAGTGCCTACTTACATTGCATAATTATCATATATACAGACGTTGTATAAATGTGCTGCTGCTGTGTGGTGTACATACATGTGTATTCCTCTTTTATTGTTTGTTAACCCAGTTTTTTTTGTTTTTTTTTTTTGTTTGCTTTATTCGTCTCCTAGCCATTCAGCTCACAAAACAATAGTGTCTCGGTGCGTTGTGCACCCTCTCATCATTTCCCACATTCACCACTCACTGTTGTAAGTATTCAAATGAAAGAATAGATACTCTGAAAGCCCTTCGCCTTTGGCAACCTTCAACTGTTGGTATTGTTAACGAACGAGTGAGTACAATAGGCATTTATTTATACGTATTTGTTGCTTGTCTAATGTTTCTACAGTTGTTGGTTATTACCCCACCAACTTGTTGTTTGGCACAAGTCAAAATGTCAAAAACACATTGTTGTTATTGTTGTTGTTGTTTTACTTTTTCTGCATTTCTCTGCTTCTTTGTACTTTTACTTGAGCCGAAAAATGATAGAATCAAAACAATAACAATACAAATAAGCTTTCTTTTCAGGTCTGAAGCTTTTTGTGCTCTTTTTCTTTTCACTTTGCACTCATAATTGAGTTGAGTATATTTTACAGTGGTTGTTTGTGTTTTTGTTTCTCTTTTGGCTTTTCTTTGGTTTTCTGCTTTGTGCGTAAACAGCTGCTTCTGACATTTGCAACAGCTGTTTTCGCACCTACATACATATACAGCTTGTTGTTGTTGTTGTTGTGGTTGTCGTTTCACCGATACATATATTCACATGTATGTATATTAGGTGGAAAGACTTTTATTTCATTTTGCTTCCATGTATGTACTGTAATTTGCCTTACTCTATCCTTTAGGTTTTTTATTGAAAAATACCTACAGAGAATGATTTTTGGTGTGTTGGCAAGCAAACCTTGCTAAATCATCAGCATTTAGTGTATACACATGTGTGCGCTACTCTCATTCAACATACTCTATTGAAATATCTTCATTTTACCAATTTTTTGTTTAGTTCTTTTATTTTTGGCTAGACACATTTTGCATTTCCTCTCTATTCATATAAGTTTACATATACTACGTACTCCAGACACGTCTAATGTCTCAATGTTTTCATTCAATTTAGTGAATGCATAGAAACTATTCACATGTATTATAAATACATATCTGTACACGGCATGGAAGTAGGACACACTTTTATACACAGTTTTATTGTAACAGAAGAGACCACATCGCATAGAAAATAGATTTGGTAGGTATAGTGCCTACATTTAAAATAGCTTCACAAAAATAAAATGGTATCGTATACCGGATGACTTGATATCAGACGAAATATTAGCTCACCAATTACCAATGGGATAATTATGGGCACATGTGATTATTTTTTTTTTTTGTTATACAAAAGGTATAAACAGTGTCACATCAGTGACACTGAGTATTTTTTGTACTCGGTAGTCTTTCTTAATGTTCACTTAGTATCAAGTACATTGGGGAAGTATTTATTTAAACCAAGGTTAAGCTCCCAACAATAACTAAAATGAAAATGTTGAAAACAAACTAACTGAAAGATGCAATCATCATATATGAAGTAAGAGAATCATCTTATAATTATACGGAAATTCAAAGTCAGCACCACCTACTCATTATTATCTCCTTACAGGGCCTGGGGCCGACCAAATTATACCCTGCATATGCAGAGTTATATATAAAAAGTTTACTCGAATATCCATCTTTTTCTTTTATTTCCACTTTTCGAGAAACAATTTTTGCATGTACTACTAATTTAGACCCGAAATATGGTTGACTTTGACGAAGTACTTTGTATGTTATGGGAGTTCTAAAAGGGATAATTAAAAGGAGGTTCCGAGACTTAGTATGGGAACTATATAAAAAGTTGGCGTGGCTTACCTCTTTCTTGTAAATCCAATTAATTTTTCAATATTAATCTACACCTTAAATTTGGTTGTCCTACGTTGAATAGTTTGTAAGTTATGGCGGTTAACATTTTTGTTTAATTTTCTCAACTTTGTATGGGAGCCCCAATAAGAGGTGGGCGTAGTACGCTGATTTTTTGCCAGATTATTTCCGACTACCATATTAACCTAGGTATTAATTATGATTGTTCTAGACAGAAGGATGCAGAAGTTACAGCTATCTCAATTTAAAAGAAATTCGGTCATTGTAAACAGTGAGCGTGGCGAGTCCGTTTCCTCTGAGTCTAGTTTCTCTTACAATACTAATCCATATCTTAAATCTGGTTGTTCTATGCTGAATAGTTTGCAAGTTATGATGGTTAACATTTTTTTTAATTTCCACAACTTTGTATGGGAACCCCAAGAAAGAGTGGGCGTGGCACACCGATTTTTCGCCAGATTATTTTTGACTACCATTGTAATCTAAGTGTCAATTATGGATATTCTAGACATAAGATTGCAGAAGTTACAGCTGTTTCAATTTAAATAAAGTACATACGCCTTGTATGGGAACTACTATAAAAAGTAGGCGTGGCTCGCCCATTTCTAGCGAGGTTATGTAGTAGTATAATGTGACTCTATGTGCCAAATATTGTTGTCCCAGGTGGTATATTAAGTGAGTTATAGCAAGTTAAAGATTTTGAAAATTCCGAGGTTAGTCGCTTTGAATGCTTGGTGGCTATTGACCGATCATGCCCAATATCAATCCCCTCCGTACCTGTTGATCAAAGGTTACTTATGCCAAATTTCGTCAAAATAGCTCAATATTTGCTCAAGTTATCGTGCGAACCATCCAGGTGACAGACAGACGGACGGACGGACGGACGGACGGACGGACGGACGGATATCGTTAAATCGAAAATTTAAGCGACGCTAATCACGAATATATATCTATATCTATATCTCCGGAGATTCCTTCAAGTGGTCACAAACATCTGACCGAAATGAATATACCTTGCATATGGCATTATGCAGGGTTTAAAAATGAAAATTATATTATGTAGACAAATTGTAAAAATGAATGTTTCAAGTATGCCTGTATTTTATTTGAATTTTTTGCTTACTTTCGAATTCAAATTCTTTTGGTATGACTTATAATAATTCAAATCCCTGGTGTTAAATATTTAACACTAAACTCCAAGTAATAAGGTCACTTTGATGCATCCATGAGTTGGCTTATTCATTTTGTATTATTTTTTAGTAGAATCGAAATATATTTCGAATACTTTTAACAAGTAGGTACTAGTAGCAAATACTTGACAATATCAATGCAATACTAATTATATAGGGTACATATATATGGTATAGTGGAAATATTCGGGTATGCCGATTTGTGCTGTGTTCCACGCAAATCCCAACTGTGTAATTGGCTCCTGTTTTCATGGAAATCTCTCTTTTTAGTCTGTTACTAGGCGCATACTTAACTACAAACACACACACATGCAGACACATCGCCAGCACGACAACCTGTTACATTTTCATTTACGCTCTGCGTTTCACACGACAGTACACGTACACACCCTCAAGTACACGTGGGTATGTATATAAGTAGGAATGTTCGTGTGCTTTTCTCGTTTCGGCATTTAGACTCAATTTTTATATACAAACAAAAAAATTATTTTGCAAATATTTTTGCACATTTTCTTCTGCATATATTTTTGTGTGTGTTGTTTTCTATATGAAAAACAGCAACAACAATAAGCAATACAATACTTATATATATATATATACAACGTGTTTAATAAGAGGCAAATTCCACTCAATTTATCATATTTCATTAGAAAAGCTCTCAGAATGTCTAAACGAAGGGAATTTCATTTAAGGCAGTAACTAAAAAACCATCATTGTACAATCACAAGTAATTACATTAATAGGTATATGTAAATAAGTGCATTCCATATATTTGTTGGAATAGTTAAATAATGTAAAGTTTTCCATATCATCACAAATGAAATAATCAACCATCGGAATCTATCGAATTTAGTGAAATATCGTCCTTCAGCAATCTGTATATTCTTTCGACGTGGCTATGTCTAAGGAACCCAAACAATATTCTGTGCAGGTGAGCTTATTTGACCAATGCATAGTATAGATATTTGTATTAGTGGATTTGTAATCAATTAATTAAAGAATTAATCTTCATGAAATGATTCTTATTATATGGAATTTTCGTATTAATGATTGATTTCGTTAGGAGGCGCGACTGGTCAATTGAAAAATAATTAAATTTATGCATTGTGCTCAGATACTAGTGGGTATTTAAGTATCAATGAATATGTATGTATTTGAAAAATTTCGCTTTTGAGATTTTGAAATTCTTTTGCAGTCGATAAGCCCTATCATAAACTAAATCAAAGAAATTAGTATTACTGAATATCATTCTTATTGCTTAGAGAATCATAAGTATAGTCGGTTTAGTCGGTTTAGAACAATATTTTTTTTTTTTAATGTAAATTAATTTTAATGTGCCATTATTATCTATTACCTTTTGTCATTTTTTGGATAGTTTCATATTTCCATCGATATAGAACTTCTATGGTTTTTCGGCTAAAAAGTTGACCAAGTGAATTTCGGCTGCTCTTCTGTCGGCCCTTTTTTTTCAAACAAAGAGTTTTGCAGCGACCGCAAAAAATGGTAGTCAGATAGCGCAAAATCTGGTTCATCAAAAATACACAGCTAACTGGAGAAAATTTTTGGTGGGTCACCAAAGAGGTGTGTGTGACTTGGCATTGTCATAATGGAATACAACACCTTCTCTGTTGGCCAATTATGATCGCTCTCTCTTGATTTCTTTATTCAAGTGGTCTAGTTGAGAGCAGTAGAGATCAGAATTAATCATTTCACCAGATTATACCAAATTATAATAGACAATCCTTCTCCTTCCAGATTTCCAGATCTAGATTTCGATGTCATTTGTGATAGGCCACCGGCCTTTGACTATGAATTTTTTCATGTAATATTCTATATGATCTCCCGCTCTGATTTGCTTCAGAAATGGATCGATTTTGTTGCGTTTCAGCTGCACTTTACTAGTGATAATGTTGTCAATCTAAAATTTTCCCGTTAATTCAGGTGGCCCCCAAACATTGAACTTTTTTAAATAGTCAGCATATTTGAAATAATTCCAAACTATCATGTGGTTGATGTTTAGTGCCTCTTCTACCATATATTCTGCAAACCGTTGTAGCTCCACCAATTCCAAAATTTTATCGACTGTTTTGACGGCCAGCCAGAGCGAGGTTCATCTTTGATATCGTAAATAAATCTACATTAGCAGTATATACAAGGTCCTTTGCTTAATATCCATTTCTAGATGTATACCGACAAGCGAATTCGCCTTAATTTCCACAATAATGAAGTCAGCAGCGAAAGAACAAAATATTCAATGAAACCGTAAACAAAGGATAAAAATACAATAAATATCATTTTAATTAATTCGAATTAATATTTATGTAGTTCATGTATGTTTGCCAAGTACTGACAAATAAAGTAAGAACATTGAAAATTAATGACTAATTTGTCTTGAAAGAAATAAATCGTATAAATTCGGTTTCTTAAAAATAATGCCGTTTTTTTTAATCGATTAGTTGATAAGAATCTTTTCTTTGCTGACATTGCTTTTAATTTATAGAAATTCCCTTTGAACTTCAAGTCGTATTATATTATTGCTCGGATTGCTCATGTGGGACCACAAAAATGATTCTTTTCCGATGAAAGCGTTCTCAAATATTTGAATTCAGTGACATTTTTGAAGCGTTAAAAAACTATGCTACCAGATTCTAAGAACTTATGGTACAACATTAATATCTGCTCATGTAATTACTTCAATAAAATTATCACCAGCTGCGGAGGCAACAATATAATCGTATGTTTTTATGGTAAATACAAAATTCTATTGTATATACACAATGGTAGAGTGGTCCCTTTTTATTGGTCTTCAAATTTAATGGAAAACATTTAATGTAGATGGCTTACCGAAAGGGGCACACTTGTGTCAACATATGCCTATTATGTTACCACATGGTCACAGTCCCTAGCTTGATAACTCCAACTATTTGCTGCTCATAATCAAGCGTTTTAGTTACCTCACACTTACAGTTGAAAAGCTTGTGAGGTTATCTGAATTATAGTTTTAAGTCATACCTAATTTTTTAAAGACCACTCTAATGAGAATATATAATATATGCTCCTATTTTGTAGTCAGCAGCAAATGCATATTTATTGGAATTTAGTAATTTGATCAACAATCTTGTAAACTGCATTAGCATTGGCAATAATGTCAACAACTATCAGCATGCCTTGCTTATGCGAAGCTACTCGTCGTACAATAATCATAGCGATTGTTTTGAAATCCAAATGCAAATTGGTTTTTTTTTTCTGTTGTTGCCTATCGTCCGTTAATCGGTTTAGTTGCTGGTTGGTTGGATGTCATTAAATTTGGTTGGCATTGTTTCACATTCGAGGTAAAAACTGACCCCTCAAGAGTGAATGAAGCTATTATTTACAATGATGCAATTCAATACAAGCCAAGAGCAACATTAATGGTAACAATAATAGTATGGGCAACTGCAACTGCAACTGCAATTGCAAATTGTAAATCTGCAATTTAAAGTGTAATACATTCATTACTACATATCTCCTTAGGAGGTGTCATTTATACCATCCATCTATCCATCTGACAATTTGAAAATGCTCCTTTGGCACATCACATGTTAAAAACTGGAATTACGGGAGCACTTTTTTTGTTAGCAATTAGCTGAACGAAATTATTATCCAACGTGATGCGTTGTAGCGAGCGTCCAATTGTTGCATGCAATAATTTAAATTAGAAGATTCAACATTTACTATTGACTGTTGTTGTTGTTGCTGTTGTTCGAATTGCAAGAACGGTTTAAATCCGAAGGGGTTCATCAGCATTCATACAATTGCAAATGCAATAGCAAGTTGCAATTGCAATGAGTGCATAAGCATGTTGGCGCAACAGTGCTAACGTGTTGTCAATTCTCTTGTAGAATTACTGGTGCAAATGATGAAAATTGTGAAGCAATCCGTTAGAGCTTAACTAGTAAATATATGTACATACATATGTACGATAATACACATATTTACCGACTTATAAATTGTTCTGACATCTAATATATACAAGTATACATTTTGCGAAAATTATTGTAATAGTAAATGGAGAATCTTCTCTCATTTATCTTACGATACACATACAAATGTAGGTGATACTGATGTGGTCCACAAGACACTCCTTACTTATGTACAATAGTACCTACGATTTACAATATGGACCAATTACAACTATTATTGGTTCAAGTTCAAATTGGTATTGTGCACGAAGATGCCAGTGACATTTTAGGTTAAAAAACTATACTTTAATATCCATGCAGTTGTACATACAAGGTGGATCACAAATCGTCCTAAGATAAGTAACTTTGTTTGTAAAAAGAAATAATTTGCTTCAGTTGCTGATAATGCTTATGTAAATGTTTAATGTAGTGTAAATTTCCTAAATATAAGATGAAGCAATTAGGTGTCTCGTCGTTTGGCTTCACTACTCCTATTAAAATGAATTTTTAACAAATGATCGAACTTAGTCAAGTCAATTATAGAAAGCTAAGGAAGTTCGAATCACAAAACCATCAACGAGCAATGTTAGTGAAGGACACTGGCACAGATTTTTTGCGTTCTTCAGAAATTAACTTTGCCTTCTGTTCCACAGCTTTTGATAGCGTGATGACACCCTGTGCCACCTTGTAGCTGATGCTAACGATTTAATCCACTGTACACTAGTGAGATGAATGCCTCAAATTACCATATACATTCAAGTAGAACGTCAACAACAACAACAACAACAACAACCAAAAACAACATCATATAATCTAAGAGTGTTGTTGCATTATAATTATAATTGCTAGGTGCAAATTCAATTGCTACATATGTTGCAGTACTACGTACATATGTAGTAAGTACTTACAATGGCAGTGCAACTTAATTGTTTATGCTAACACACTGACAGATGTGAAACGTTAATAATAAGCTACATGACATTCAGCACATAAGCAACAACAACAACAACAACAACAACAACAAAAATAACAACAAAAAACGAGATAATGTAAACCAAGAAGAGGAGTATGGCACTATCAGCATCATCATCAAGCGATAAACATCAAGTAAACAAAGCGAGATCCAGAGATAGAGAGGGGCCAAAGCGAACTGAACCAAACCGAACCGAACCGAAGCATCAGATCAACATTGACATACAATCACAATAATTCGATGGCCAATAGAATAAAATCAGCAGGTGGTGCAAGTTTGTCCACATCTTCGGTTTCATTAGAGCGACAAATAGAGGACGAAAACACATCAACAGTAGTAACAGCAAATAACAGTAACAAAAGAAATTTTCCCCAAAATCCGGTTTAGCGATTTATCATCGCACGTTGCATGCTGCATCAATGCATACCTATATACACACAGCCACACACACACACAGACTGCATGCAATCGAATGCAATGTGATTGGTTTGAATTTGCAGAAGTGAATTGGGATGGATAGCAATGTGATGGGATGGTATAGTTGAGTTGAGTTGAGTTGAGCTCAGCTATGACGGCATGTCATTAGAACAACAACAGCAACAATTCAACTGGATCGGATTGGATCGTGTTTAAAGCATAAAAAATTATGTTATGTCTAAACGCGTTTTAGAACTCATTATCCGCAGTTAAGACATCTTGGTGTATTATTGGTGTAGAAATGGTAATCAATGTCATTTGTAATTAGCATAGCGAAATGAGATGAAGTATAAAATATATTTGATGTTGATGATGATGATGATAATGATGATGATGATGATGATGGTGATCGTTGAATGGACAACGCAACGCTCAGCGGTATAATCATTACTAATCTCTTTTGGGCGTCTCACATAGTAAATCTTTCTTTCATTTCGCTCGCTGATCCACCTTCAAAGCTACCGAAATAATCTACTCGAACATCTTATTTATTTTTACTAGCCAACGGGATGCAGCAACTAACCGGCCGGCATTTAAGTGTAAAATACATGCGAGTATTTAGTAGTAATGAACATTTCATAAATGCTACCACTCATACAATACATAAATGAAATGTGTACCTAGTTGTTCGGTTTGTGTTTTACAGTTTTCTTAACAACACCTTGCCGCTGCTTTTGTGAATTATTTGCACAAACTCCTGCACCTGCACCTGCTACTCGCACATTCATTCGTTTGGCTTTTTGCAGCAATAAATCTCAATCTAACTGGCGCCCAGCCTGCTGTTTTAACCCAACGGTTCTTGATTCACCTCACCAAACGTCTTCTATCTGCTCGCATTGTCTTTGCCAGCTTTAAGCGTCTTATTTGTATTTATCGCTGTTGTTGTAAACTAGTTATTGAAGTTTTTCCACCTATTTGTACACATTTCATCGCTTCCAACAACATGATCATCGTCATCATCATCATCATCATCATCATGAACAGCGGTGGTAGCCATCAAGAACTGTTGTTTTGCCGCTTCATTTGCCGTTCATTTTTGTTTTCCAATTTCCACAAATCGACGTTGTATTAACTGTGGTACTGCAATGACGGCAGATGCTGTTTTGTTGTCTTTAAATCGATGCATTCGTTGCGATTATTATCCTAACGCAATTTATGCGTTCATCATCAAATGGACCGTAAGTGGCCTAGAAACAATAACTTAGTTCGTTGATATGTGATGTGAGCTATGTACACGAAAAGGGGTACGTACATGATGTAAAGAATATAAAATAACGGCAATGAACAAAAGGAAACACAAATATGTTACATACAAATGCTTGTGCATATTGATATCGATAATATAATAATATGAACCCAATCATCTATCATAACATTATCAAGAACAGCAACAACATCAGTTATAGGTATGTACCAACAAAGCATAGTCCGATGTGGGGAATAAATCACATTGCTTGTAACAAACCAGTTTAACACGAGTCACAAGTATCGCTGCCATACGCTGCACCAGCATTGGCATGCATATCATCATCATCGTATCATCATCGGTATTTATCAATTATGCGCCTTTATTTCGTCTGCACTGATTGATGGATTCGTCTAGGGGATAAGACATTAGCTGTAACCTTCTACAAAATTATGGTTGATGGTTGATGGAATATGAAATTATATTAGAATTAAATGATTATTTATTCACATATCAAAACTTCAAAGTACCTACCATCGATTTATTGGATTATATTTGTTCTTCTTACTTCCACTAATGCTGTTATCAAATGGTTCATCCACCTTCTTGATGATAAATGCTTAATGAAATAATTCAAACACCAAAAAAGTTATACCATACATATGATGATTTTGGATGTGGGCTATACTATTATGTCAATTGATGCATTGTGATCAAACTCCTAAATGGAACGTATGTCAAATAATTGAGTTTACTAGTTTAGATTGGATTAAAAGCGATGTGTAAGAATTAATATCCTAAACGTCCCTAAATCTAATCTGATGGCTATGGTCCAAGTCGAATACGTTGTTTGGCTTGTGATTATTTTTAGAGGAGACTACCTGAACGACACTTGGTAAATATAAAGTGAATATTTTCACATTCAGTTTTACTTTCTTTTTCGGTAGTAGATAATACATAATGTCGCAGTTAAGAAAAATTCAATAATAATTTTTTACCATTTTTACAAATGTTGACTACTAATAATTTTGTAACCGGTAAAGGTATTTTGTGGCATCCTATTCATATGCAGCATCTTGAAGACCTAGACCACGCCGATGACATCGTTCTATTTTCCAGCCAGAAGAACCATATGCAAACTAAAATTGATGCTCTGGCAACATAGGCAGCAAATGTCGGCCTCAAGATTAACGTTGCTAAGACAAGAACTTTGAACATCAACATCCCACCAACATCATTTAAAGCTTATAATGAAGCCAAATGTGATGTTGACTCGAGGATACGGAAGGCAAGGGGATCTTTTGTGAACCTCAAAAATATCTGGTATTCAAAACAATTAAGCAAAGCCACAAAAATACGACTCTTCAACTCCAATGTAAAGGCAATCCAGAGAAACAACTAATAAGCCGCAGATATTTGTAAACAGATGCCTACGGACAATTCTGAAAATTAGGTAGCCCGATAACTGGATATCCAATGACGAGTTGCTAAGACGAGGAATGCAGAAACCAATCCACCTTGAGATAAGACATAGGAAATGGAAATGGGAAGGCTATACACTCCGGAAACCGGAATACTCTATTAGCAAAATGGCACTTGAATCGAACCCACAAGGACAGAGACGACGACGTCGACCAAAGGGATCCTGGCGTAGGAGCATCTATGAAGAATTTCAATCTCATTACTCTACACTATCTTGGAACCAGATAAAATCAATAGCAAAAAATCGTAAACAATGGAAATCTTTTATTGAAGCACCATACGCCCACGATATGGTGTAACAGCAAATAATAATAATAACTTGTAACTGGTATTCTGGCAACTTCGTAACAAGGCCTTGCAATATAATTTTAGAATTGAAATTAAAAAACAATTTAATTTACATCTAGTTTTCTCCGATATCAAAGCTAATGCCTAAAACTGTGCTTCAGTTAGATATACGATATATAATCACTTTTAGGTTTTTATGTATAATAAATAAATAGTTTGTTACCTCATTATTGAAAGAAAAGAACCATTTTTTCTTGTTTACTTGAAATAGAAACCCATAATTTCAACGTTTTTATCAAGACTTTATTTGCTTAAAATATGTAACACTCTGTTTTACAATATGTTGCCATTTCAGAGGTAACTTCATAATGCTTCTCCAATAGAAGACGTTGTCCTATTCTAGAAAAGTTTTCGAAGTTTCTGGCGAATCACTAAAGACGTATTTGGCCTGACGTTGATGGAACATAACACCCTTCCTTTTGGCCAATTCGAATTACCTTAATGTCTAGCCATATGAAATCAGCTGGTAGTAGATGTTTCCATTCCAATACCATCAAATACACAACAAAACCGTCCGCGACATTAATACTGATTAAGTCACTTTTTGAACTGATCCATCATGCTTTGGCAATGATCGTTTTCGCACAATTTTGTTGTATGTGGCACGTTTCTCATCTTCAATCATTTTTCTTTTAAGAAATGAATCAATATCAAGACGGTTTTGTGGTGTGTGGCTTCGGGTTTTTTTTTTTTAATATACTGTATAACATTTTGTAAAAATGTATACGATTGTATATTTCTAAATAAAAGTACTGTAAAATCTAACAGCCAAAGAAGTTTTCTAATGTCTTGCGTTGAAATTATCATTAAAATTATTATTTCACAAATTGTAAGATTCCCAGAAAAAAAGCCAATCAGCCTATAATTAAAGTCCTGAAATATGTCTTACTACGTTATATCATGTCTTATTTTAATTTGTAAATAACAGTTGCTTATATTTAAAAAAGAAAAAAAATTCCTGCGTTTAATGAATTCAATGCAAAAAAAGTAGTTAATAGTGCTACCAGTTCGAAGGCGCCAATAATAAGTTAATAAAAGAAATCAATATAATACAATAAACATACAAATATCTATAAAAATTAACAGTAACAGCAGCAGCAGCAATAAAGAACTGCAGCAACAGCTACACGATCGCGCACTGCTAGGTAATCAATAAACTTACAATGCATACATAAACTGCAACAGCAACAACGAGGACAATAGTTGCAATAACAACAATGAATATCAAGTAATAACTTACCTCAAGAAGTCTTGGAAAAAAAGGCTTCAATTTAGCTTCGGTATACCTACGATATACCAACTGACGAGTATATTTACTAAATAGTACTAGATATACGTTACGTTCCTTACTCGTTTTATCAACAACAAGTGATTTCTATTATTTGCAGTGAATTACCGAATACAAATATACGCATGTAATGCAAATACAACATATTGTATATTGAAGAAAAATACAGTTTTCTCTGAATTCAACTTGATTTTTCCCCCCTATTCCATTATGTAATGTGGAGAATGACGCATAAAATAAAATCGCTGGGGAAATGGATAATAAATAGTAAGAATATGCAACCAAGTGGGAATAAAATGTGTCTGTCCCAATAGCCAACAGTGTGAAAAATAATTTAACTGTATACACATTTCCAATACATACCTATTTATTGTGTAAAATGCTGACATTAAAGTGTGTGTAGCCGTTTTAAAAATTCTGACTGCTACAAACCCGCTTTCGAATATGATATATGTGCATGTAAACGAACACACTGTTGAGTGTATATGTGTGTACACGTGTGTAGAAATGTTGACTCCTCAAACAACAACAAATAGTTGAAGGAAAAAGCAGATATTTTACTAGTATTTTACACAAATGCAAATTGTCCATTGCAACTGTTCTTTCTATTTTATTTCATCTCTTCAGTTCTTCTATTACGTTACTTCATTTTTCCTTCGAGTTGTTTGTTATTGATTTGATTATTTCTTCGATGTAGGCTAATTTTATTATTACATCTTTTTATTGTAGTTCATATTGTTGTTATTGATGCAAAATTATTTATAATTATTATTATCATTGTTATTATTATTATTATTATCATTTGTACTGTTGTTGTTAGGTAGGTAGGTATGTACAACTTTGCATACAAGTAGATACCAAGTTGCTAACAATACAAAGTGATCACCAGTGGAAGTGACCACCATGACCACCAACTTCTAACACATGATTTTATACTTTAATAAACATATTGCTATTTTTGATATTTTGATTCTAACATTAATTGCTTTATTGACGACAAGCATGGAGACGTGCTTGATGTTAGGGAGGAAGTAAGTAAGCGCCTATTAGGGAGAGCGTTTACTTCATCCTGGTCAAAAGCAGTAAGTGTCCTCGTTACACAGCGAGCTGAGCGGAGATGAGCGATACATGCGTATTCAAAAACCGACGAAGGTCACCAGTTTTAGATTGTTTGTATTACATAGATACAAATAGTACAAAGACTAGGACGATTTGATTTTAAAATATTTTAATAAGTAACAAATTAACAAGTACGCCACAAGATCCAAATATCTTGCGTAGGACTTTTCTCTAGAAAACTCTAAGTATTCTCTCATCTGAGGTAAAAATTGTCCATGTGAACATAGGCATGCCGAGAGAATTGTAGGTCACGGTTTTCGTTCTTCGAGAGAGGGCTCGACTTCTCAAGATAGAAAAATGCCTTCACTCTTTTACTCTCTTTCCAACTCTGAGACATGATAATATCGTCGGCTTACGATAATAATCGTATTATTTTCTCCATAATAAGATTGAAGAAATCGCACGATAACGAATCGCCTCTTTTGAAACCCCGTTCGGTATTAAACGGCGGGGAGAGGTCCTTCTCAATTTTCACTTCACAACGGAAGTTATAGAGTATTCCTTAAAGTATTCACCTAAATGTATAAACTTTTTGAAGTGTATAAAATCGTGGTATATAGTATGTCAGAAAAAGACTTCTTCTTTAATGTGTGTATTCTAGGTTTTCCGGTCCAGAAGATATTGAATATTTTATATAGGTAATCAATTAATAGCTTACTGAAATGAGCTATACTTTATAATCACGATTTGAGGTAATTAGAAAATTATTGAAAATAGGATAAGCATTTCTTAGAATTGAAATATGAACCAGCTAAAGTCCTTTACCAAATATTTAAATGATTCTGAGGCATTGTATTCCACTATTTACAGCGTAAATGGAAGGGTGTTTAAAAAAATATTTTAAACGACTCCTCTTTAATGTTGTATAGTATTCATAATCATTCATACATATTTGAGATTTATTCGAGTACATCAACCAAAGCACACTTGTGCATAAGTGTATACCATATGCAAGATGTTGACAAATATTGTAAAATGCATATTCAGTAGAATCAACAATGTGATTTAACGACTAAATATTCAAATACCAGCAAGTATATGCAAAAATCAAATATTTTATGTGGAAAAGCTGAAAAGAAGATAAGCAACATATGGAATAGAATGGAATGGAATATGGGGTAGAAAATGGCAAAAATCTAATTTCACACTGAAAGTATATCAAAGTCAATTCGATTTGTAACATTGTGCAGCTGCAGTCAACCATAAAAGTAGATGAACTGCATGAGGATTTTTGTATCACATTTGTATGTAGGTACATATTATTCCATGTACATATATTTCAGAAGCAGGATAACGCAGGTAGAAATGAGCGAAAAAATTCATACGCTGGCGTACGACAATACAATATTTTTTTTATGTTACATTTCTTTTTTACATACATACACACTGCATTCGTGATGATGCTGAAATGCTTCTGTGCTTTTTTCATTCGTAAAAAAAAAAATTGCTTTGTATTACATTTGATGCGCGTGCCAATTGCACACCAACAACTTATGTGTACACAAACAAATGAGGATGCGAACGAGATTTGCAAAGAAATATGTTTGTGTTGTAATTCGTTTTTTACAATTCTCATTTGGCGTCTCTGTTGTGGCAAACATTTTTTAACTCCTTTTGGGATTCACTCATTTCATGTCAACACTAAAATCGTTTGCTTTCACGCATCAACTCTGCTGCTTTATTGCAGCATTTTCATTGCATCATCGTAATCTTGATCATCTGCATATACGAATACCAACACACACACACACACACACACACACACGCACATCTATAAAAATAAAATGATTTTGTTGCACGAACACCATGAATGTCATCGACAAGCCACCAACAGCCACAGCCATCTCACTGACAAGATATGACAAATATCAGATAAATACAAAAGTCCCATATACTCACAGCATGCCAACAAAAACAATTTGAATATGTTTCAATTGTTGTCAAATATATGTAAGTGGAAGAAGTAATAGGGGGTGGACTTGGGGAGAATACATTGAGTCAATTGTAACTGCTACTGTGGATGTCAAATGCACAAGTTGGCATACGACTGTGTGCAATATACCTTCTTAGATATGCCTAAAAAGTTTATTAATATGAATTTATTATACTCTGAATACTTTTGAAAAGTGAATAACCTTCGAAAAAACTATTTCATTAATGTTTCCAAAATCCTATTTTTTTTTTGTTAATATCTTTTAAAAAACGTTCATCACATACAGAAAATCTTACATTATTTTAACAGGTCTAATATATACAGTATATACTTACAGACAATCATCAGTCGTCATCAGGAACAAAAATAATAGCAACAACAACGACAAGAGCAATTGGTGTCAATCTTTCGTGCTCTTACAGAATTTGCGCTTTATCTTCTTGTTTTGTATTTCTTTTCATTTTTTCATTTATTTATTTATTATTATTATTTTTTTTTTTTCTATAAAATATAATTTTTGTTCCATTTTTATCTTTTTGCTGTCGCAAATTTATTATTATGATTATTATGCAACTGTTTATTTTTTGTCCCCACTATTTTCTCAATTCGTGTATATGATTTCTTTTCCACTTCTAATAAATTCCATCATCTTTTGATGATCATGTTCAATGAAACACGAAAGACACAGTCAATGCTGATAATGATGATGACGATGATGATAACGTCAGCGCACTGCAATAAAAACAACAACTGATGGAATATTAAGAAGAGAAAGAAGAATAGTAGAAAATCCCAAAATAAAAAATGCAATTTGCATAAAAGTTATTTCAGACAAATCCAAAATGGAAAAATAATATAAAACCCATACGCGTATAATGGCGCCTGGCTAGTAATATAACATGCATGCGTGCAGCTAGTACCGTTGATCATACATTCACATAGACATGCACGTTACATCATCTAACAATAAAAGACGATTTTAAATAATTTTTAAAAATGCAAAATAAATTTTATATACACGACGGCAAGTAAATGCTGATATTCATGCCAAATGTATGGTATGCCTAGACATATCCCAACCTTAGCCAAAGCAGGGTTATTCTATACGAAATGCAAATAATTGTTTCTACACCTGAGGACACACAAAAATATTTGAGTACATATTTAAATGTACAATATACGTGTATGAATAAGGAGTGCGTCATAGAAATTTTGGGTACATTCTTTGCCCCTTCACAGCAATGCAGTAATTTTTTATAGCCAGTAGATGTTCGAAATGAATGCAAAATTACTTATTATGCTGTGGTATAGTAAGTAAAAATTACAAGTGAACAAGAAGCACTGAAAGAAATGTCTATTCCTACACACCGCAAATGTTTTTTGAAATTATATCTATACACAGTATTGGAATCTTGCGTGCCAATAAAAACTAAATATTTTAAAGGTATTTTCAAAATGTCTTTTCAATAAGCGATTTTCACAATTTCGCTATGATGACAATCACTATGATGTTTCGCAACTATAAAAAAAAAAGATGGTAATCACTTGGTACCAGTTCGGGAATATAAAATGAATGTATTGAAGCTTCCCAATCAAGCAATAGCCTGTAGTCTGATGGAGCACAACACCTCTCCTTTTGACCAATTCAGAGCGCTTTTGATCAATTCCTGCTTCTAATGGTTAAACTGATAAGAGTGGAGGCCTGAATTTAGTCCATATGGAAGCAGCGCAGGAAGCAGATGTGAGACATTTTGGTTTGTTTTACTCTCTCCAAGAATAAGCTCTTTTTAAATTAACAGCTTCATGCAGATATTTTGGAATTATTTTGTGTTCGATCCTTAACTCCAGGGCGATGCTACAACTACGACCAACTAATTGTGTAGCTATCCGGCTTATCCGAAGGTATTATGGTTATCATAGAAACGAACGATAGGTTAGGTTAGGTTATGTGGCTTCCCTCTCTCTAAGAGGACACACTTAAGCCAGAAAGGCCCATTGTGATACCACCGAGTTTCTCTTCGTATACTGTTGTGCGTGTTAAATTTGGACAGCATTAGAAGGAATCTACTTATACTAGCCGGTTCCGAATGGAAGAGTCCTTGGATATCACTTTAACTTAGTTTTGTCACAGAGCTCTTTTAAGAAGCATTTTTGGCAAATTGTTACTGCCGGAAAAATTGCCAATTCTTGCCGGCAGGTAGGTACCGTTCGAAAGAAAAATCTTTTCGACAATAAATTTGGTTATGCTTCAGCCGGGGATTTAACCAACGACCTACAGATCAGAAGGCTAACTAAAGAATCCACGAAAATCAAAAAATCTTAAGGGGTGGTAGGTGGTAAGTGAAAAATAAGAACTCTTAACTTCAAATACTAATATTTCTGACCAAATGAAATACAAAAATTGCATGCAATATAACGCATTGGTTAAAGATTTGTTTTATTAGCTGCATTCTTTTGTAAGCGAGTTGCAAAAGAACGCCAACTCGCAGATTTGAATATAATTTCCCTTTAGTTACTTAGCAACACTGGTGGTATATATCGTTGTTCGTGAAATTTATAAACGAAATAAAAACAAAAAAAGAAGCAATTCTGGGGAATCTGTGGTAAATATACGCGTTTATTTAAAATAAATTTTTATTTGCACGTGCTTTATTTTGCTTATTTTTGTTTATATTTACAATAAGTTGACGTGTTGTTGAAATTTCCCAAGCATATTCCAGTAGCCTGTTCACAATAGTACTGTTTTTTACTTTGCAACACTATAACTCAGGTCGCTTAAAATATAAGCGAGTTCAATTGAAATCGGTTAAAATAAGCGACGTCGCTTATTTTTGTTGTTGCTTTGCATGTATTGCAAAGCTTTGCTTCGCAGCTATTGTCGATGCATCAATTTCTACGACATACTCTTTAAACACACTGATCATAAGCTTTACGTTCTATCTTATTTATATTCATTATTTATACAGTTATTGATTTTCTGTGTGTTAATGCGCGTATATTGGCTAATGTGCCTTAACATCAATTTAATTTGTCCGAAAAAATACATATTTATTATAATGATTATTACTGTGATAGTAAGCGTTTAGTATTTTCAACAAAATTTTGCGGTATCTCTTCAATATTACTTGCATTTAATGATGAAGTACTCATGCGCGTTAGAGCCTACAATTTATGTATTTTTCTATTTTCACTGGCGGCATATATTATAAATTACGTATGCATAAAGCACATTTACGTAGTATTAGTTACTCTAACATGAACAGATATATGTAAATAGTTCTTACCTTTACCTTACTTGTATTACATTTTAACTGTAAAGGAAATGAAAATGATGAGATCAAGTCTTAGTGAAGCTGTTCTCATAGGACTGTCTCTACTTAAAAAATGGGTATACCAATGTAAATAAAATTATCACCACTAGACTGATTGAATTAGTCTGGCAATTTTATGTTAAAAAAGTTCTAAAAGTATTTACTTCGAAATTCTGTTATATTGATAATTCATTTCGAATTACCAATACTTGCATTATAGTTTTATATGAATTTTCTAAAACTACGAAGCTAGCGCGGCGACCTCAAATTTTTTATTATCAATGAATCGTCATGCTATATTACTTCAAAAGAGAGCGGGAACATAATATTCGCACAATATCCAAATAATTTAAAGAACATTCTTAAAGAGAAAATAACGAAAAATGCACTTGCAATTAAATCTGGAATAGAAGAGATTCTAAATTAAATTGAACATATAGCTATTTCGTTCTATATTTCGTTATACATGAAGTTTCGTTATGAAGTTACACTCAAATACCAATTGAAAAGGAAACTTAATATGAACATTTTTCTCATCAATCGCCAAAAAGAAACTAATAATAATATTCAATAATCAATGAACATGAAAATGCACTTTCAAAACGCATTTAATAATGCATAACATAACAAGCGCGCATGCGCCACAGCACCACTAACAATAATGCAGCAATTACATTTCTTTCACTTTGTTGCATTGTAAAAGCAAACATTAAAATTGTACAAAAACAGCAACAATACATACTTAATAATAAATAGTAATTCGATTGCACCAACAGCAACAACAATCTTAACTAAAATAGCAATAAAGAAAATTCATATGCACAAGTGCAACATATCAATGGCGGCTGACTACGAGTTGAAAAAACAAACGCATACGTCAAGCGTAGAGCGGTTTACTTTGCAATGTCATTACATACACACTCGTACATATATGCATTCATGCATGATAGCTATACGAGTGCTCGTATAATAAAAGCCAATCGAATTGAAAATTGTAGATGTGCCTTTACTAACTTTCAACTAGCCAACTAACCAAATGCCATATTTGGTTAGAAAATCGAAAGATTTAAACGATGTGAAAGAGAGGACGATAATGACGTTGATGCTGATGCTGAGGGGGTCTATTCTTATTAAACAATTGACAAATTGCTCTGAACATGTGCAACAAATAACCGCAACAGCAGCAAATCATCGTTTTAATGCTTATTTGTTTGTGCAATGTCATTTTGTAGCAACAATTTGCCATCGTCCTCATCCTCCTCATTAGCATTGTTGTCGTCGCCGTCGTCATCTTCAGTATCGCATGCGAGTCTTTACATATTTTCCAACAACAATGAATTAGTTGAATCTCATATTAAGTGCATATTGTGAATGGACAAATTGGGTTTTCATTTACCGTTGAGATGATAAATACGATGATAATGATGATGAAGATAGCTAAGCATATGTATGTAGATTAGAGTAGGTAAAATTAGTTAGCGGAAAATGATATAGCAACATATTGTAATTGCTGAAACTATAGATTTAACCTCAATTTTTTACCAACGATAGCCCCCAAAATTTGATCGGTATACGTCAATTTGCAATTTCACTGCTCCATATTTAATTTTCGTTTTTGACGATTTACAATAAATAATCGGACATGAAATTTAAAGTTATGATTTCAGTGATAAATGTACTGCGAGAAATTTGTTATTTGTCGTGTGTCGCCTCAACTATTTGACCCACCCTATTGTATGTAAATACATCTTATTATTTGTGTACTTTAAGGATGATGACACGCTTATTTACATATGCTTCTAATGTAGTTATGAATAGTATGAGTTTTAATGTAAATATGTTCAGAATGAAATATGCCATAAAAAGAAAAAGAAAAACAATTCAGAAGAAGAAGAAATTGCATACATAGTGTTAATTAACTACCATCAATGAAATGTACCTAACAATAATCACATTGTAAAATAATGATACTCGTATTGTATGTAAAAAGTAATTAGAAGAATAAAGAAGGAGTGTCGTCTCATCGCTATAATTTAAATCAATAATTATGTTCAAACATTTTTATTGCCAATTTTAACTTCTTGATGATGCTGCCACAGAACAATAAAACTTATGCAAAGAAGTTTATGTACATAAGTACACATTTATATATGCACAGGCTTGCGAACATAAATCCTTAATTTTAACTACCATGACAAATATACAGACAACTGTGAGTGGATTCCCCTTTCTCTCCATAAAAAAAAGAAGGAGAAAATTGATTACTTTGAAGAGCTTCTTCCTACTTTTGGCAACACCAAGAACAACAAGAATGTGGCATCATTTAATATGCTTTGGCAACTTTCCTAATTTTTATCACCAATAAAGAATGTAAAACAAAAAATCCATGAATATTTTCATACAGTGAACAGTGGTGGTTTGCCCTATACGCAAAAAAATAAGTAAAAGAACTTAATTTCTATTTCTCACTTCTAATCATTAGCAATTATTCAGTGTTGTTCAATTTTTTTATTGCTTTCTCACGGTACTCCTTATGTACGATACACAACACTGAAATTATAGTTTAACGCAAACTAATCACTTCATATGTAAAGGCTCGTTAAATCATCGCATTTTTTTTTTCACCTATGATATTGGGCTGAAATTCAACCAAATCAAAATGGTTGCTCAAGTGGTTACTTAAGGTTGTAAAAAGTTTGTTAGTTTATCCCACGAACTCAATTAGCGCTCAAGCTCACTTGAGTTCTAGTTTAGTGCGCTGTGTAACCAAACCATTTATATCCATTTCGGTTAGTTTGGGTGGTTTAGTGCATTATTAACATTCGTTCTGAGCAATTCTTCTTATTATCGAAACTCTCAGCGAAATCTCAGTGTAAACAACCCTTCCATCCATAGATCCGGACGTTTGCCATGGAATTGATTCGATTTCTTGCAATTTCTGGAAAATATGAAAATAAAATCTTGGGATTTTTGTGTCCGATAACCGGGGATCTTACTCACCATGTTTTATTATAATATCCTTCATATTTAAAGTTACCTAGGGGAGAATTTGATTGATTGATTGACTGATTTTAATTTTTTAGAAAATACTTTCTTGTCTTGATACGTTCATTGTTCACGTTATTGTTGTAAGAAATTTGTCCACTCTCAGAGAACTTAAAATTTTATTCTTTCAGCAAGTAATTTATTGATTTTCTCTCATGTTTGTATTTGTGGCAAATCATGATGACAGTTTCAGATGACATTCTTTGTATTTATGACATGAATATTAAAATGAACCACTGTTCAATAGCATGATAATATTTGGCGTGCTCCTATTATTTTAAATTTGCAGATTTTTTTCTTAGATTTTCTGATTGATTTTATTCTTTATTATAGGTAGGATATCAGAATACTTTTACACTCAAGTACTTCCAATCATTCATTAATTTGTTGCTCCGTGCAACAGTTGTCTTAATTTATGTGCATGTGGTGTTTTGATTGGATAATTTTATACTCTGCCTAATAAGCAATTAAATTGATTTTATTATTTCTATTATCTAGTACTTCTGCATACATGCTATAAATGTACTTATTGTTGATATGTTGCACATATAATATAAAAGGTGTAAAAATACGGTTTTATATGAAAAATAAAAGCTTTTTGAAATAAATTATAAATAATTGATAATGGTCTAACATCCATTGTTTTGTAAGAATTCGAAAGCATATTTTATACATTTCATATTTTACATAGCCCCATAAAAAGTAGTCGAATGGAGTCGGAAAACACAATCACTATTGAATGAGAATAAACGTCAATTATTTGTCTGATTCAATCGTAGAACATCATTAAAATATCCTCCATTTCTACTATACCATTTCTAAGGAATGACAATTCAACATTTGACATTAGTACATCAAATGATAGCTAATTTACATTATATCCTCATATCTAGGCAGACACCCATTATATTGTTTTAAAGTACCTGCTTTAACGCGTCAATTGCAATTTAATGTTAACAGTATTTTCTTTTTATTGCTATCAACCGTTTGCAAATATTGTACTATATAGGTAATGTGTACATATGTTTGTTTGTTATGGGTTCTTTGTTGCAACTATTTAAATTGCAATAATTTGCGATTAGAAGAATGTTGCTCTACATTGTATATATTGCATCTAGTTGTTGTGTTATTGTATTTCCTCATCTTCACCACACCCATACATAGATCACAAATAGTTAGTACATACATACATGTACATCATAAACGCACATACGGAAAATATATAACATTATCAGATATAAGTATGTACATACTTTAGTACCGTATTGTGTACTCGCATATGAATATTCTTTCGATGCTTCCGCTCCCCTTTTATTGTAACGAGCTAGCCAGCCAAGACATATCACGATTGTAACGGTCAGTTTGTCGCCCGCTGATTTCTCTCCTTTCAATATACAAACACATGTACCTGTTACCGCGTGATTGTTGTTGCAACGGTTGGTATTACTGTTTTGTTATTGTTGGTGTTGTTGTTGTGCATGTTATTTCATGTTGCTTACATTGTTCAACAATGTAATTGAATTTTTCTATAATTACTGATGCTGCTGCTGTTACTACCAGATATATGTGTAGTTAACGATTTTGTTGCAGCCAATACTGTTGTTATTGCTGTTGATACTGATGTAGTTAGTATTCTTACATGTTGTCTATATTCTTATTTTACATTTTATTATACATATTTATAATATTTTTTTTTCTTGCTATGGAACAGCCGTCATTTCCCTACAAAATATCGTAGTACAAAAAGTTACAAATTCATACTAACACACACATATTCGAGTACCTACTTATAGATAGCTCTCAGTAAATTTAGCACTTTTTTCTTTCTTTTTTATTGTGGCTACCAGACATGTCTTAAAAAACTATACAATATTTAAAAAAATATTTTTTTTTATATACTGAAAGTTCTTCCGAAAGCAATGATTTGTAAAAACCAAAATTGTTCTTTATGAAATTCACAAGGCCCCTTTAACGCATATGCAATAATTTCAAGTTGATCATGAATGCATGAGAATACTGCCTGCTAATTGTGTGAGGTATTTCAAAACGTATTTCAAGACGTCTTTTCAGGCGCAAGAGGAGGGAGTTGGAAAGACGCGAGTGTGAGGAGATAGAGATGTGTACCGACAAGAATGAGACTCGAAAATTCTTCGAAAAGATCAAGCGCCTGAGTGGAGGTTTAAATCCCGGAGCCTCTTCTTGTCGTGATGGAAATGGGAATCTGGTTACAGATGTCCAGAGTGTACTGAGCCTATGGAGGAACACTTCTCCACGTTACTGAATGGCGATGCTACGAACAATTCCGCCAGTGGAGGAGATTGCCCGATAACCCCAATTACAGATGATGGTGTTGATGTTCCACCACCCGACTATGACGAGGTTGAAACAGCCATTTTAAGGTTGAAGAACAACAAAGCTGCAGGTGCTGATGGCCTCCCTGCCGAGTTGTTTAAGACCGGAGGCGATGAGCTGCTCACCCGCATGCACCAGCTCATAAGCAGAATATGGTCGGATGAAAGCATGCCTGATGATTGGAGGCTCAGTGTTCTCTGTCCTCTGTAAAAAAGGAGATCCCACAATTTGCACCAACTACCGTGGAATAAGTCTCCTGAGCATCGCATACAACGTTCTATCGAGCGTACTGTATGAAAGGTTGAAGCCTATGCTCAGCAACCTGATTGGACCGTATCAGTGTGGCTTCAGACCTGGTAAATCCACCATGGACCAGATTTTCACACTGCGCCAAATCCTGGAGAAGACCCAAGAAAAACAGATCGACACACACCACCTATTTGTTGATTATAAAGCCGCTTTCGACAGTCCGGTAAGGGATTACCTCTACGCAACAATGTCTGAGTTCGGTATTCATGCAAAGCTCATTCGACTTTGTAGAATGACACTGCATAACTCCCGTTGTGCAGTGAAAATTGGGAAAGACCTCTCCGCACCGTTTAATACCGAACGGGGTTTCAGACAAGGTGATTCGTTATCGTGCGACTTCTTCAATCTTATTATGGAGAAAATAATACGAGCTGCTAATCTACGACATAATGGCACTATCTTCAACAAAAGTGTCATGCTGTATGCCGACGATATTGACATAATTGGCATGAACACGTGAGCAGTCAATGCAGCATTCTCAGAGTTGGAAAGAGAGTAGCGTCGGATGGGTCTCACGGTGAACGAGGGCAAGACGAAGTACCTAGTGTCAACAAACAAAGAGTCCCGGCGTCTTGGACAGCACGTCACTGTTGACAACTACGCTTTTGAAGTAGTAAGGGACTTTGTCTATCTTGGAACCAGCATTAACAGCAGTAATGACGTCAGCTTGGAGATCATGCGTAGGATAACTCTTGCTAACAGGTGTTACTTTGGGCTGAGTAAGCAATTGAGAAGTCGAGCCCTCTCTCGAAGAACGAAAACTACACTCTACAAGTCCCTCATCATGCCTGTCCTAACATATGGCGCTGAATCCTGGACAATTTCCAACTCCGATGAGCGAATGCTTGGAGTTTTCGAGAGAAAAGTCCTACGCAAGATCTTTGGACCTATTTGCGTTGGTGGCGAGTACCGAATAAGGTACAACCATGAGCTGTACGAGCTGTAACAGAGGCTGCGCTGGCTAGGTCATGTCGAGCGAATGGAAGAACACGCTCCAGCTAAGAAGGTGTTATATTCGGAACCCGCTGGAGGACGACGCAGAAGAGGAAGACCAAACCTCCGGTGGAAAGACCAAGTACTGGAGAACCTGACGGCGCTTGGAATTTCTAACTGGCGCCAGCTAGAGAAGAACAGAGATGGCTGGCGAAGCATGTTATTTTCGCCCTAAATCGATATTCGGTTGTTATGGCCACATAAGTAAGTAAGTAAGTATTTCAAAACAAACAATGGGCGAAAATAAAATTATTATCTGCATTTGTATCGTTTGTTTGTTAACCGGACGAGCATGTACAGCATAATAATAACAGGAGCGGGAAACGAGTCGAAAAAAATATTTTTTATATACGAGCAGAACTTTACACGTTGAGCTTCATGTATTGGCTCAGCGATTAATGTAAAATTTGTATCATTGGAAGCATTTATCCCCAATAAAGTATAAAAAAAGCGCCCACTTTTTAGTTTTAAACAATCACTAGAAAATCATAGATTTTGTAGGGGAGTGAGCAAATATTGCACATTTTCGTTTGTTTTTCGGTTATTTTGAATGTTATAACTATAACTAAAATTGTTATATATTAAAATGTTATATGTAATTATCCAACGACAAATATATCCATATCATTCTAAAAACGGCAATTCTTTTTGTGACTAGCAGCACAATAGGCCAGCAAGAAGGTTTAAAAATTTGTTTTCCACAATATATATGCAATTTCAACTTTTGGACAAGTCTTAGCAACAATTCCCCTGCACATTATGCAAATATCAATGATGTCAATTGTAAATAAATAGATATACAATATTTTTAAATTGACTCTGTCGTAAACTTTTAATTACACGCCAATACTAAACGGCGGCAAAAACTTTTTGAAATATTTTCTTATTATAAAGAAGGAATCGAGGAAGGTCTGTAAATACAGAAGAGCATGCTTGCTGTTGTCATGCGATGGTAAAATAACATGTTACATACTTCTATGAGATAGTCAAACGAGCACAGCTCATTACCATAAATTATTTTCATCTTGTTTACTTTAAAGGCAAGACAAACGCGTGCTAAGATTTTTTTCCCATTTGCCCTGCTTCTAGATAATTTACTAGCGCCTGCCTGATTGACTGAACAGAATATTTTTTAATTTTAAGGTGAACTTTTTTCTTTAGCGTTAACCAAGTGAATTATTAATTTTTTTTCTGGATTCTTTGTTTTTACGCTATTTTTAGTCTGTGGACAACACTGCCACAATTTCATTTGGCGCGTGTTTGTAAGTTAATGTGTTCTCTTTCTTGGAACAATTTTATTTTCTTTATGCTTTTGTATTTTGTTTTTGTATTTTTGTTACACTCTTCTATATTCATTGTTCACTGGTTTCCCAACGACCTTGACCATAAAATTGTATCAAATACTCGTGTATACTGCATGTGCATATGCTGGTATTTGTAAAGCTGAGTAGTTGCTGCAACTATCGCTGGTGTTTGCTTGCGTACTTACTTGCATTCATTGTATAGAATATTTTATCGGTATGTAGAAACATTGAAGGAGAACTACATACACATATACAAGACAGTGTGTACAAATAAAAGATGAAAGAAAATGAAAAAACCAAAAATCAAACAAAAGAAAAAGAAACTTGACGAAATGTAAAGATTCTTCTTCGTCGTGCTCATACTATGTGTATGTATACATGTACATGGTATGTATGGAAGTATCTAAAGGATACACGCACACAAAACAAGTGCGAAGGGAGTGCAATTACAAGTGCAAAGTGCACAATGAGTGTTGACTGTGTTGAAAGCAAAATAAAAATAACTGAAATGAACATGGTGAGGACGAAGAGGAACAGCTCTCGTGGAGAAGGACCACTTTACTCTGTAATATATTTATATTTGTGTAGTATATGTGTCGGTTTGGGTTTAAGTGTTGTGCTTGTCTAGCAGTATGTAGCAGCAATGGAAGTATCTCTTAAATTGTTAAGGTGGGTGGAATTACTATTTTCAAATAGGATTTAAGAAAATTGTCAGGTCCTATCCGATAAATTATACTTCCGCCGGGTGATAGGAGTGATTTCGCGGCATGGTAACCTTAGGATTATTGCGTCTCATGCTTGCATGCTGGCACTACCTACTATACTCTAAAATAATATATAAACTCGTAAGTATTTTCATGCTATTATTTTATACAGAGTAGAAGTCAAAGCTTGTAGATGTGAAGTCGTGAGCTCAAAGATGGTCACCTGTTTTTTTTTTCATAACTAGGCATGCAATGATCTATTTTAGTACCAATAAGAATACAATAGAATTCAACGCTGAATATTTCTTTTTGTAGAACCTGCAATTTAAATTTATGGAATATTGGAAATATTGAATTTTATACAAACATTTTTAAGGAAAAAGTCATTAATTCGAATTTGGTATATGCTGTTAAAAGAAATTTTCGCCCCTAACGAATGAGCCGTGTTCGCTTCGATTGTAGTTCCAACTATAAATATTAGCCTTATTTGAACACGTGTTATAGATCTTTATGGAAGCTACAATATGGAAGTAACTGTATCGGGTGGATGCTTGGTTAAGGTATTATAAATAAAATAAAGATGTTGTACTTATAGGCCCCAAATGGCTCTATCCTCTCTCCAGTACTGTTGTGCGTGCTAAATTTTGGACTTTCAAGAACGGAACTACTTATATTAGCCAGTTACGAACGGCAAAACCCTATGATATCACTCTTTCTAAGATTTGTCACAAAATGTAACAATAAGAAGCAAAATTACAAATTTCTTGACAACAGATACAACAACAAAGATACACTTCAGTCGAAAATTAAACCTATGACCAAGAATGAAAATTATCAGTTTTATTACGATTATCACGATGGCGATCGTGACATAAAAATTAATATTCTTTATTCACAAGAGACTAAGTTAGTTGCTTCGACGAAGCCTTTATAAAGCTGCTACAGAACTTTCAAATGGAGACACCCTAGTTGTACTCCAAATCGAAATTGTGTTCAAATAATGCTTTTCTACAGAAGAAATTTCGGGAGCTATGAAAAAACTAATGAAACTGAGTGCTCAAAATTGTATCGAGTTTGTGGATTTCATTCCTGAAGACTATCGAAAAGATGACAAAAATATGAAAAAATAGAATAAGTTGGTCTGTTGTCCATAAGGTCCACGATTTGACTACCGGATCGCCCAAATGAACTGCATTTTTTTCAAAAAGACAATTATTTTGTTCTTTCAAACGTCATCCAACTGTAAAAAAAATTTACCATTCATTCGACAGCATAAATTTGCAATAAGTAAGAATCTGAAAGAACTGATTCCTCTAACTCTGACGCCTCGGTCGAGAACAGGAAGCATTGTGTTAAATGAAAACATTTCAATTTAGTTGTTACCAATACAAATATGTATGTGTGAGTATTTACATACCTTCATTCATCTCATCTTGTAGTTCACATTTTGTCATCATCATATCTCACTCTCTCTCTCTTTCGTTCTTCCACCCACAAGTTATGTATGGACATATGTATGTATATGCAAGGGGCATACACATCACATGATTTTTCTATAATCATTCTTTACTTTTTCCTTTTTAATCTTTTTATTCGTCTTACTTGAGACATCCAGTTGCAAACGATTTACACGGATTTACGAATATTTCTTTTTCTGTTTCTTTTCTTGACGTTGTAATTTTGCCCACTTTTCCTTCTTCATCGTCTGCGAATCTTTTGCTCAGTTGCCAGCTCCAACATCTACAGCCAACCGTTCATCTAGTCCTTAACCTTATCTTTTGGACGTTGGCTGTCGCCAGTGCATTTGTTGCTGCACAACAATTTGATAAGCGTGTTGACATTAATGCCACTTGACGTCAAAAATGAAACGAAATGAGAAATAATAAAAGGAACAAAAAAAAATTAAATTAAAGCAAAACAGGACAAATGCATAAGTATTTAATGAGAGTTGGAACATACACACTCGTACTCGCACATAAGCACGCACACATGTAAGACACACAATTCGTATTCGTATTGCTATTACTGCTACGTTCCATTTATGTCTTACATTATTTTGGAACAGTAGGTGGTTTCCTCTTCTGCTTCGTCGATTTCTTCATCATGGACATTATGTTTTCAATTTTATGTATCCTTGCTTTCGGCGTCTCTTTCATTTTCAGCATCTCTTTCCTTATCGTCGTCTACTAGCAGCAGAGTGGACTCTTGAATCACATCTCTTTTTGCCGTTTCATTTCTTTTTAGCACATATACACATACACATGAATGAATGCATTTCGATAGAAATTTTTTATTTAATATTAGTTTTTCTGTGAAATAAACTAAAGGGGGAACGGAAGAAGATATACTTACGCGTTGCACAAGTAGATTAAGTTGTGTATTTTACACTTCCTGTTTTCCCAATATTATTTCCTCATTTCGAAAGTGTGCTGTATTTGGCAATCACTTTTTTTATTACAGAAATTTCACCTAAAATTGCCAACAAGATTACCCCCAGACGGTAATACCTTTTTTCCTAGATTATTTATTCCTCATATTCAATGCTTTTTAAACATATTTAAATGAAATGAAATAAACGAGCAAAATACTAAATGTTTAAATACATGAAAATTTACTCTCACGGTCAAAGTTCGCAAATATGGGAGCCAACTCAACGAATAACTCTATAGCTGAGTAGAAGTCGCTCTGGGCTGACCTTATCTCAAGGACATTTCCCTATAAAATTGCAAATTTCATAAAATCGCCTTTGAGGAAATACAATATATATGACTCCGTTTCTATTTTCTACCCCAACATTTCCACGGTACATACTTGTCTGCCTTCTTGAATTTTGAAAATCGATAAATAGCCCCATAGCTGCTCAGAAATGTGAAATGTAAATTTGAACTTTTTTATCTTGAACTTTGAACTTATTTACTTTTTTATATATCCGCCACTTAAGAAAGCTGACATACAAAACGAACGACGTAGACCGGAAAATCAACAAGCCCAGAAATAGCTTCCATCGGCGTAAAATCTAAATCCCCATTAGTTATTCATTAAACATTTTCCCTAAACATACTTACTCGCCTGCTACCTTTAGCTCCTAATATTGTTCCATAACAAAATTAACATACGTCTGGAAATCGATAATATCGTCTAATATTACAATGTGCTTTGGCGCCTGTTAATGCCTTTCTTAATGGCCAGTTATGCATGAAAAGTAGAGCTTGCCAATATATATTGTGCTGACTTCGAAATTTTGGGTGGCGTGTGAGTAACTGATCGTAGGTCGTGGGTTTAATCCCCAGCCGAAAGGATTTTTCTTTTTAACGACATCTACCTGGCGACATCTAGGTGGTCTGGTGGTGTTTTCGCAAGGTAACGTGTCTAACTGCCTCAACTGGGTGGGGCTAGCGCAATCCTTGTTGAACTCATCGCAAGTCAACTCACTGGCTGTCATGTAGTTTGATCTGAGCGCTATGTGATGATACCTTTATTTGTTAATGAGGGGTAGTCATATAGCTTGCTCTGCTTACTATGTGACAACGCTTTCATTATTATTAATGGGGGCCCTCCATGTGGCGACCACCGGGCAACGTCTTCCTGGCACCCGCTGGGAGGCGGCTGAAGTGAGTGGCGAAAATCTCCTCGGTTAGAGGTTGTGCGTTGGGTTTGGGACCCGCCACATAAAAATCCCCCCCAATGAAAAAAACTAAAATGCCTCGGATAAGGACTACCGCTTTTGTTGATGACCCCCGCAAACGAAAAAAGGACAATGATTTACGGATATGCACCTGGAATGTCCGGTCCCTTTATGGGGAGGGTGCCTCTATCCAGCTGGTTGATGTCCTCGAAAAATACAGAGCTGATGGACAGGACAGGGCTGCTCCAAAAGAGCGTCCTGTGACATCTACTACAGTTGCCATGCTGAAAGGCACGAATTAGGATGTGGATTTTTGGTCAGCAAGAGACTACGACATCTTGTCTCACAGTTCACGCCTGTGAACGAACGGCTGGCCACAATCCGCATCAAGGCAAAATTTTTCAACATCAGCCTTATATGTGCCCACGCTCCGACGGATGAGAAGGACAATGTGACCAAGGAGAGCTTCTTTCAGCGCCTCGAAGAAGCTTATGACCGCTGCCCCCGCCACGATATCAAAATCGTGCTTGGCGACTTTAATGCCAGGGTGGGCAAGGAAGGTACCTTCGGTCCAACTGTCGGAAAATTCAGCCTCCACCAGAACACCTCCGATAACGGAATGAGGCTGATCGACTTCGCCGCAGCACGAAACATGGTAATTGGTGGTACCAGATTCCAGCATCTCGACATCCACAAAGCGACATGGCTGTCTCCAGATCATCGTACAAGAAACCAAATTGATCATGTGGTGATTGACGGAAGGCATGCTTCCAGTGTGATGGACGTGATATCGATCCGTGGTGCCAACATCGACTCGGATCACTACCTTGTTGCAGCTAAGGTGCGCACACGCTTATGTGTCGCAAATAACAAGAGAAGTCCCACACAGAGAAAGCTCGACGTCAGTAAGCTGCGATCACCAGAGACAGCAGATGCATTTTCCACTCGACTATCGGATCTGCTTATGCAGAACACTCCCCCACTTGATGATACATGCGCACGGTGGACACATATATCCCACTCCATGACTACTGCTGCCGAGGAGGTAATCGGTTACTACCGGTCTCTGAGGAATGAGTGGTATGATCAGGAGTGTCGCGACGCTATCGCAGAGAAAGACGCCGCCTACAGAAAAACCCTGCGTGCAGGCGTAACGCGAGCTGTTAAGGAGCGGTATAGAGAGAAAAGGAGTGCAGAGAGACGTCTTTTCAGGCGCAAGAAGAGGGAGTTGGAAAGACGCGAGTGTGAGGAGATAGAGATGTGTACCGACAAGAATGAGACTCGAAAATTCTTTGAAAAGATCAAGCGCCTGAGTGGAGGTTTAAATCCCGGAGCCTCTTCTTGTCGTGATGGAAATGGGAATCTGGTTACGGATGTCCAGAGTGTACTGAGCCTATGGAGGGAACACTTCTCCACGTTACTGAATGGCGATGCTACGAACAATTCCGCCAGTGGAGGAGAATGCCCGATAACCCCAATTACAGATGATGGTGTTGATGTTCCACCACCAGACTATGACAAGGTTGAAACGGCCATTTTAAGGCTGAAGAACAACAAAGCTGCAGGTGCTGATGGCCTGCCTGCCGAGTTGTTTAAGACCGGAGGCGATGAGCTGCTCACCCGCATGCACCAGCTCATAAGCAGAATATGGTCGGATGAAAGCATGCCTGATGATTGGAGGCTCAGTGTTCTCTGTCCTGTACATAAAAAAGGAGACCCCACAATTTGCGCCAACTACAGTGGAATAAGTCTCCTGAGCATCGCATACAAGGTTCTATCGAGCGTACTGTGTGAAAGGTTGAAGCCTATGCTCAGCAACCTGATTGGACCTTATCAGTGTGGCTTCAGACCTGGTAAATCCACCATCGACCAGATTTTCACACTGCGCCAAATCCTGGAGAAGACCCAAGAAAAACAGATCGACACACACCACCTATTTGTTGATTATAAAGCCGCTTTCGACAGTCCGGTAAGGGATTACCTCTACGCAACAATGTCTGAGTTCGGTATTCCTGCAAAGCTCATTCGACTTTGTAGAATGACACTGCATAACTCTCGTTGTGCAGTGAAAATTGGGAAGGACCTCTCCGCACCGTTTAATACCGAACGGGGTTTCAGACAAGGTGATTCGTTATCGTGCGACTTCTTCAATCTTATTATGGAGAAAATAATACGAGCTGCTGATCTACGACATAATGGCACTATCTTCAACAAAAGTGTCATGCTGTTAGCGTATGCCGACGATATTGACATAATCGGCATGAACACGCGAGCAGTCAATGCAGCATTCTCAGAGTTGGAAAGAGAGTCGCGTCGGATGGGTCTCACGGTGAACGAGGGCAAGACGAAGTATCTAGTGTCAACACACAAAGAGTCCCGGCGTCTTGGACAGCACGTCACTGTTGACAACTACGCTTTTGAAGTAGTAAGGGACTTTGTCTATCTTGGAACCAGCATTAACAGCAGTAATGACGTCAGCTTGGAGATCATGCGTAGGATAACTCTTGCTAACAGGTGTTACTTTGGGCTGAGTAAGCAATTGAAAAGTCGAGCCCTCTCTCGAAGAACGAAAACTACACTCTACAAGTCTCTCATCATGCCTGTCCTAACATATGGCGCTGAAGCCTGGACAATTTCCATCTCGGATGAGCGAATGCTTGGAGTTTTCGAGAGAAAGGTCCTACGCAGGATCTTTGGACCTATTTGCGTTGGTGGCGAGTACCGAATAAGGTACAACCATGAGCTGTACGAGCTATATGCCGATATTGACATAGTAAAGCGCATCAAAATCCAGCGGCTGCGCTGGCTAGGTCATGTCGAGCGAATGGAAGAACACGCTCCAGCTAAGAAGGTGTTATATTCGGAACCCGCTGGAGGACGACGCAGAAGAGGAAGACCAAACCTCCGGTGGAAAGACCAAGTACTGGAGAACCTGACGGCGCTTGGAATTTATAACTGGCGCCAGCTAGCGAAGAACAGAGATGGCTGGCGAAGCATGTTATTTTCGGCCTAAATCGATATTCGGTTGTTATGGCCACATAAGTAAGTAAGTAACCTGGCGACAAGCAATTGATAATTCTTCCGACAGAAACATTGAGTTCATCCAAATTAAGCATCTTTTTTCAGATATTATACTGTGGTTCATGTTACTGTTCCGCTAAAATGCGTTGTTTTCTAATTGGACGATGAAAATTTTGGCCAGTTTTCTGTATTTTGATAATGGAATATCTTTATATTTCTTTCATTGACGAGAAGGTCGACAACCCATAATCCCCAGACAAATTTGACTGTTTGTTTTGAATTCTTCTTTGAAATGAATTAAATATTTCATAAATGGGAATTTTATAAAAATACAATAAACCTGTTTAAATTTATTAGACGCACGCGTGTGCATCGATATGCTTTGAAATTCCTTCCTAGTTGAACTTCCTATAAACAAAATTGCTGCTTTTTAGTAGTCTTTTGCTACGTAGGTAATTGTGATGATACTGCGGATGCACTCGTAAAGTAAAGGATATTTGATTGCAGTAAAGTTTATTGTAAATATTTTTCATTACATTAGTGCTTTGATAAATACACACATAGATATTGTGCCAAACTAGCCAAAATGTTACAAGAGCTAGTAGAGTTTTCGAACTGTGGAAATTCACCGCATTAGCTCTTTACTATGCTTATGTTAAAGTTGAATAGAACAGCTATATTGAGGAAAAATATATATAATACATGGATATTACATATGACCCTTACAAAATTAGTTATTATTGAAATAGAGGTAAACACTCTAAAGAAGTACAATAATGAGTCTTAAATAAGGGATACAATAATACAGGAAAGAAAACTCATCCCGGATCATCAATTCGGTTTTTGTAAAAGACATTCGACTTTAAGCAAGTTCACAGAATCGTAAACAAAATCACAACAAACATGGAAACAAAGCAAATTACTGCCGCAGTATACTTTGACGTTGCAAAAGCGTTTGACAGCGTATGGCACAACTCTTGCTAAAAAGTTACTTGCAAAATAGGTTCTTTTACGTAAAATACAAAGATTCGATTTCAGATCTTAAAAATATGAAGGCAGATGTGCCTCAAGGTAGCGTACAAGGACCTTTACTGTATCTGCTATTTACCCCGGACATTCCAATATCTACCGACCCAAGAAGTTTGGTTGCGACCTTTGCAGACGACATTGCGTTAGCATCTGCAGACAAAAGCATTGAAAAAGCCACTAACAACTTGCAACATATCTTAAATAGTACACTTGATTGGTTCGATAAATGGGGAGTGCAAAAAAAAATAGATAAAACGGTCCATGTTATATACACGAACAGGAAATATGAAATGAAACACATAAAGCATAACAACAAAGAAGTGTCCACTCACACAAAGGCGAATTACCTTGGCATCACCATAGATAGCAGAATGATCTGGATAGATCACATCTTAGCTAAAAGAAATGCAGTTTAACGCTGCTTTGGACAACTCTACTGTCTACTTTGCTCGAAATCAAAGCTATCGGTTGAAAGCAAAATACTCATATACAAAGCGGTAATCTCACTAATTTGGAAATATGGTATTGAGTTATGGGGAACTGCTAGCAAATCGAATATTCAAATCATCCAACGGCTACAATCAAAAATACTTCGAACCATCATCAACGCTGAGTGGTACATCACAAACTACGACATCCATCGAGACTTGAAAATAGACTTTGTTGCAGACGTTATTCGACGAAATTGCAAAAATCATACAGATAGATTACCCTCGCATCCTACTCCTGTTATGAGGCAGCTACCAAACGATGAAATTACATATAAATAATAGGCGATTGAAGGGCTTATTACCATAAGAGCTACTAACCCGCACATAATCACAACAAATAATAACAAAAATAACTAATACTTGGGATGCATACGTGCTATACTTATGTTTGGGACACAAAACATGTTAATTTCCACTTAATGCAATTTGAAATATTGATTTGAATTACTGTATCTCGAATGTAAAAACAATTTCTAGATGCTAAAAATTGGCAGTTGTAATAAATATTGGGAATAAAACAAAAAAAAAAAATTATGGGTATGGGAAATGATGGTTAAGTTAATGGTCTGTTAAGACGGAATATACATTATGAATTAATTAAGATAACTTCGCTAATAGCCTAGACAGACGGCAGCCTAATTCCGGATTACCGGCGAACTTAATCCGAATAAAATAATAACCTGAGAGACGACAGTATTGCGGATTAACTAAACGGCTGATTGCTGTTTTATTAGGTCTGCTCACTTACATTACTATCACTATCAATTTCTGTCATTTGTCACACTCGATATGAGAAAATCTACAAGAATTACGTGAACTGAAAACTATCAGAAACTTGTAAATTGACATTCACCGTTCGTAATTGACAGCTGGATTTATTTGTTCGCCAACACTTTTCATGTTGAAAACTGTTAACAATTGTTGAAAGTTTTTTGTTAGCGAACACACCTAATATTTTGTAAAATGGATGGAGAAAAATTCACATAGAAAACTTTCAGCAGTGTTGCCATAGCAAATTGCCCTAATCCTCTTTTATTTTGAGAATTAACTCATAGAGTTACTTAGAGGAATTAGTCTGCCGTCTGTCTAGGCTATAAGATCGCTTCTAGTCATATTGAGGTTTTTCTCAAAATTTCTTATCTCTAATATATCCATTTTGAAGGGATTGTGATTA